>OX371225.1:190858089-191244282 GCA_947310385.1 Nephrotoma appendiculata | reverse complement strand
TATACGGCCGTCTTTCATTATATACGCTTTATATGTATGCAGGCCCAAAAAACGTAAACACGAAAAATCACTTTCATACGAATGCTATGAAAATTTTCTGTTCAATTTTTTTTTTTTGGCTTTATTTATCTATATCTCGTAATTGCGGCAGAAAATTAAATTTTCATTCCCCTGAGCATGAACTTTGTTTATTTATGAATAATTTTGGTAAATTGTTTTTCATTTTAAGGTAGTTTCATTTAGAATTTAACCATTTTCCGGTAACCTACCTTTTATTTGTTGAACGTTGGTTGAACGATGTATACACGAAGCAAAATTTGTTTGTATGCAAGAAGAGTAATCAACAATCAACATATTATAGAGAAAAAAATTGAATGTCAGTCAGTGTAGTGTATTTAATAACAAGTGAAATTAATCGTCGTGTGTTGAAAAAATGTATTTAATTGTAATTACATAGTTGTAATTATTATTAATACATAATAATATTTTCGTTTATACGTCGCAAGGTAAGAAATCATATCGTAATTAATATTAAAATAAACCATTTGTTGGATGTGCATGTGGTACATTATATTTTATATTTTTTGCTCATGTTATTTTTTTTGTGTTTTTTTTTTAGGCAAATTCCATGAATTGTTGTGGTATTATATACCCTCCTGTAAGGTGGTGAGGTGTGTAATAACATTGTGTTTCAGTAAAAAAAATTCAATGTTTAATTAATTTTGTGTATTTCAGGTTGTGATGCCTCATTTAGGCCAGCGCGATGGCCATAAAAAACTTAAATACACTATGGAACCAGTGGCCCATGAATTAAAACATTTATTCGACTGTGATGTGGAATTTTTGCACGATTGCCTTATTTTTTTTTGGAAAATATTCTGTTCTATTTCTAAGAAGAAGGCCAATTGGTTGATGAGCAAGGTAAAAAAATAAAAGCGGATCCTACCAAAGCTAAATCATTTAGGGCAAGTTTATGTGTATGTGAATGATGCATTTGGTGCTGTGCATCGGGATCACACTTCAAAGAATACGTTGCATTGGGACTGATAAATTTGAAAAATCAATTGTACGTGTCCAATAACATTATACCACGGTGTTTACGAAAAGGAATTCAATGTTTAATTAGTTTTGTGTATTTCAGGTTTTGATTCATTCAAAAGATATCGTGTATTTCAACTTTATGCTAATAATGCATTTGGTATTGCACATCGGGCTCACAGTTCAATGATGAGGGAACGAGTTGAAATACGTGCTGCTGGCCCTTTGCTGAGCAAAGAATTGAAATATTTCTCATCCGCTTTGGAAAATCCTCTGCGCCTTTTTTGGCTATTTTAAGTAGTGCTAAAGTTGCCGACAAAATTCAGCTCATCGATAATCTTGTGAATAAGGGCAATGAGATGATTTTTGAGGGAAGAATGACATTCACATTCCTTAAAGTTTTAAATAACATGGAAATCACTATTTGATGCTGAAGGTTCAAAAATTGTGCACTAACTCGTTGATAAGGCACACATAAAAAATGTATGTTCAATTACAGTTGCATGCCGATTTCGTCACTGGCAATAAATTTACCTCAGACTCGGAAGCAAGAACTGCTACCGTCGAAGGTGGTATTCCAGGTTTTGATATTGGACCAAAATCAAAAGGAGATTTCGCTGCACCAATTGCACGCGCTAAAATTATTGTTTGAAATAGAGCCCACAGGCGTTTTCGAGTTTTTAAATTTCTTAAAAGGTACAAAATCATTTGTGGATTCCCATTATTAGAGGCGGGGGCATTGCTTCATGTTGGCACTGAAGCGAAAGTATAATGTAATGTTTAAGAACGTACTTCACCACAGAATATATTCTGTGACATCACCATCAAATAAAGCGTTAAAATTTACACATTTAAAATTATTTTGGATTCCTTAGTTCCAGCATGGAACCTTAATTTATTGTACTCAAAAATAAATGTTAAACCAAAACACTTGAAATTTTAAGTAGTATTTATTTAAAGTAAAAATATATTACCCATGTTATTTTGTTTCGATGTTTCTTGTTTCCATGTCGATCTACTCTCTAGATTCTAAATTGATGATATGTAGCTTAACCGAAAGACAGGGGGTTTGATACGGAAGATGACATGAAATATTTACTGATTTCTGCTCATTTGCCTTAATTTTCCATTGGGAAAACTGTTTCGCTATTTCTACTTGACGTTTTTACGGATTTTCAAGGGTAGGTAATAATGGTGTATCAACATAATTTTCAAGAGTAGGTAATAATGGTGTATCAACATAATTTTCAAGGGTAGGTAAGATATCTGTAAATTTAACACAAAGTTGAAAATTTAAAGTTAGAGTAGTTAAATATTTGAAATTTAACTCTAACTGTATAACCGGGGAATAGGCCTGAATTTAGTCGGGGAACCTCGTTAAAGAAATGCATTGTAGCCTATCTCCTGGGTAATGTTGAAAATGGCTCATGATAGGTAAGGGTTTTCGTCCATAGCACTCATCAGAACTCTAAAGTTCATCAGTCAAAGTTTTTGAATCTATTAAAATTCTTTTATAAATCATTGAACTGTTTAGTGTTCGACATCACTGCTACAATAAATTAAATGTACTATTATTATAGTTAGCTGGAACTCAAGGAGGGCCTACACTCAGTGGCACTATATTTCCATGGTACAAATCGGGGAGATATCCCAATTCGCAATTCCATCCTGCTGCTCTGGCAAATTGCATGAGCTTGAACCAGACAGGAAGAACAACTGACAAACATTCAAAGATCTATATTTTAGACAAACTGGATCCGACCTCGATGGCAAAGTAATCAGCATGCTTCCTCCAGCGACCGGAGGTCCCGGGTATTTGATTCCCGGTGGTGACAAGGAAAAAAATTCACTTCTGGTTTACGATCAATGAATTCATCACGCATTATCCGAAATGAAAATATGATTATTAAACCTCATTTGAGACGGCCAAATCTTCTGATGGGATATAGTGCCAGATAGAGAGGATCCGACCTACTTCGAAAGCTGAAGAACTTGAAGCAAGGTGAATGCAGTCATCTGCACTCTTTAAAGCAGTCGTCGCACAAATTTTTTTAAAGAAGGTCTATTCGTAAAAAAATTTTAAGACGCCTTGACACTATTGTTAAGAAGTCTAAAGAATCACGTATAGTCCTTCTTAAACAGTTTGGAGTGATGATGAATCACGGATGTCATTTCTGCTATGGAGAGTTCATTTGTGAAGTTCAATTTCACAAATTCCGGTTCAATCATAAATGTCAATGAGTAATAATTTAAAATTTTCTTAGAATTTTCTGCTTTCGTTTCTAAATAATTTCCGGTTTTGCTACAAAGGATTGGAATTTGCACTGGATCCATTGTTATATTTAATTTATACAATAGACCTTCGTAGCATTTGCAGATGATACACCATTATTACCTACCCTTTAAATCCTTAAAAACCGTCCAGTAGAAATGAAATAGCGGAGCAGTTTTCTCAATGAAAATTAAGGCAAATAGGTCGAAATCAGTAAATTTTCCATGTCATCCTCCGTAACAAATCTCTGTCTTCCAGTTAAGCTAAATAACATCAATTTAGAATCTAGATGGTAAATCGACAAGGAAATAATTAACATATCTAAACCAAATAACATGGGTAATAACATATTTTTGATTTAAATAAATACTTAAAATTTCAAGTTTTTTGGTTTAACATTTATTTATCGAGTATAATAAATTAAGGTTCCATGCTGGAACTAAGGAATCCAAAATAATTTAAAATGTGTGACAAAACATGAAGCTGTGTCCCCGCCTCCAATAATGGGAATAACCCTCGCAGCAGTTGCTGCAACCACGCCATCCATCGAAAACGCCTGAAGGCTTCATCCTAAACAACAATTTTAGAGCGTACAGTTGGTGAGGCGAAAGCTTCTTTTGATTTTGGTCCAATATCAAGACCACCTAATGAGCCTGCTGGGATACCACCTTCGACGGTAGCAGTTCCTGCGTCCGCGTCTTCTGCAAATTTATTGCCAGTGACGAAATCGACAGACAACTGTAACTGAACATTATTTTTCTTTGCCTTATCTGCGAGTTGTTGCACAGTTTTTGAGCCTTCAGCATCAAATAGTGAATCACCAATTTCCATGTTATTTAAAACTCAAGGAATGTGAATGTCATTCCTCCCTTAAAAATCATCTCAGTAACCTTATCCAAAATATTACCGATGAGCTGAATTTTGTCGGCAACTATTACACTACTCAAAATAGCCAAAAAAGGCGCAGAGGATTATCCAAAGCGGATGAGAAATAATTCAATTCTTTGCTCAGCAAAGGGCCGGGAGCACGTGTTTCAACTCGTTCCCTCATCATTGAACTGTGAGCCCGATGTGCAATACCAAATGCATTATTCACATAAACCTGAAATACACGATATCTTTTGGATGAATCAAAACCTGAAATACACAAAACTAATTAAAAGTTGAATTCCTTTTCGTAAACACCGTGGTATAATATTATTGGACACGTACAATTGATTTTTCATCAGTATCCAATACGTATTTAACGGTTCCCAATGCAACCACAATATGTTGATTACCTTGGATTTGTCTGTCCTTAATTGGCACATTGAAATCCTCTAATGAGCGTGTATCCAAAGCGTGTGAAAAATATTTCAATAATTTGCCCAGCAAAAGAGCGACATCACGTGTTAATCATTCCCACCACCACTGAACTGTGAGCCCGATGTGCAGCACCAAATGCCACATCATTCACATAAACATCGCCTAATTTATGTAAACTTTCTCTAAATTATTTAACTTTGGTAGGATCCCCTTTTATTTTTTTACCTTGCTCATTAACCCTTTTACCTTCTTCTTCGATATAGAAACGAAGGTTTTCCAATAAAGCAATGGAACCTGGGGCTGGATCGCGACAAACTCAACTTCATTACCAACGCAATCGAGCAAACATTTCACATCACAGTCGAATAGTTTTAAGTCATGGGCTACTGGTTCCACAGTGCATTTAAGATTTTTATGGTCATCGGGCCGACCTAAATGAGACATCAAAACCTGAAATACACAAAACTAATTAAACATCAAACACTGTGGTAACGTTATTGGACACGTACAATTTATTTTGCACCTTTATCCAACCCATATTAAACGGTTTCCAATGAAGCCACATTACGTAGATGACTTTGTATTTTTCATCGAGTTGTTCAATCACCGAAACACTATGACATCATCGATTGCAACTGGAAATAAGTAAACACAAATTATAAATAATTCTTTCACTTTATTATAGCTCACTTTACTGGAGGGTATATATTACCACATTAATCAAACAAAATTTTCTTCCGCGTTGTCTTGCCTAAAAAAAAAACAAAAAAAATTTACATGAGCAAAAACATAATGTTATAAATTTATCAATACAATAAATAAAAAAATATTAATTAAATTTATATGATTATATGATTTCTTACCTGTGATATGTAAGCGACAGTATAAATTATTTTTAATAAATTACTATCATATTTACAAATTACTATAATAATTACCTATATATGTATAATTATTTTATGTCATTAAACACAACACTGAAATTCAATTTTTTTTTTGTTAGCCGAACTACTTTGTTCAATTTTTTTTCTAAATGTTGATTACTCTTCTTGCATACACACAAATTTTGCTTCGTGTATACGTCGTTCAACCAACGTTCAACAAATAAAAGGCAGCATGCCGGAAAATCGTAAAATTCTAAATGAAATCTACTTTAAAATTAAAAAAAAATTTACCAAAATCAATGATAAATAATCAAAGTTCATGCTCAGGGGAATGAAAATTTAATTTTCTGCCGCAATTACGAGATATAGATAAATAAAGGCAAAAAAAAAATATTGAACAGAAAATTTTCATAGCATTCGTATGAAAGTGTTTTTTCGTGTTTACATTATTTGGGCCTGCATACATATAAACCGTATTTTTTATATTTTTCTTCTACTTGGCCGTATACATACACGCAGTGTATATATATATATATATAGTAGCGGACCCGACAGATCGGCCCGAATGTTGGCTTGGCTGCTGTAACCGGGTTCAGCAATCGTGTCTTTGATATTTGAATTTTCCATTAACTATACTAAGTTACTAAGTTTATTTGACCTTGAGTTAGACATTTCAATCTTTTCATTTCGTAATTGTGTGATTTACTGTTGCCCAAAGTAAACTAAAAAATGAGTGCAATTCCTCATTATTTTGCGTCGTTCAATTCTCGTGTCACGGCCGGACGATATTTGGTGCTTGTCATTGGCACAATTGGCGAAAGAAGAGGTACTTTTCGTGAGATTGATGGTAAGTATTGAGTGATTACTCAAAAGATATTGCTGTAGTTCCATGTGAGTAAATGTCTGAATGTTATGTTTTTCATATGTATTTGCTGTGTGGAGAAGACTGTGTGGAACTCAGTTGGTCGGTAAGCTCATAATGGATCTACAAAGAACTGAATATGATTTATTATAAACACAATGATATAACTAAAATTATTGTTATTACACGTTTTAGTTTTCAATAACTAGAAGTAGTAGAAGTTATAAAAACCATTACAAAATGTGCAATTAGTTTTATTATTAACTAGCTGACCCGGCGAACTTCGTACCGCCTCAAAATCAGTAAATGTTGCTTAAAGTTATTATAGCTTAATTAAATCGAGTTTTTTTATTAAGATAAAATGAATTTCTCTCTCTCTCTCTCTCTCTGGCACTATACCCCATCAAGAGATTTGGCCGCCTTAAATGAGGTTTAATAATCATATTTTCATTTCGGATAATGACTAATAAGTGATTAATTCATTGATCCTAAACCAGCCGTGCAATTTTTTCCTTGTCACTACCGGGAATTGAACCCGAGACCTCCGGGGCGGATAAAATGAATACTCCAAATTATTTAAATTCAATCAAAATGAAATATATTTTACTTACATTGAAATGAATGTAATTCACGTGGCAGCAAGGCTTTCGTTTTATTGAATTGATTCGAAATGATTCGCGTAGCATTGTTGCACTACTTCCTTTTAAACTATTTCTTTAGTAGGTTGCAATAGGGTCGATTCCCTTCAGTAAAACATCTTGTGATATACGACATTTTTTGTTTTATTGTCAGGTGCGAGAACGAACAAAGCGGATGGTATGTCGACACGTGAACATGCTACGTACAATTGGCCGTGAGAGAAACATCCATTTTCTAGATTCAGGCCACAAACACTCAAGGATGGGCCTTGAGAATTGTTAATTGTCATGGCGAATGCAAGACGAATCGGAAATTGAATTCGTTTAAACTCGAATGGCATATCGGTTGGGTTAATCAGAATTCTCGGAATGAGAACTTCCTCACCTTTGAACTTTCCTTGAGATTTCTCAAAATAAAACGGGTTCCGTTACATATAGTTTTAGTTGATTCAGGTTTCGTAGCATGATGATTCTCAGCAACACCCCAACTTTCAGTTGTAAATTGTGCGGGGGCAAGCCAGCCAGATCCAATGAGTTTAAAAATTCAGTTGGACAGTTGGTTGATTCGTCTTTGTTTGTCACACAGTCGATAGATTTGAAGGAATGAAGTGGACCGACGATTAGATTTTGAATTGTGAAATTTAAGTGATCCCCATTTTTGTTCTTTGCCGCAAGAATTACTCGTTCACTCACCCAATTGTGATTTTTGTGGTTAGTAATATTGTTCGGGAACACTTTGTTGATGAGCTCGTCCTTCGTTGAGACAAAATTGCAAAAGTTCAGAGGAAACGATAAAAAATAAAATAAAGTAGAAATGTGCATGCAGCCTCCAGTCGGATTCGTAACCAGTACCTTGCGCTCCAAGCGCCGAAGCTTTAACCACTGCACCACTCGTCACATACAAACTACACCTACAAAATTCATATAAAAAAAAAGATTTTTTTATTAGATTTTTGGGGCTTCCCTTTTGAGTTTTTCCGACTTTTCTTTTTTCCTAAATCACCACTGTATTGAGACGAACAAAATAAAAAAAACAAAATGTACTAAATATATGAGAAAATGAATTTTCTTGATAATTTTTTTGTTGGTGAATTTTTCCAATGTTTTAATAGTTATTATTATGCTATTCGGAACGGAGTCAAACTCAACAAAAGAAAGATCATAAAAATCGGTCCAGCCGTTCTTCAGTTATAAATGGTGTAACTAACCCGACTTTGTTTTATATATATAGATAAGTAGATGAAATAAAAAAAAATTGGATAAAAAATAAAATGGTAAATGTGCATGCAGCCTCCAGTCGGATTCGTATCCAGTACCTTGCAGTCCAAGCGCCGAAGCTTTAACCACTTTTTTTTTCAATCATATAATTCTTTATTAATGCTATTAGTTTACAATTTTAAGGTTGAGAAAAGAATATTACAAAAAAACACAAAATCGTTATTACATTAAGCTTACTACTGTCCTGGTAAGGATCTCAAGTAATTTCATCATTTAACTAAACTAAGAAATTTTCTATTCTATAAGAGCTCCAATCTCATTTAATTAATTTTCGTTGGCTTGAAAAGTAGCTATTAAAACATGCCATTATCGCTTTTGATTAATTTGCCTACTTAAAACTAAACTATACTAAAACAATTATTCTACTAAGAAAGGAAGTGAAATTTTCCGTTTCCATTTTTCTAGTAGTTCCTGCGTTAACTACCTTGCAACCACCAATATTTCTCTTTTTGTAGAATGAATTTGTGATGATCCATTTTAACAAATTCCGTGCTGGATCTAAAATGGCTTGGGTTATAATTTTGGAACTTCACGCTATCGAACCATTTTTCGTTTGGTTGTCTTCGTATGTGATATATGATGGGCAATTGCTGATTGTCTTGGATATATCCTATTTGGTCTAAATAAATGAAAGCTTCAGGTCCTGGTACATTATTACTTGCACAGCTACTTTCCATGAATAGTTTATCCGTGTAGTATGGTCCAAACGTTAGCGAATTTTCACATTTCAGTGTGGTTCTATTTATATGGTTCCGTATTAGCTTTATTATGTGGATGTCTATTCGATCGGTTTTAAATTTTTTGTACTGGACTCGATTGGAGATATAATGTCTAAAATCAGTTTCCGCTTTGCGATGTCTGCCTGTACAATATCTAATACATTTTCTCTCGAAAAGGCGTATACGTTCCATATAAGTATCATTACAATTAAACCATATAGCGCATCCGTATGTGATGATTGGTCTTATGAAGGTCTGGTAGCAAATTCTCTTGACTTCTGGATCTATGTATCTAGAATAGAAAATAGCTTTATTTAGGAAGAATGCGTTTTTTGCTTTAGTTAATTGGATGTTGATATGTTTTGTCATATAGCAAAACTGATCAATATTAATTCCCAGATATTTGACACAAGTCTTTTGATCGATTATTTTGTTATTGATTTGTATCTTCAGGTTGTTTCGATTCTTCTGTGTATCGTTATTTGCCAGGTCATAAGGTCTTCTAAATAAAACTGTTTCACATTTGGATTCGTTCAACTTGATTCTCCATGTGTGTAAAAAATTAGAAATAAAATCAATTGCCATCTGTAGTTTCTCTTGGATGTTTTTAATTTTGTTGTCTGAACTGAATATTACCAAGTCATCAGCATAGGCTAATGTGTGAATTTGGTCTGTGTTGATTTTGTCACTATTTATTAAATCTTTTGTATAGAGGTTGAATAAGATAGGAGCTGTTATAGAGCCTTGCTGTAGTCCGTTGTGGATGTTAAATATTTTGGCTGACGTGTGGATCCCATTCGTGATGGCAAACTTCCTATTGTACAACATGTCTAACAAAATGTTGATTATATCCATATCAAAATGCATTTTGGTCAGTTTAAATATGAGACCATCAAGCCACACAGATTCGAACGCTTTCTCCATGTCTAGAAAAACTGCACCCGTACATATTTTCTGGTTTAGTTTACGACATATATGTGATGTTAGATTGGCAATAGCATGTGTAGTTGTGTGATTGTGACGAAATCCAAACTGGTTATCAGGGATTAAGTTTTTTTCGACTGTGTGATTGTAGATCTTGTTGTATATTAAGATCTCAAATACTTTGCCTAAATTAGACAACAGACTGATCGGCCTGTAGTTTAATGGATTGACTGCATTTCTATCTTTCTTTTTGATTGGGAAGATTCTGGCTTGTTTCCAGCAATTCGGGAAAGTCCTGTTGTTTAACAAATTATTAAAAATGGTGCAAATTTCTGCTATTACTGGCTCGGGTAAATGTTTCAATACAATACTGGGGATTCTGTCCATACCATAAGATTTTTTACTGTTTGAGCAGGCTAGCAACATTTTTAGCTCTTCTATGGTTACAAAATATTTCTGTTCAGCTTCCTGTTGTTCATTTGCTTTGTTTGCCTGGCTGAATGTGCACTTCGAGATGTTATTAGCTAATTCGTAGGCGTGTTGCTGTTTTATTTGTCGTACTATTTGTGCGATGATTGCTTCGTGTTTTTTCTTGCCCAGTGTAGGATTAGGGAATGTGTATTTTTCAACAAAGTGGCCTATGATATTCAAATTATCCTGTACATTGAAGCAGTTAAAATTACTTCCTGATTTCGGCATTTTATTCCAATTAATGTTTAGATTTGTTATCGATTTGGCCTCGTTTTCATCGATCTCCAGCCTACTGATTTCTCTGTTGACTTCTGTTCTTTTGAAGGATTTTAGCTCGTTAAACATTTTTGCACCTGGTCTGATGGCTTCCAATTTGTTTTTCCAGTGTTTATTAACTTGTAGTATTATATTTTGTTTAATCAACTCATTTGTCCGTTTAATTTCTGCTTTTAACGTGTTTACTCGTTGGGCGTTATTCCTTCCGGCTCGTTTCAGGTTTTTAAAGTTAGTTATTATGTGGCTTTTATGTTTAAACAGCTTCTCTATTTGATTGTTCGTGTAACATTCCATATTGTTCCAACGCCTTCTTTTCGGAGTATTTAGTTTTAGATTTTGCTGTATTATTTCCGTGATTTGCTTTATACCATCTTCGATTTCCGTATTCGTAAGGTTTCTATCATTTGGCGTTATACATGTTTGTTTTGTTCGACGTAATTCTTTATGGTACCTCTTCTCCATTTGCTGTTTCCATGTATCCCAATTAGTGTTTTTGAATATGTATGTTTGTTGGTTTATTGCTACGCTTGGATCATTATCTGCAGTGTCTATTAATTCCACTTGTATTTCTATGGCTTTATGGTCACTTTCATAGACATGTGTTGGTATTTTTCCTCTGACATCAGTTGTTACGGTCAATCTCGAGTCCACTATTGCTAGGTCCAAGAAACTTTTAGCTGCCGGAAAAGTGGGCGAATCTGTTTGATAGATTTGAGCTCTATATAAAATGCTATTATTGCTTATCCATCTATATAGCAATACACCTTTGTGGTTGTTGGAACTATTACCCCAAGTTGTGTGTCTCGCGTTTAGATCCCCAGCTATGATATAATAATTTCTTAGGTTAATCAGGTCTAGTTCTTCAAAAATCTGTTTCCATTCTATTTCAAATTGTCGATCCTTTAGTATGTTGTTACTGCTAGCACAATATATAGATATTACGAAGAGACGCTGATCCTGTTTTAGATTAATTTTAATGATTGTTGTTTCTATGCCAATGCTGTTCTGAAGTTTGCTGGTCTTGATGTGTTCATATTTGTAGTTGTTTTTAAGTAGTATTGCAGTGCCCCCTCCTTGTAAATTTGATGGTCGATCTTCTCTTATTATGTTGTATTGTTTAAATTCTAAGTGGTGTTTGAAATTTAATTTGGTTTCGTTTAGTAATAATATGTCCGGATTATGGTTGTTAATGAAATTAAGTAAATTTAGACGTCTGGCGATGCTGACGATTGAATTTACATTTAATGCTATTATTTTGTGATTTTTCATAATTTATTTAACATACTTAAGAGTTGAGAAATTTGTTCACTTTGTTGTTGAATTACCAGTGACATTTTTTCCACTTTTGCTGCTAATTTTTGTATTGTCAATTGTTCCGTGTTGCTTTGGTTTACCACCTCCGCATAGGTTCCATGCTGTGCTTTCATTTGTATTGGCTCGGATAGGTTGGGTAACGGTGAACAATTATGTTTCTCTTTTATTTTTTGTTTTAATCTCAATAATGCATTTTGATACGTCGGGCAGCCTTTAAACGATGCTGGATGTCCTTCACTTTTACAGTTGACACAATATATATTCTTTTTTTCAGTTGTTTCTTTGATTTCACACTCCCCTGGTTGGTGCAGTTTCGAGCATTTGCAACATCTGTATTCCAGATTGCAGTTAATGGCTGCATGGCCAAACCTCTGACATTTTTGACATTGCATAATTTGTTCTTTCTTTTTAAGATTTTCCCAAGGAATTTTTTGGTAGTTTAATGTTTTTATATTATATAATCGTGTCATGTCAGTTTCTGGAGAACATTGAATTATAAAGAGCGGTAATTTGATGTTTTGTTCAACGGAGCGTCTCGTTTTAAGTTGTGCGACATTTGTCACTTTAATGTCATGTTTCTCAATGCTTGCTTTTATTTCGTCAGTATCTTCGTCATAGTTTAACCCTTTAAGAACAACAGTTTTCGGTTTTTGATCCTTTGGGGTAAACGTGAAATATTTTGTATTGACCTCTTTAAAGATGTTTTGCATTTTGTTGAAGTTATCCATGCTATTCATTATGAGAGAGTGTTTGTTGTTACTAACTCTTCGAATTTCGAACTTATCAATTTGTGCAGCTTTCACCAATTGAATCGTATCTCTAACTTCCTGGCTGTGAATGTGTAATGGTGGCGGTTTGCTTATTTTTGTTTCTCTAGCCGATTTGTTTTCTTTTGTTGGAGCGACACTTTTTCTTTCAGTATTGATAATAAGAGAAGATTTTGTATTTTTTCTTTTGATGGCTCTTTTCACTATTTCGAACGGGTTTTCATCATTTTGTCCCTCTTGTTCGTTGCAATCGTCTATTACTATGTCATCATTATCATCTATGATAGCTGCAAATTGGTTATTTTTTAGTAATTGTTCTTCGTTTGCTGTTCTGTAATTGTGTTGTACTAACTTCTCCATGTTGGCTATTCGTTCTCTTAGTAACGCATTTTCGTTTTCTAATTTTTTTAATTTTGAAGCCCTTTGTTCCGGGGTTATTATCGTTTGACTACGGTTTACAACTACTGCTGACTTGTCTGACATTTTGAGTCTTTTTGACTGTTCTTGCTCTTTTATCAATTCCTCATTGTCACTATTGCTATTGGTGTTTAATTGTTGTTGTTGTTGTTCCTCTACACTGGTGTTTGTGTACTGCATGTCATAATTTTTTTTTACGGATATCCCGTTATATATATTTACGTACGGTGATGCTTCGTTTATTTTGGACTAAAGCACACCGCTTTGCGGTGTATTACTTGCTTCGTTTCACTACACTAACGTTTGTTTTAGAAACTGGTTTTATTATTTCACAATATATTTTACCAGTTATTAGGTAATTTTAACTTTAAACTATAATTAACTGTCTTTATAATTTTTATTCACTTCAAATTTCAACTAAATTTAGGTGCTACATTTTTATTCAACTGCAATATTATTTTTAATTAATCAATCAAATAACAACTTTAGTAATTTAATAAATTGAGGTTCGTACTCTGTCACGATGTTTACACTATGACGGTCACCTTGGTTATGAAGCTTTAACCACTGCACCACTCGTCACATACAAACTACACCTACAAAATTCATATAAAAAAAAAGATTTTTTTATTAGATTTTTGGGGCTTCCCTTTTGAGTTTTTCCGACTTTTCTTTTTTCCTAAACCACCACTGTATTGAGACGAACAAAATAAAAAAACAAAATGTACTAAATATATGAGAAAATGAATTTTTTTGATAACTTTTTTTTGGTGAATTTTTCCGATGTTTTAATAGTTATTATGCTATTCGGAACGGAGTCAAACTCAACAAAAGAAAGATCATAAAAATCGGTCCAGCCGTTCATGAGTTATAAATGGTGTAACTAACACGACTTTGTTTTATTTATATAGAAGATAAGTAGATGAAATAAAAAAAAATTGGATAAAAAATAAAATGGTAAATGTGCATGCAGCCTCCAGTCGGATTCGTATCCAGTACCTTGCAGTCCAAGCGCCGAAGCTTTAACCACTGCACCACTCGTCACATACAAACTACACCTACAAAATTCATATAAAAAAAAAGATTTTTTTATTAGATTTTTGGGGCTTCCCTTTTGAGTTTTTCCGACTTTTCTTTTTTCCTAAACCACCACTGTATTGAGACGAACAAAATAAAAAAAACAAAATGTACTAAATATATGAGAAAATGAATTTTCTTGATAACTTTTTTTTTGGTGAATTTTTCCAATGTTTTAATAGTTATTATGCTATTCGGAACGGAGTCAAATCCAACAAAACAAAAATCATAAAAATCGGTCCAGCCGTTCTTGAGTTATAAATGGTGTAACTAACACGACTTTGTTTTATTTATATAGATATTGAAAATTATTTCTAATATTAGTAAATTATATAAATTTTCTTGGTTTTGTACAATACAATTTACAAAAATTACTCTAAACGATTCAAAACTCCGACTTTTCTCATTTCTTTTCGAATTGTAAATAATAAAAAAAATTTATAAAATAATCCTGCATATTTATAGATTTAAATAATATTTTTGGAAAATTTACAAAAATGTTAGTTATTTATATAAAATACGCAATTAATAACACAAATTAAAAAACATAAAAGATGTTTTCAAAGTTTAATAAAAATTTGTCAAATTTAACAAGAAAATTGTACACTTAAGAAATTTTTTTTAAATATACTAATTTATTTTTATAAATAATCAAACTTTTGTCAAATGTATGTTTTGTTTTAGTAGACCATTTTACAAAACAATTTTATAGATTTCACTGCTAAAATTTTTTTGAGTGTATATTCCGGCAAATTGCCCATTATTTGAGCGTTTTGATGTGTTCGAAGCTTGAAACATTTGACACATCTTAATGCGTATGCCGTTTTTACACAATTTCACACTTTTCTTGTATGTGTTAGTTTCACACTGTTAAATCCAAAGCTAATTAGAAAACATGGCCATTCCAATTGGAATTTTAGTTTTAAAACATAGTCTAATTGTAATTTTGTACATGTTAAACTAAATTTTCGTTGTACGATTTAACAAACAAAAATAAATTAATTATATTTGGCGGAACGAAAAATATTGTATTTATAAAGTATATTTCTTTTTAAATAAAGTATATTAAGATTCATTCAAGATTTATTATATTTTACTTTACTCAAATAAACATTTGTCATCATACTTGTGGGAATCATACTTAACTGATATAATATTTAATATACTTTAAATTAATTGATACAATCACGCCAAATTATAAATTTATTTGGGTTTGTAATATAATAAATAATTTTTATTATATTGTCCGTTGGCTATTTTCAAATAAAAAAATTCGTTGCAAATTTGCTGATCCCACAAAAAAATTCGCTGCAAATTTGCTGATCTGGTTAGAAAGTGGCAATCAGGCTGGCTGGATGACCAATTTAGTAGCCTATTAGAAGTGCTTACGGAACCTGAGTCCAAACCTCTGGGAAGGGGTGTTAATGGCCGTTTACCATTTTCGTTCAAACTCAAATTATGAATAAAAAAAATCGTTGCAAATTTGCTGATCTGGTTAGGAAGTGGCAATCAGGCTGGCTGGATGATCAATTTAGTAGCCTATTAGAAGTGCTTACGAAACCTGATTCCAAATCTCTGAGAAGGGGTGTTAATGGCGGTTTACCATTTTCATCCAAACTCAAATTATGAATAAAAAAAAATCAATGCAAATTTGCTGATCTGGTTAGGAAATGGCAATCAGGCTGGCTGGATGATCAATTTAGTAGCCTATTAGAAGTGCTTACGGAACCTGAGTCCAAATCTCTGAGAAGGGGTGTTAATGGCCGTTTACCATTTTCGTCCAAACTCAAATTATGAATAAAAAAAAAATCAATGCAAATTTGCTGATCTGGTTAGGAAGTGGCAATCAGGCCGGCTGGATGATCAATTTAGTAGCCTATTAGAAGTGCTTACGGAACCTGAGTCCAAATCTCTGAGAAGTGGTGTTAATGGCCGTTTACCATTGTACAATTTTTTTATGAAAAATTTTAGTTCAAATGAAACTTTTTGGTATCAATTTTATAATGTTATATGAAAAATGTTGTTTGATACGATTGTTTGTGGAATTGTATGTCTTTTGTACATTTTCGATTTGAGTTTGAACGAAAATGGTAAACGGCCATTAACACCCCTTCCCAGAGATTTGGACTCAGGTTCTGTAAGCACTTCTAATAGGCTACTAAATTGATCATCCAGCCGGTCTGATTGCCACTTCCTAACCAGATCAGCAAATTTGCAACGAAATTTTTTATTCGTAATTTGAGTTTGGACGAAAATGGTAAACGGCCATTAACATCCCTTCCCAGAGATTTGAACTCAGGTTCCGTAAGCACTTCTAATAGGCTACTAAATTGATCATCCAGCCAGCCTGATTGCCACTTGATGAATTTTTTTATTCATAATTTGAGTTTGGACGAAAATGGTAAACGGCCATTAACACCCCTTCCCAGAGATTTGGACTCTAAAGGCTACTAAATTGATCATCGAGCCAGCCTGATTGCCACTTCCTAACCAGATCAGCAAATTTACAACGAATTTTTGTTATCAAATTTTTATCGAAGTAATTTTTTTGAACGAAAATATTAAAATAGAAAAGAAATAATAAATCCAATCAGAATTCGCATGACAATATTAATTATTTATTGTACAAAATGGTTGTAGTTTAGACTATCTATTAAAAGGTTTGCATCTTTGATAACTTATATTTGTAAAATAATTTTTATACTTTATCAATACAAGTTTTAATAATTTATATCTCTTATTAAAATATTTTGTTCGTTAAAATTAAATGAAAATGATCAAATGGTTACATTTTGTACTATTATCTAATTTGTAAATTCATAACAGTGTACTCCATTCACTAACACAAGTAAATTCATTCAGAATCTCATAGGAAAATAAATAGTCCAATAGGATTTGTATACGTACACGTGTGGAAAAAAATACAAAAACGGCATACGCATCACATCTTAATATATGACGTCGCACCATATTTCTACAGCCCACAATCCAATACTTTTGCCGAATAACTGTAGTTAGAGAGGTGGCACCGACGTGTAAATGAAATTTGTGCAAATATTTGATAAAATGTTTTGTATAAATGTGATCCTTTGGCAAAACTATTGTATGTTTTGCATCAAACTCACAATCTGACATTGATTACCTTCCAATAACTCTCATGATTTGATTTTTGTCGATGAATGGGTTGAGCATAATTAGTTTGCTGACTTTGGATACGTTATTTTTTCTCCCGTAATGATATGGCTTCGGCTTTGAATGCATCATACTGCACCCATCTAACACATATGTTTTCAGCAATTGCAATTTCAAGCACGTTTGGTGATAGTATTGAAGGGACATCAATGGCGTTCGATTTTAAGATTTGATCGTTTCGATGGTTTCTTCTGAATAAAAGTTTGTTAATATAGAAACGGCATACAAAACTTATAATTCGGTAAATCTTTTGTACCGATGAATAATAATTGAATAGTTGCTCACACATATTGGAAGTTACTTTTACAGTGCTTGATGCACAAACTAATGATGCATGGTTTGACATTAATTTCATCTTTCGTTGTTCCGGAGTATCACTGTCTAAATCCCTTGAACTTGTAACGCGCAGGGTAATTTGCATTACCATACGGTTATAGAAAATTTTTTTAATAACGAAGAATACTGAGCCAGAGCCTCTGAGCGGTCACCTTTAGCGCGGCTAAACTCAGGAGTAAAGGGGTGGGGTTTTCAGAGGATACCTCAGTCTGGATAAACCGCATAAATTAATGGAAAGACGATGAAAATTAGAAGGAAATTAATTAAACGAAATGAAATTAAAGGAAACTATTGTAATTAAGAATGATTGATGAGATTTTACTCTAATGATAAAATCTATAGGGGCGGAATGAAACAAATTAATGATGTATTAAATGAAAACTATGGAGTTTGCTGGGGATTCTGATCATAAAAGAACCGGAACTTAATTAATATAACCAAAAACTAATAGATGGAACACATCAGCTGTGAAATGAATTTTCCCAAAAATTTTAAATTAACACTGAAAACGGAACAATCGATGGAAATCACCTTTACCTCTCATTGTTTATCTTACCTCAGCCTCATCAATGATTAGCTTAAACAGCCATGTTACAAATTCTCAGGAAAAAATTAATTAAATGAAAAAAATAACAACTGGAGATTTTCATTTTCAAGTATGTATAAATTATTAGCATACAACTATTATTTATTCAAAATAAAAACTAAAGAAATTGATACACAGTAAGATTAACTTCATAAGAAAAATTAGAAAAACGTTCGCGCGCTAATACGAATCATTCCGATAAGTTAATATAATCGACCATATGTATGCGAAAATAATTACGGAAATTTAACCCTAAGCCTAGGCTAACCCCCTATCTTAAACTAAAAAGTAATTTAATATAATCTTAACTATATATATAACTTAACTAAGAAGAAAATGAATCATAATACAAAAAAAAATATATAATTATAAAATTTAAAAAAAATTTAGCAAGATATTATAATTAATCAAAAACCTTTTTGTTTATGTTATCCATTTGATGTAAATGTAGCCTGTTGAATTTAAAGATGTATGTTGCGGGTAGAATTATTAGTCCAAATTTGATAGATGGTAGTACATAAATACATTCATAGTATGTACTTGATGAGCGAGTATAAATTCGTCTTACACTGATATTTTATATCGTTAATCAGTATTTAGTATAGTATATACATACTTATAATTGTGTTTTATGTTTAATGAATTACGATGATATTATTATTTAAGCAAAATATTATGTCCCGCTAATGTATCTGAATCTTCGTAGTACAGCGGTATTTTATTTATAGTTATTTAATTAACCCAACTATGGGTGTGGCTCAACAGTTAGTTTTGAGTTAGTTATTTTTTTGGCCACAAAACGGTATATATTCGCATCATTTACAAAAAATGGTAAATGTCTTTAAGCCCACATATCGGTTATCACAATTATATGATAAAACATTCGATGGGTCAAATTTAATTTATTTTTAGTTAATTGATTTATTGCTTATTATTTAGTTTCGTTATTAGATTAAGATTATTTATTTTTATTTGGATGGAAACTGTATATTGTTCACATATCACTACACTATTACGTTGTCTTATCCCGGTTTGTTTTTGCATTTTCGCACATGCAGTTTACCAATTTGGGAAAGTTAAAAAAAAATACGGTCTCGGAATAATTCGAAATGTCCTAGAGACTTATATCGGCACGAATTTAATTATTTGTTTTTTTTCACACAATATATTAACACTTCTTATATATATGTACTACTTAACAAGAATCACTATTAGTTTGTTTTAGTTGATTACCTTCGCATGATACAGCGGTTAATATTCAAAATCAAACACTTGAATTAAGAGTAGACGACTTTCCGATAATTAACATTAACGTACTCCACGACAAAAAAAAAATATACAGAACCGACTTCTCTAACGTATTTGGTCCAGTTTTTTATTTTATGCAATTTTAATTTTTCACAATTGCAAATTTTTTTTTCAAGAATTATTCGCACAATCACAATGCTAATCGCTTTTATCAAAATTTTTTTTTTCGACCGACTGTCCCTCATGAATTTTTGTTTTCGCTTTTATAGCATCTTCGTAAAGCTGTGTGTGTGTTACTTCATATTCGTTGGATTTATTTATTTATTTATTTTTTTCCCAAAACCAAATTTTACATGATTGCCCGATGACACAGTGGAACATGTTAACGCTGTGGTGGACGGCGCGGCGTTACAAACTCATTGCCCAACACGATTTCTCTAACTGCAAATATTCTGGACCAGACCACCATAATGTGTTACTTAATAATTGACGTCGAGTCAAACCTCGTGACGTGTGATCTGCAGGATTTAGCTTAGATTCTATGTGATTCCAATGAACTTCTGGTAATAGTTTTCTGATATAAGCTGTACGATTAGCAACTAAGTTCTTCCATCTGCTAGGATGATCTGGAAACCAAGCCTAAACAATCTGCGAGTCAGTCCAGGCATACACATTATTATAGGACAGGTTAAGTGCTGGTTGTAAATACTTGTATAATTCGGTTCCCAAAACAGCTGCGCACAATTCAAGACGTGGTATGGAAGTTGTTTCTAAGGGCGCCACTCGAGTTTTTGCAGCCATTAAGAGTACCTCGCTATTTCCCGATGAATCAATTGATCTTAAGTAAGCTGCTGAACCGTAAGCCTTTTGTGAAGCATCACAAAATGTATGCAGTTCCATTGAAACAGGCTGGACTATTTTCAGACATCGACTAATTTGTAGTGTTTCTAATAATTTTAATGACGACTTAATTTCTGTCCAATGTTTAGCAATATCACAAGGAAGTTCTTGATCCCAATCAATCTTACGTTTCCACACTTATTGAAATAACATCTTGAATTTGACTGTAATAGGAGATACTGTTAAAGATAGCCGAAAGTTTCCAGCCGAAAAATGGTAATGCAAATAGTGTATTTGCTATCCCAACCGACAGATGGTAATGCAGACAGTGCCTTTGCTATCCTATGCAAAAGATGGTAATGTAGATATTAATTTTGTTGTGCCAACCGAAATATTTTAAAATGTCGGTGATGCAGATTGTATCGATAAAGAAGATCAACTTCAATACTCAAACTGGGGTGATGATTGGGGTGGGTCTGATGGGGTTATAGGGGTGAAATTTTGATTTTCCTCATTTTTCAACGATAAAATCGTTCGTCATTCGATATTTTGGCATATAGACACCAATATCATTATGTCGATTCGATAGCCCATGACCATAGGTAGATTCTGAGTATATGAGTGGGGTGGGTCTGATGGGGTTATAGAGATACTGTTAAAGTTAGCCCAAAGTTGCCAGCCGAAAGTGAAAAAATCGATAATGCAGATTGTGTCTCGACTACATCATCCAAAAGTTAAAAAAATAGGTATTTATAATATACTGTTAAAGTTAGCCGAAAGATTCCAGCCGAAAGATAATGCAGATAGTGTCTTGAATACAGCAAAAATCAGTCATAAACTAGAATTTAGGATGAATTTAGGATCGGATTATATCCTTCGGGTAAAGGAGAAATTATTTCAGTTTATAGGAATTTAAAAATCAATAGGAGCGAGAGTATAAACAGAGTTTAACTTTCTGTTGAAATAGTCAAGACACTATCTGCATTATCTTTCGGCTGGTAACTTTCGGCTAACTTTAACAAGGTAAAGGTGTAATTTGAAAAAATTTTCATTGTTCAGTTTCTGCAAAATTCATTGAATGGCCTGGCGCTCTTATTTAACCTAAATTCGCATTGATGCCACTATGGCCATTTCTTCAAAACTAGAATTTTGTTAATAGGCGTTAGGGCCTATCAAATGGTTATAGTGGCATCAATGCGAATTAAGGTTAAACAACAGCGCCAGACCATTCAATGACTTTTTCAGAAATTGAACTTTGGACTTTTTTCAAATTACACCCCTGTATCCCCATCAGAATTGCTTCAAAACTAGACTGTTGTTAACAGGCATTAGGGCCTATCAAATGGTCATAGTGGCATTATGCGAATTAAGGTTAAACAACAGCGCCAGGTCATTCAATGAATTTTTCAGAAATTGAACTTTGTACTTTTTTTCAAATTACACCCCTGTATTCCCATCAGAATTTCTTTAAAATTAGACTGTTGTTAACAAGAATTAGGGCCTATCAAATGGTTATAGTGGCATCAATGGGAATTAAGATTAACCAAGAGCGCCAGACCATTCAATGAATTTTTCAGAAATTGAACTTTGGACTTTTTTTCAAATTACACCACTGTATCCCCATCAGAATTGCTTCAAAACTAGACTGTTGTTAACAGGCATTAAGGCCTATCAAATGGTCATAGTGGCATCAACATCAATGCGAATTAAGGTTAAACAACAGCGCCAGGCCATTCAATGGATTTTTCAGAAATTGAACTTTGGGGACTTTTTATCAAATTACACTACTGTATCCCCATCAGAATTGCTTTAAAATTAGACTGTTGTTAACAGGCATCAGGGCCTATCAAATGGTCATAGTGGCATCAATGCGAATTAAGGTTAAACAACAGCGCCAGGCCATTCAATGGATTTTTCAGAAATTGAACTTTGGGGACTTTTTATCAAATTACACTACTGTATCCCCATCAGAATTGCTTTAAAATTAGACTGTTGTTAACAGGCATTAGGGCCTATCAAATGGTCATAGTGGCATCAATGCGAATTAAAATTAAATCAGAGCGTCAGACCATTCAATGAATTTTTTAGAAATTGAACTATGGAAATCTTGTCAAATTATACCCCTGTATCCCCATCAGAATTTCTTTAAAATTGGAAAGTCGTTAACAGGCATTAGGGCCTATCAAATGGCCATGGTGACATCAATGCGAATTAAGGTTAAACAAGAGCGATAAGCCATTCAATGAATTTATTCACAAATTGATCCTTTTCAAAAAAAATTTACAATTTCCGGACCAAATGTAGACATAACATATCATAAACTAAAACTTTTATTTTTAATATCATTTTAAAGAAGTAAATAAAATGAATGAAAAAATAAGTTTTCTTTAAGCCGATGCTGGTATCGGAACTTTCGGCTGAAATATATTGATCAACATTGTTGAATTTTTATTTTAGGTTATCAAACCAAGGACACAATCTGAATTATCATTTTTTTTATTTTCGGCTGGCAACTTTCGGCTAACTTTAACAAGGTTTATAGTATATTCACATAAATTATTGTCGGTATTTAAATTTTGTTTTTTCTTATGAAACATTTGTTTCCGGCTGATTTTTTAGGTTATTACTTTCGGTTGGAATGTTTTATTACAATGCATATTTTTTTTAAACTTTCGGCTGATGTAGTCGGATGACAACTTTCGGCTAACTTTAACTAGGTGAAAAATAGTAATTTTTCTATTTTACCGTTCCTGGAAACGTTTTTTTTCTGAATGGTATAATTTCCCCCGTACTATTCTTTGAAACGGATTCCGAACTCACCCAAAAGTCTTGAACGTTTTTTTCTACGTTGTAAATCTAACCTCACTTTGTTGATGCTTGACACTACATACAAACAATTTTCAATTATCGGTCAATCGGTGTTTTGTTTTTGTCTTTAATTTTTGTGGTTGCTCATTTTTTAATAAATTAATTTTTTTATTAAAATTTCATTATGAATATGGTCATGAATATGAATATCAGTCAAAACAAAAAAATTGTTGTTGTAAAATTTGTACAAATTTTTTCTTGAATGTGGCGAGGCAAAGCAAATTTAAATTTACACACGAATCGCACGTAGTTAGATGTAACGTGGCATCGCTTTTATTAAGAGAAGACACAAACATAATGAATTTTTATACCTATTATTAATAGGTATAAAAATGATTGTTAACTGAGAGGATTGCACAATTTTTGTTTTTTCTGATTTTCTAATACTAGGATGATAGGATGCAATTACATTGATTATCAAAAATTAACAAAATATTCGGAATCCGAAACTTTAAATTTTATACGTTCAAAAAAAGTAAGGCGCATCACGTTTTTTCGCAAAAAATTGAAATTTTTTTTTTGTTGAAATTCCGGTTTAAAATGATTATGGGTACAGTATACAACATTTTGGGCACGAAACTACCAGTAGGATGCATAAGGAAAGCACTGTAAGTACTGATGTTTAAAAGAAACTTTTAGATGAAAAATTTTGTTTCGATGAATTGTGTTTTCGATTAATTGTTAATTGCAAAATGCTTTCGTGCACATTTGGTTATTGTAAAATTGTAGTTTTCATATTTGTTTTTCGATGAATTGTTTTTCGATGAATTATTTATCGCTTAATTGTTTGTCGCATAATTTTCGGGGAACCCCACCTGATACAGAATATGTCGATAATTCACATTTTTTCGGCTGAAATTTTCGGCTAACTTCAGTGGCCTGTAGTTCAATATAGATAAAAAAATAAATAAATAACAATAGCGTAAATACTACTGTTAATCGCAAAAAAATCATCCAATTAACGTTAGCCAAGCAAACAATGTCTAGAGCAATGGCCTTAATCTACAAAAATGTTTTAAGCTTTTACAAATTGTACCAGCAAACGTAACGGTTTTTCATTAACATAAAGCTTACACAATGGCATTTTCTATGTAATTTATGTATATTTTCCATTTCTAGTAATCTTCCTTTGGATGTCCCATTGTTGTTGGTGGAATTAAGCACTTTTAATTGAAATTCGAAAATACAAAAAAAAACATAAAATCGAAATAATAAATTTTCGTGGAATTATGCATGGAAAATCTGTTTTGTTTACTTAATTTACACAAGAAAAAAAAATCCTTATATATATTTTCTTTCCACTGTGTTTGTTTAATTAGAAATATCTAAATTATTTTATTGTTTGTTGTCGGTTTTTTTTATTCCTACACACCCACTCACAGGGAAAAAACCGTTTTTAAAGCAAATCGGGAGCAACACACAATAATTATTTCCCCTGATTCATGCGCACTCCGTTTCCTCTCTGTTGTGCTTCATCATATTCTCATTTATAGTTGCTCTAGTTCAAATGGGAAATTGTAATGTTCTGAATGAGCTGCAAAAAACAGTTTGATACAAAATTTTGTTTTTCCTGTATTTTCAGTTTTGATTCGTCTTTTGTGGAATACTCAATTCAGGCTCTGTGTGCCGGTATTATCAAAATGTTAAGATTTATTTATTAATTTTTTTCTAGTGTTTAGAGTGTGTCAAAATTTTTAAAATTTCATTTTATTTAAAAAAATGAATTAAATAAATTGCAAATTTGTGATTAATTAATTAATAGAGAATTTTTTTGTTATTCTTTATTAGTTTCGTCTTATTATTTCATTAAAACGTGAGAAAAGTTTTAAAAAAAAATCAGAACATAATTTATCGGATTAATTAAATTAAGAAGTTAGAAAATGTGATTCTTATAATCTAAGTGAGAGTGTTAGAGAATAATATCAAATAAATTGTATTTGTACATCTGTGTGTAATTAGTCTCATATAATAATTAAAAGATTAAATAAAACATATTGTAAATTGTGCTTTTGCTAGCTGGTTATGATTAAAATATGAAATATGAAAATTAATGTGAAATATACAGCAACAACAACAACAACCAAAATATGTATAGTGTGTCTGTTTAATGGTGATATGTGATTTATTTAATTTGTGTGTTGGTGGAATGTTTTGTTTTCTGTTTGTTTAAAATAATGATCGAAACATGCCTGACAAGCAAGGTGATTTTCTTTTTGTTTTGATTTTCCATTTGGAAAAATTCTATTTATTTTTGTAATTAATCAAAAAAAAAAACGAATAAGGTGAGATTTTGATAAATATTACAATTTTTGTTATTGTTTTACCGCTTTCATTAAATTTTATTTTTAAACATTAGGATGTAGAAATGAGCGTTCATCGCACATATTTATTTATATCCGTATATGTACATACATACGTACATATAAACTCGTATGTACACAAGTACACATTATATGAACACTTTAAATGGGTTTTGTTATCATCATCAAAAGCAAAAAATGTTATCAGAAAATGCACAATAAATTAGGAGGAGTAATATGGAATATAAAATATTACCGGGTGTTCCAGTTTTGAATACTAATTCGTTGGGGTTGAGAAAAAACGTCGTGGGGTAGGAAAAATAAATTTTTGATACCTCCTGAGACCTAGCACGTTGCAACAGTAGCAAAATATTTAACCGAGATCTACCAACTTCGACTTAATTGATTGAGAATTATAGGAGTAAGAAGAAGAAAAATTTGAATGTTTTTCCTTTGTAAAAATGAAATGTTTGCTTTAGTTTTGAGAAATTAATATTGGGATCGATTCTCGAACACTTAATTTTATTAATTTAATTCGTATTCTGACGACTGATAAAACTTTTGTGTTATTTTATTTTTATGTTGTCTACCTGAATTACTCCTGCGCTACACGAAAGAAATTAAAATTATTTGGAACTTTGGCAGGCGATTTGATCACCTTTCCAATATTGCAGAGTAATATTTGTTTGGAAAGTATTTGCCTTTTTTGTAAATCTCTTCTTACAAACGAGCATGGGAATATTCTGTAATAACGACTAGAAACAAAATACAAAAAATAACACAAGGTGGAACATAAAATTTCTCGAAATAAAAAAATGCACCATGTATCAGTAAAACAGTTGACAGAAGCAATGTTAGACGGAAGTTCAATGTTGCGTCAAAAATTTTGTTATGAAAAAATGACAAATAAAAATAAGGCGAGTTTCGTTGAGCCGCTTGCAATGCAAGTCGTAAAATATTTCAGTGTATAGTGTTTAAAATGTAGTGAGTGATTGTGTTTTGTGTGTAGTGTTTTGTGTAGCCCTTTTTAATTAATTAAGCTAATTAATAATGAAAAAATTAAAATTTATTGTGTGTGTGTGAGTTTTATATTAGTGTATTACTGTGTTTTCGACGAACAAAGTTTTTGTGTTGTATATGATTTACCGTTCGAAAACTCGACGCAGACTGTCTGGTTATTTAAACCGTTACTCGCGGTGAGTACTTTAACCAGTTTATTTTGTTGTACAAAATGGTTCATTACGAATGGATATCAATAGTATTTTTTTAGTTTCTGACTAGATTTTGTATATAGAGTCAAATTTATTCTGTACCGCCACACAGTTCTCGATGGAATAACGGTGTTTTAGAAGTATAACATATTACTTCGAAAAATGTCATTTCAAAATACCGTTATTCTACCGAAAACATATTATGTATCGAAAGGAAAAAATGTCGGCACCAGAATTTTACTTAAATACGACGAGGTCAACAAATGCGTCTTGCTGTATTATTTTGCGTTGATGATGTCATTGAGACTAAGGCCTCGTTCATAAATTTGGTTCTGTCGGTGAAGCAAAGACTCGATGAAGAATCTCCCCAGGTTTTGTATTCTACTGGTAGTATAGGAAAAATATAACAAGTTCAAGAACTGTTTCAGGTTTAACACAATTCATTTCTTTACTTTCAAATGTCGGTTTATCTAATTTAATCAATTTTCTAAAAAAATATTTTATCGGTAAATCAGATAAATAAAGAATTTCTTTACCCCAAAATAAATTGCAAGGGCTTCCGTGTGAATCATCGCATAGTTATTATAGTACGCGACGCGTAGGCTATTGGTTTCTCCACTCCATCAGGAAACACATCAATACTAAGCCCACTCCGTACGATGAAGCATCTGTTTTTAACTTATTTATTTATTTATTTTATTTAATATAAATGTTTGAAGTTCTTATGAACTTATTACATTAGTGGCAACTACTTATTTTAATTTATTTCTAGTTTATTAATTGAATTAACCTATAGGTGTGCAGCAACATTTTAGCGATTCATCAACTTGAAATTGGCAAAAATTAGAATTTTGATATTATTAAGGTGAAGAAAAGTATTTTTTCCGAAACACGGCAGGGGATTTAGATTTTTTAACGTTATTACTTAACGAATTCCACATGCTAACTCCCCTCACAAAAAATGATGAATTCATCAGATTACTTTTGTTTATAGCCGGAGTCAAAAGATGAATGCGACGATTGGAAGACGAAACCAATTTCCCTACAATATAGGTGGGTTGTTTATACTTTAAGAACTTAACTTCACCGGCAATACTGGGTTAAATTGAACAAAACAAATATCGGAAGTCATTATCTTTTTAATCTGATCAAATTACCTTTGACAAGTCGAATTCCGTATAAATTTGTTATTCTTCTGGAGTAACTTATATATTGGATTTAAAATGTCGGCTAAGTTTGGATAAACATAGTACTATAATAATTTACCAATCCTATGAAAGCTCTGGTTTGGGTAATATCTTGTGGATTTGGTGCATTGACTGTAGCCTGAATTTTGTCCTCATCTTTGTGAAGTTCTCATCTTTGTGAAGCATCGATAACATAACCAAAATAGTGAACCTCAGACTGGAAAAACAAACATTTTTCTTTTCTTAACTTGAAACCAGCATCGCTAATTTGCTTAAAAATGGTTTCTAAATTGACTAAATGTTCCTCATCTGGCTTGCCGGTTACCAAAATATCATCCAATAATACTGCAGTTCCTTTCACTCCGAGAAGGGTGTTCTCCATAATTTTCTGAAAAATCGAACTAGCGGGGTTGGTTACAAAAGGTAAGCGATTCACTACAAAACTCCTTTGGTAGTACTCCACGATAATAAATGTTTCGTCTCCTCATTCAATTCCACCACCTTCTAATGCTGCAAACAAATCATCAATATGTGGAATTAGGTATTTTACATCCTTCAAGCATTTATTTACTGTTATTCGATAATCTGCATACACACTCGGATATCACCATTCTTCTTAAGAACGGGCACTAAAGGAGTTCCCCATTCGGTGGTGTCACTGGAGATAAAATTCCCTCATTCTGCAAACGATCCAATTCTGCATTACCTTTTCCCCTGAACGCCACCTGTCGTGGCTTACAGAAAACTGATTTGGGATCATCCTTCAATTCTGATTTTATGGTTTCATATTTATAAAGTCCTAATTTATCCGAAAACGGACTGCCGTTTATTAGTACAACATTATTAATTTTAGAATTTATAGATTTAGCCTTTGTAAACGTTATGTTTAATTTTTTTTAGCAAATCACGACGCCCACCACAATATTTTCGTATAACAACATCTTCGAATTTAATCTTTCCAACAAAATAACCGATTTTATGGCATACTCCATCATAACTTTTCAATTGTTTCAATTGTCTACGGTTTTTTTCTCCAATATTCTACCGCGCACCATTATATTTTGTATCGCATCACAAACCGCCTTAGTATGATCTCTTTTACCACATCTATCACAAATTTGCTTTTTAAATTTGCAAAATGCAAACACAAGTTTTTCATGTATGTGAAGTTGGCCCAAATGTCAGCCCAAAAAAACGCAGTGGCAACACGAAAACTATAATTTCTGTCACGTATGAACTGTCGGCCCAAAAAAATCGTATATCACGACATTAATGATGTCAGCCCAAAAAATAAAAATATTTATCGTTATAGATTTTTGAATTCAGCCCAAATTTTTTTTTTATCACGACAGTAACAATCGTGACAGTTATATTGGATACACTCAGCCCAAAATTCAAAATTTTATAGTTAAAGGAACCATTGTGATCGTGCATAATAAATGTAAAACAGCCAAGAAGCAATTCTTATTATTTTCAATTGGTTAACTAAAATATTATTTTTAAGAAAGAATAATATGTGGCCTCGAGTTTTAAAGACGGATATACGCCAAAATTTTCGATTTTTCGAATTTAAAGGGAATTTTTTACTTTTGTTTACTATCTTCAAAATATGTAAACTTCTATTAAGATAATCAGAGTTTCTGGAATTTTTTAAAACTTACAAATATTTGACGCCTTTGTTAATAAATGCCTTATATATCAAAACGTCTAGTCAATCCGTTCATTAAGTTTTATTTTAATATGCATATAATACTATACACCCTCATTTAGAGAATGACCTATATTCAGCCGCTGCAACCATAATATTTAATGGAAGTTGATATTTTTGATGTTGGTGATCGGTCTCACTATGATTTTTGGACAGATCTGGTTCTAGCATTTACACGTATGTTGACCCCATCACAACCTCCTGAAACTTCTAACCTGTAAAGGCAAGAACCAGATCTGTCCGAAAATCATAGTGAGACCGATGACCAACATCGAAAATCTCAACTTCCATTAAATATTATGGTTGATCATTTAGTGGCCGAATATAGGCCATTCTTGGTATGTGGACCCCATCATATCCTCCTGAAACTTCTAACCTGTAAAGGCTAGAACCAGATCTGTTTGAAAATCATAGTGAGACCGATGACCAACACCGAAAATCTCCACTTCCATTAAATATTATGGTTGATCATTTAGAGGCCGAATATAGGCCATTCTTGGTATATGAACCCCATCACATCCTCCTGAAACTTCTAACCCGTAAAGGCTAGAACCAGATCTGTCCGAAAATCATAGTGAGACCAATGACCAACACCGAAAATCTTAACTTCCATTAAATATTATGGTTGATCATTTAGAGGCCGAATATAGGCCATTCTTGGTATGTGGACCCCATCACAACCTCCTGAAACTTCTTACCCGTAAAGGCTAGAACCAGATCTGTCCGAAAATCATAGTGAGACCGATGACCAACACCGAAAATCTCAACTTCCATTAAATATTATGGTTGATCATTTAGTGGCCGAATATAGGCCATTCTTGGTATAAGTACCCCATCACAACCTCCTGAAACTTCTAACCTGTAAAGGCTAGAACCAGATCTGTCCGAAAATCATAGTGAGACCGATGACCAACACCGAAAATTTCAACTTCCATTAAATATTATGGTTGATCATTTAGTGGCCGAATATAGGCCATTCTTGGTATGTGGACCCCATCATATCCTCCTGAAACTTCTAACCTGTAAAGGCTAGAACCAGATCTGTTTGAAAATCATAGTGAGACCAATGACCAACACCGAAAATCTCAACTTCCATTAAATATTATGATTGATCGTATAGTGGTCGAATATAGGCCATTCTTGGTATGAGGACCCCATCACAATCTCTTGAAACTTCTTACTCGTAGAGCCTATAACCAATCCTATCCGAAAATCATAGTAAGACTCGACATAAATTTCAAGACAACAACAAGATATAATCAATTTGTGGTTACTTCAAAAATCTTTAACGAAAAACATTTTGTTGTTTGGGCTGACATCAATAAAATGTCGTGATATACGATTTTTTTGGGCTGACAGTTCTAACGTTATAGCAACTATAGTTTTTGTGCTAAAAAATTATTAGAACTTCGAGAAATGTTCTTTATCACTTTCATTTAAAGCATGAACATAATATGAGTTAAATGTGTATATTTTTTAGTTTATTATTAGTATAATTTTATAAATTTAATTACAATTGTATTATTTATATTCATTACATTCAAATTCATATTTAATATTTGAATTTATGTGATATTCAATGTTTTTTCAGTTTTCTGTCATGACAGTTATCAAAATAGATGACGGTATTGCCAGCGCCAAAAAATATAATTTTTTGGGCCAGAATTTTGGGCCAACTAGATTTTCTTGGCCACAAGCAAAGCACACTGCAGCACTTGAATTGGAATTTTAATTTTTATTACATATTGACAATTTACGTTAAAGTTCATTGTGATATAATTGGTGGTTTCAGATTGAAGTTAGTTTGCTTCAAGAACTGCATTGAAGTGACAATTGCCATCGCTAGAAATATAATAGAATTCCACTACTAACCAGATAACAAATTTTTAATTATAGGTCGAATTCTAATTTCAATTTAATTGTAATTTTTCTTATTTTAATTTAATTTAATTGTGTATTTAAGATTTAATTTGACTCACGACAATTGGTTTAGTAACATTATTTTAATAGATTAAATTACATTGAAGTGTCGATGGAGGAAAACTTTATGGGTTAACTTATTTTTTCAGACAAATATTGATATCCATACTTAGATGGTTTTTGTATTTGGGGATCAATGCACTTCTTTAATTAGATTATTTTCTACTAACTAGCTATTTATTACTAATTCTGTCATCTTACAGATTCCTGATTAGCTTAATAGTTTTATTTAATTCTAGTTGGTAATAAATTGTAATCTGTTAATTTGTTTAGGTATTGGGGGTTATTAACCTGTCCTGTGACACATTCATTATTGATTATTACCTTATAGATTCCAGATTAGCTATTTTTGAAACCAGATGTCTTTGTTTCACTTTTATTTTTATAAATAAACATATTTATATTAGATTTGGGATGATAAGGTTATCCGTTGAAGAGGGGATCCATCCGTTTGATGCTACAATATTTGGATTCGATTTTTTTTTTATTTTATTTTACTTTATTTTATTTGTTTTACGACAACTAAATTATAATTAGTTTAGTCATAATAATCATTACATTACATTTATTCTATCCAAGAATAATTTAACTATATCGTACAAAATAATGAATCTCTAACTCATAATGGTGTAGATACTCGATTGGCTGGCGGCCAGGCGGTTTGCCGTTCGGGGTCCTGGCTGCTCAATCGGTTTTACCAAGAAAACTTGAATTCCAAAATATATTTTTATACAATTTTTGTTTATTTTTGCAACTGCATAGTGAAACCACACAAAGATTTGCTGTTCATTTTTTGAAACTTAATTTGAGATTCAGGTTTCCTTGGTGGAGTTGGTTGAGTGGCCGGAATTTTGGCTGGCAAATTGCTTGCTTGCCGGCCAATCGAGTATCTACCCCAAAAATGACGTTCTATTTCAGGAAATTTACCATTCAGATGCCAACATTTTGCATGGTATATACAATTTAATCACTCATAATAATGAAATTTCATTTCAGGACATTTATACTAATTAATCAATTAATTTTAAGGATGTTGATTGCTGATTATTTACATCTCGAAAAACAAAATAATTGTGCCGTCTAGTGCTTTACTAACTATTGACTACTTAGGTGTCTGTAACCGGGTCAAGTCTATCATATCTAACAACCTTTCCTATCCCTCCATCTTGTTATATGTAAAAGTGGTGTACGGTAGGCCCGGCGTATCCGGGATCCCTGCTTAGTCTTGGCCGTACATTCTAATCAATCAATCAATCAATCAAAAATGACAAATAAAAATAAATAGATTAATACAAAATGATGCATTTAAATTTTATTATCATTGCAAAAATATTTTATTAAGAAATCTAAAAAGAAGGGGGTGGGGGGATTTTAAAGGGTTTAAAACACATAATTAAAATAAATGTTCAATGTTGGTTCAAGGTCCACTATAAAGATGATATGAGCGTGTAAATATATTAAAAAATCAAATTTGAATTTTATATTGTGTAGGGTGTCTTTACAAGGACCATATAAAGGATGGGGCAAAAGTCCCACTACCATTTTGATTGCCTATAACTTTGTTCAAAGAAAAGATAAGTAAGTTTGGTTTTCATAAAAAGTTTATTTGCTCTTTACACTTTTTTTTTTGTTATGATTGAAAAATTATATGGGCTAAATGGTGACCGCGATTCGCATAACCAAGAATGGTGCGCAATCAAAATGGTAGCGGGACTTTTGCCCCACCCTTTACAACAAATTTTTCTTGTATTTTAGAAATTTTGAAAATGTTCTTTATAATTCAATGTTTCATGAAGTTGTTGATCCGAATTATCCGGTTCTTTATTTCAATGAATTCTATAGTTATGTCATTGGGACTGATGATTTGACTTTGATTATCATTATAGTCACCATGCGAGCACATCTCCAGATTTTGCGATGATTTCCATAGTGTAGCATTGCTTCTGCCGATTGTTGCTGAATTTTATATTTTGACATAGATTATACTTTATGTACAGTGATTAAATTTAAATTTGGAAACAATTTTCTCTTTTGTTCACTTATTTTTGTATAATTTATTGTAAATTGTTGTTTGATATAAATTTTTACAAACCTACACTTTTTAACGTCAGAATCGTATAAACATTCATATTGCCACTTTTTTGTATACCTACATTTTTTTAACGTTAGAAACTTCACATCGGTCTATAAACCACGACATTTCCGGAAACACGATTTTCGAAATAGAGATTATTTATTTAATTTTTTTACCGTTTACTTCCATATTTGAAAATTAGCTAAATAACTTAAACACTAATGATAAAATTTAAAGAATATAATATTGAGTTCAGCCTCTGAGGTGTTATTGGTTGTAACAGGAGCATGCGATTCATCGTGATAATTAGCATTGCGGGAAATAATTATTTCTTTTACAACTCGTTCACTAAGCCCATTGATTCATTTAGCTTTACCCAGGTAGCACCACGTGGAGGTATGAATCTTGCTACCCATATTGAAACTCGGTCTGATTTGTCGATTATATTTGCTATGGAGTTTATAGGAATGATGAAATTTTTTTGTATATGATCTCTCTCTCTCTAGCTTCACATCCCATGAAGGGATTTTGCCGCCCGCACTATGGTCCTCCAGCCGTCTCGGTCCATCGCTCTTGACCTCCAGTTTCGACATCCTAGTGCCTGTAGATCTTGTTCGACGTCGTCACGCCAGCGCAGTCGGGGTCTTCCTCTACGACGCACACCGGCTGGTTGTTGATGGAACACTTTATTGGTCATCCGTTGTTGTGGGGACCTTGCAACGTGGCCGAGCCATCTTACTCGATTGGATTTGATGAATCCGATAATATCGCAACCTCCAAGAATTTGCTTTATCTCGTGGTTCATGCGAATCCGATATTCATTGTTCGCAACTTTAATAGGACCAAAGATGGAGCGAATGACCTTCCTTTCGAAGGTAGATAATAATCTACAATCATTAGTGGTCATGGTCCAGCTCTCGCTTCCGAAAGCCAGCACAGGTCTTATGAGTGCTTTATAAAGTGCGAGCTTGCACGACTGCGATAGATGTCTAGATCGCAATAATTTTGATTGGGCGTAGAAAACTCGATGTGCGGCAGCGATTCGGGCTTTTATATCTGCCTGCATGTCATTTGATGATGTTATAACTGACCCGAGGTATTTGAAGTTTTCAACGCGATCAAAGTTATGGTCGCCAATTCCGAGATTTGCCATGGAGATGTTCCTGGGTGTTGATACAAATTTGGTTTTGTTACTGTTCACATTCAAACCAAGTCTTCTTGCGCAGCGATCGAGTAGCACGAAACTGTCTTTGATATCGCTAGGTCTTCGGCCAAGAAGCACGATATCATCTGCATATCCAAGAATTTGGCCTGATTTATTAAATATACAGCGCGAAGTTTCGATGTTGCTTTTCCTCACTACGTACTCAAGCGCCAAATTGAACAGCACAGGCGCGAGTGCATCTCCCTGTCGAACACCAGATGTTATTTCAAAGGAGTCTGACACAGTTCCTTCGATTACAATTCTACATACAGACCCAAACGTTGTTAATTTGCACAGAGAAACGAGTTTCTCTGGAATTCCTAGGCATATGAGCGCGGCCCAAAGGTTATCGCGGTTTATACTGTCATATGCCTGACGGAAGTCTATATATAATTGATGTATGGTTATGTTGTACTCCCAACATTTTTCCAAGATCATCCTCATGGTGAAACACTGGTCATTGGTCGATCGGTTGGGACGAAAACCACACTGATAGTCGCCAATGATGTTTTCGGCGAGAGGGATGAGTCTGGCAAGTACAACATTAGCCAACACTTTGTAAGCAGTGTTCAATAGAGCTATATCACGATATTTTTCACATTTAAGACGGTCGCCTTTTTTATGCAACGGACATATGAGCGTGGTCTTCCAATTCTCCGGCAACTCTTCTTGGTCCCAAATACATACGATGAGATCGTATAGACTTGTTGCAAGAGTAGCGCCTCCGAGTTTTATTAATTCTGCGGGGATTCCATCGAGACCGGGTGCCTTGCCGTTTTTCAATCGACTAATAGCTGCGTCTACTTCCTTCACTGTGGGATATTCGACGAAGACCTCATCACCTGGAGGAGCTATTGCTCTAATGGGGGTCACGTCGTCATTCCGATTTAGTAGATTTTGAAAGTAGGTTTGCCATATTGAGAGAACATCAGCCACGTTTGTTCTCAATTCTCCATTCCCGTCTTTGATGGCTGTACTTCTTGGGTGGAAGTCTTTAGTGAGATTCCTGGCATTGGCAAAACAGTCCCTTGAATTTCCTACTTCCGCTCGGAAGCTGATGTTTTCGATGCATAATCTCATATGATCGCGTTTCTTTTGACGAAGGCATTTAGTCGTGGCTTTCCTGGCGCGGAGATATTCTGCATGTGTGCTTCTAGTGTTGCGAGCCAACCATTTTTCACGAAGCTTTTGTTTATTTGCGACGATCAGGCGACATTGATCATCGAACCAATCATTGCGGGGTCTCGGAGGTCTTCTTCCGATAGTGTTTTGCGCCGCGGTGGTAATGGCTGACTGTATTGTGTGCCACTGCTCCTGGATGGTAGAAGGAGCTTCTTAGTTGTTGCTAGGCCGCTCTAGATAGTTAGTGACAGCTGATTGGTAACTCTGCAGTGACGTTTGGTCTTTTAGAGCATCCACATTCCATCGAACGGTTTTTTGTGCTTGTCTGTTGAACGTAGATGACAGTTTGCACTTATATTTAAATACGACAAGCATATGATCGCTGTCCATATCTGCACCCCTGTAGGATCTAACGTCAGATATACTGGTCGAGTGTCTCTTAGACACCATGACGTGATCAATTTGGTTTTCCGTTCTTCCATCATTCGATCTCCACGTTACTTTGTGGATTCTCTTATGTGGGAAAAACGTACTTGATACAACTAAGTTGTACATTATTGCCAGGTCGGTGACGCGTTGGCCGTTGTTGTTACTAGTTAGATGCAGACTGTTGGGACCAATGTGCGATGTATTTTCTGCACTCCTACCGATTTTTGCATTAAAGTCGTCCACGATGATTTTAATGTCGTGGTGCGGTATGTTATTGATGACTTCCTCCAGCTCCACAAAAAAGAGATCTTTGATGTCATCAGATTAATCTTCGGTGGGTGCATGTACATTAACGATCGTGATGTTAAACTTATTAGTGCGAAGTCTGACCGTGCATATCCGCATGTTGATCGGGCGGAAATCGATGATGTGGTGCTTCACGCGCCGATGGATGAGGAAGCCAACTCCAAATTCTCCTCCGTTCTGATGGCCGCTGTAGTGAAGAGTGTAACCATTGGTGGTGTCATGGATTCCACTCCCGGACCATCTAAGCTCTTGTAGTGCAAGTACGTCTACTGAGTAACTCTTTGCTTGGTTCGAAAGGTTCTGGAGATCTCCAGGTCTTAAGAGGCTAAGCACGTTCCATGTTCCCATTTTTAAAGCGTTGTCCGTGTACAATTTCCGAGGTCGAGTTTGTGATGAATCCGATATGGTAATCCGAGGCCTTTGTTCAGGGTTCATAACTTAAATGGTTTTTATGAGGGAAGGTTGTTGGCCTGCCGCTCAACCCGCTTGTTACGTGTGTGGGTCACGTACTGGTGAAAATCTTAAGGCATCCAGTCCTACCTTGAACACATTTATATAGCGAGCCGCTTGATACAAGACAGACGCCCGCTTCAGCCGCTCCTAACATGGAGAACAGACGCTGGTTTGGTATTGGTTTTAGGCGCCAATAACCCGCCCTGACATGTAGTGTCCATGACTATAAACAGGATTTAGTCTGCTCGTCTCCACTACACCGCCTGATTCATTTAGCGTTACCCAGGGAGCACCGGCGAGGAGGTATGAATCTCGGACTTCACCCCCCCCCCCCCCCCTTGTATATGATAATTAAGTTTAAATAATTTTTGGTGAACTGTTTTGTACGAATTTATGGCTTAATTTTGTTTGTAATGATCATGAATTTTACGTTTACATGTATTGCACTGCAAAGCTCCGTCACCGTCACTTGTTACTTCCCCATAAAAAACAAACAATTATTTGTTAATAACTCTGAGTTATCTGAAATATTTTTTTTTATGTAATTTCGGTAAGATTGTAATCCAGAATTATTTAAAATTTCATCCTGAGAATGAATTTGCTCGTTATAAACTTCGTTTATCAAATAATCTACACAGCATCTATGATTCAAACACCGCAATTATATCCATCTTTTTGCTGATGTAAAGAGTTGCAGGAAGTTATTTTAAAGTTCTTTTATGGTTTTTTGTAATATCGATTAAATTTATTTAAAAATGTTTGAATGATATTGCCTATTTCAAAAATACATTTATCTGGATTTATAGGGTCATACGTCATAATAGTCGAATTTTCAAAATCGATCATGGCTAGATCAAAATGGCTGTTTCGGCACACATGGATTATTAGATGCTGTGCTCCATTTTAGATCGGTTTGCGTTTCAATGCTTTATAACTTTTTTTAAAAAAATTTTGAACCTGAAACGGGTCTAGACATATACATTCCTTGTTTTTAATAATACGATTCATAGTAACATATACAACTTCTGTACTTAGAAAATTATGGTTACTTAAAGCATAGTAATAAAAGTTATAGAGACAAGTTTCGCGGGCGCCGTGGAAAAAAATTTGAGTACCACAATGTGAAATTTCAGATCAGTCCTTTTTTATAGTATTCTTTTTTCATTGCGATTGTGAAATGTATGCGTTTTGCATCTGGACCTCTCTCATCAGCTCGAACAGAATCTGGCGTGTTTTTTAATGCTTCACTGTAGCCGCTCGGCGTTAGCCTTGGGCGGACTAGCAGAATATTATTGTTCCAGATCTGGTGCGGTTGTATGATTCCGGTTTACGGACTCAGGAGCATGGGCGGGACGGGGGGGGGGGGGGGGGCGTGGTAGTACAGGTGAAACAATGATTTAATTTAAACCGCATTATTTAAAAAAAAATAAAACATTATTAAAAAGCAATTTTTCAGTAACCAACGATCCCAATTCCCGTCGATACCCTGTTTATAGAGACATTATTACAGTTATACTAGAGAGTGTAAAATAAGTACTACTAGGGAATTTTTCTTAACTTTATACGCGACCCTATTAGCCGAATGTACTTGCCAGCTATCACCCATAAAAATTATAGTATATGATATATATAAAGAAAACAAAAAGAACAAAATAACAAAAATAGCTTGAACTTATAAACTTAGCTGTAATGGTCCAGTTGTGAGTCGCCGATTGATTCAGGTAGTGTGATTTTTTTCTCATACGTTGGCTCGGCCCTCGTGGTAACACCGAGTTTCAATATTATATTCTTGTTTTACGTTTTACATTGTACACTTCGTATCGTATTTTTTATGTTTTACTTTAATGTTAGTTATCCGCCCAACCGCCCCTCCTCCACTTAGTACCGTAATAGTACGGACGCGCAATATGGGGGCCTACAACGACGCGGATTTGCGATCATGAGAACCGCCACTTCAAAAAGAAAATGTCCCAAATGTCTTAGTGTGATCCAGAATAATCGATTAACGGAGTGATCCCCGTTATATATTTTTTATCGCAATTTAACACTCTGGGTTCACGGACTTGATAATTATGCACTGAGCAGTAAACTGTATTGGATTTAATCGTCACTGTACACTATACACGAAGTATTATCACAACCAACAAAAAAAACTATTATAGTTACACTAAATATTATATAACAACTAGACAAATATTAATGGCAACCCCTTGGCTGATTACCTACTTTTTTCAAAAAAAATAATAATTATTATTTATGACTGCACTAGCAGTCTTCACCAAAATCTAAAAGCAACTGTCCTCGTTTTTAGATCCACTGCCTCGATTCCACCACAAAAATATATACAATATAATTTTATGAAAAATAAACAAATAATAAAAATATTTGAATCAGGTTACCTAATACAGATGCTGTATAAGATAGCGGAATTTTGAATGCGGAAAATAAGAGATTACGCTAGAGAATTAATTTTGTTATATAATTACCAGCGGCAATTTTTCATATGTACATATTTTTTCACTAAATAGAATATCTCAGCGGAATAAAATATTAAAAGTGATCCTTAAAATGGCAAATTGATTGATCTCCGAAGTAAAGGAACTCGGTATATGAAATTTAAAATTTAACATTATGTCGTCTTTCCGGCATTCCTTCCACTAGTAACCAATACTTTCGGTTGTTTTTCTAATAGCTTAGGCCATACTGAGACTATGTAGGAAATTTTGGGAAAATTCATGAACTAGAATTTTCACTAGAATTTTTTGATTTTCTGCGGCCAACTTAGTTATTTTCAGTTGTTGGCCAATATCTCAATAAGTTCCACTAGATGAGTGTGAAGTTTTTACCAGTTAACAAAAATACGCATGTATTGGAAATCACACTGTTAAAATGTTTCTTATATGAATTTTGAGTGAAAACTTAAAATTTCATGAAATTTAAAAATATAATAATATTTAATGAATTTATTATACTAATACTATGATACGAATGTCTAGAGATGTTTTTTGTGGAAAACTCTCACATTGCTCAGAAATGTTTTTTAAGTAAAACAATTATGGCTCCTTTTGATTTTCAGTGTATCCAATGGCAAATGACAAGACATCACGGAGACTACACCAAAAATCAATCATATATAAGTTGATTTTTAGGGCCTGACTTATCAAATGGCGGGAAATCATATCACAATGGACTTGCAAAATATTATTTTTAAGGTAAAACAGTCATAAAATTTTTTTATTTTGAGTGAATCTTACTGCCAATAACAAGACATCGCGGAGATTATACCACAATGAAACCATATAGAAATAGTTCCTAGGGGTTTCACCTATCAAACGAAGCATGTTTCGTTCGAAGCATTTCTGTTGATCGACAAATTACGGTAAATTTACTGTCCCACTTTATCTCCAAGATAAGTGGTTATTAATTTATTATAATATACTTCTAACACTATTTGCCGTAGGCACTTGGCGAAATACACCTCTTTGGCTGAAATTTTCATAAATTTCTTCGAACAGATGATCATATCCTTATTTTCGTCATCTTTTGGTATATATATATTGATGACATACTATGTCTATAGAATGGAACTGATAGACTGTTAGACTCATTCCTAACATTGCTGTTAGCCCAAAAAATATTCATTAAATTAATTGAAATCAAATTGAACAATATTCAACGAATATTAAATAAATAAATATTAATTAATTATTAATTTAGTAATCTCTTCGTCACAGCTTGATAATGGTACACTCAGTTTCAAACAAAAGGCCACACGTTGATTTTCACTGCATTATCGATGTCTTTTGTCCAGACATAGAGATATAGGTTTATACATTTTTAATTTCTTTTTTCAAGATCCTAAACGGATTTTCATAGGGTTTACAGTTTTCAGAAATGAAAATGCTTCAGCTTTCTTGAGATCAATAAGTTTAGCCAAACGAAGATTTTTATTAAAGTTCCAAAATTCACTTTTTTAAAATATTTAATTTATTAAATAAATAGGAATAATTTATAAATATAATTACTTGTATTTCAAATAAAAAAAATTTAAAGGTCTATAATTAACTAATCTAGTATTTTGTTTGCCCACGTCGAGCCTTTTTCACCGATTTAGTTCTATTTTTCATAGAGTGGTACAACATTTTTAAAAAGTTTTCGGATATTTGATTATTCCAGACGTCCAGAATATTCTGTTTCAGCTGAGCTATTGTTTTCTTTTTGGCCGCGCAACATATTTGCCCATTATTTGCCAAACATTTACGATAGGGTTGAGATTTGGGCTGTTTCCCGGCCATAATAGGCTATTAATTCCCAACATGTGTTTCAAATCTATTACTTAAAACATTATAAATACTTTTTAAACCATATTTCGATGGAATTTTCTAAATTATACTTACTGCACGGGCTCTGTGACATGGAGCGGAATCATCTTGAAACAGCCCCACCGCTAGTGTTTCCTCCTGGGTGAATTGCATGGTAGTAGTCCATTCGCATTCCAAATCATCATGATAAGTAATACACTCCCATACCATAACAGACGGAGAAGGTTTCACTGTATGTGAAATACGCTCATCCGAATATCTTTCGCCATTGTACTCTACAGCCCCCATCGGCTCATATCAAGTTAAATTTTTTCTCGTCAGAGAAAATAACCTGTTTCCAAATATTTTCGTCTCAATTTTCACCCTATTAAAGTTAGCCGAAAGATTCCAGCCTAGAGATGGTAATGCAGATAGTGTCTTTGCTATTCCAGCAGAAAAAATTAATTATAGACGAAAGTTACATTACTAGATATACCTAGTTCTATATTATTTATACTATGTTTATTGATTCGGTCATAATCCTAATCCCCGAAATTTGGGTCAAGCTTTAAAGGGGTGTAATTAAGTATAATATACCAGAAAGTCCTAAATTTTTTTAAACTAAATTAGTGAAATGTTCTGTAACTTTTGCGTAACCCGCATTACCATCGATCCCACTATGTTTATTAGAAGAGGATTAGGATTATGACTTAACCAATAAACATTGTATAAATAATATAGGACTAGGTATATCAAGTAATTTATCTTTAATTATAAAGGTTGTTAGGCTTTTTATGTTATTAAAATGCGGATGTTTACTGGTATAGAGCCTATTTATTTAAAATTGATAACAATTATAGCATCGACGTTTCACACAGATATTCTGTGCATCATCAGGACGAAAAACTAAAATATTTTTACAACAAATATGAAAACGATAAAAATTAATTAATTGACAATAAATGAGAAAATTAAAATTTAAAAAAATAAGAACTTACAATTATATAAAGAACAAATTATTTTTATAAAAAATATATATAAAAATCTTTTTTTTAAAATTGAAAAACAGAACCAAAAAAATTGAAAAGTCAAACTGTTATGAAAAAAATTTTTCTTTACAATAGAAAAGATGGTTTGATATTATTGAAAAACTAAACACATTTTATAGGAAAAACCTAATTATAGAAAAAGAAAACGTCATTGACATTATAAACGCATGACATACAAAAAATGGACAAGTTCAATAAAAGATCCTTATAATTAGAATACAACATTATAAATATATTAAAAGAACTGATTAGGAATTTTTTTACAACAAATGATTATAGGTATTTTGCAAAGTTATACAATCAGTTTGTTTGTTTAATCCATAACCATCCTTCTTAATATGGATCATTTCCAAAAACCTTCTCGTTGAACAATTTGCCTCATTTTCTAGAATTTCAACATTATCAGGAAATAAATCGTGTTTAGTGTCATGTAAATGTACAGAAAGAGCACTAGCATTATTCCGATCTAATTTATTAAGTGTAATATTTTGTGCATCTTTTTTATGTTGGTAAAATCTGGTACCCAAAAGTTGTTTAGTTTGACCGATATAAGACTTTTTGCATTGACAAGTGCATTTATAAACTACATTTCTTTTCTTCAATAATTCTACAGGATCTTTTAGAGGTGAAAATAACGACCTACCTAAATTTAGATGAGCTTTTCCAACCACTTTAAAATTAAATTTACCTAAACAATAAGTTAATTGTTCATGTAACGATTTAATATACGGAATAGTTACATAATTAACTAGAACATTATTATTTAATGGTGGATCAAAAACGACAGGTTGAAAAAATCTAGAATTTTGATAAATAATTGGATTAACTAAAGAATTGATAAAAGAAATAGGATAATTGTTATTTGAAAGTGTAGTTTTTAAAAGTCGTAAATTATCTAAATGGAAAATGGGATCAGATAACTGGAAAATTTTATTTGCTAATAATTTAACAGTGTTTCTTTTATAAGATAAAGGTAGATGAGAATTAAAATTTAAATATCTCCCCGACCAGGTTGATTTATGAAACCAATTTGTTATCAATGATCCATCTTCATTACGGATTATTAGTAAATCCAAAAATGCTATTTTATTATTACATTCTAATTCTTTTGTAAATTTAATATTATGGTTAAAATCATTAAAAGTTTGAAAAAATATATCAATTTTATCATTCGGAATTGCGGTAATTATGTCATCAACATAACGATAATAAAATACGGGTTCAAAATCTAAAGAATTTAAAACACTAGATTCTAAAAATTGCATAACTAAATCTGCTATAGCAGGACTAATTGGAGAACCCATAGGTGAACCAAAAAGTTGCTTATAAATCTTTTTATTAAAAGAAAACTCACAATTATTTAAAACTAATTTCATAGCATTAATGAACTGAGTTTTACTTAAGTTAGTATTAGAATTTTCTTTTATTTCTAACCATCTATCAGCTAAAAGTTCCAGAGCTAATTTACTATCAATGTTGGTAAATAGAGAAACAACATCAAGTGATAAAATTGTATAATTTGTAGGTAAAATTATATTTTTAATTTTATTTTTAAAATCTACTGAATTTTTTACTGATGTAGATGATATCTCAACAGTTTTTTTCAAAATTCTAGATAAAAAAGAAGAAAGCTGATATAAAGGTGTACCTATGGAACTAACTATAGGTCTATAAGGAGTATTTTCTTTATGTATTTTTGGTAAACCATAAAGTCTAGCTACAACCCCATGGTAACTTCTTAATTGTTTACCTTCATATAATGTTATCTTTTTTTGTTTTTCCCAATCACTAACCATCTTGTTTAATTTCCGTTGAATAGACAGTGTTGAATCATTTTGAATAGGTTTATAAATTCTAATATCCTGTAACATTGTCGATAATTTCTCTAAATAATCCGATTTACTTACTAATACTGTCACATTACCTTTATCAGCTTTAGAAACTAGTATATTAGGATTATTTAGGAGAAACCTCTTTGTAAAACTAACGTTATGTAAAAATCGAGTTTCTAAAAGAGACAAAAAATTCCTTTGATTTGATCTATTTTTAAAATTAGTTAAAATATTAACTAATTCATTACGTAAACATGGTTTATTAATGCTATTATCATCTACTTTACTCAGAGCACTTTCAACATTTGCAATAATTCTAATATACGGTACAGATTTTACTTTTGTAGGTGGACAAAACTTATCACCAAGTTGAAGAACTTCTACTATATTATTAGGAATATCAATATTTGTTAAATTTACTAACCAATTATTGTTGTTATTTCTAGAATCAACATTTCCATTTGTAAAATTTGTGATGTCATGTGAATTAATATCAATATCACGTAAAATCTTATTAAATTTATTTATATGCTTAGTTTTAACAAAATCATACCTGTTTTGAAAATTTTTTTTCTAAATTTGTTTTAAAATTTCTAAAAAAATATGGTGAGATGATGTTCTTAATGTATTGCATCTTATTATTAAGAAGTTTGTTCAGTTTGTTAATTTTAAGGAAAATTTCTGCAATCTCCTGGTTTATAATTCCAAAAATAAACCGATTCTGCAATTTATCAAACACAACTTGGTTTATATTACAAACATTTTTTACACATCTTGATTTAGCAAACACTTTTTGCTTTCGGCATCTCAACAAAAATAATTTTTTGTGTAAAGCTTTGATTAACTTAAATTGGATTTTTAATATTTCTTTCATTATATCCACTAATTGTCTTCCATATTTGTTGTGCATTTGACTAAAAAAATTATTTATCCGCGTCATTTTTTTAAAATCAAAATGGATTACCCAATTTTCACCAGACAGGGTAAAATATTTATAATTATAAAGGTTGTTAGGCTTTTTATGTTATTAAAATGCGGATGTTTACTGGTATCAGTTCATTAATGCTATGAAATTAGTTTTAAATAATTGTGAGTTTTCTTTTAATAAAAAGATTTATAAGCAACTTTTTGGTTCACCTATGGGTTCTCCAATTAGTCCTGCTATAGCAGATTTAGTTATGCAATTTTTAGAATCTAGTGTTTTAAATTCTTTAGATTTTGAACCCGTATTTTATTATCGTTATGTTGATGACATAATTACCGCAATTCCGAATGATAAAATTGATATATTTTTTCAAACTTTTAATGATTTTAACCATAATATTAAATTTACAAAAGAATTAGAATGTAATAATAAAATAGCATTTTTGGATTTACTAATAATCCGTAATGAAGATGGATCATTGATAACAAATTGGTTTCATAAATCAACCTGGTCGGGGAGATATTTAAATTTTAATTCTCATCTACCTTTATCTTATAAAAGAAACACTGTTAAATTATTAGCAAATAAAATTTTCCAGTTATCTGATCCCATTTTCCATTTAGATAATTTACGACTTTTAAAAACTACACTTTCAAATAACAATTATCCTATTTCTTTTATCAATTCTTTAGTTAATCCAATTATTTATCAAAATTCTAGATTTTTTCAACCTGTCGTTTTTGATCCACCATTAAATAATAATGTTCTAGTTAATTATGTAACTATTCCGTATATTAAATCGTTACATGAACAATTAACTTATTGTTTAGGTAAATTTAATTTTAAAGTGGTTGGAAAAGCTCATCTAAATTTAGGTAGGTCGTTATTTTCACCTCTAAAAGATCCTGTAGAATTATTGAAGAAAAGAAATGTAGTTTATAAATGCACTTGTCAATGCAAAAAGTCTTATATCGGTCAAACTAAACAACTTTTGGGTACCAGATTTTACCAACATAAAAAAGATGCACAAAATATTACACTTAATAAATTAGATCGGAATAATGCTAGTGCTCTTTCTGTACATTTACATGACACTAAACACGATTTATTTCCTGATAATGTTGAAATTCTAGAAAATGAGGCAAATTGTTCAACGAGAAGGTTTTTGGAAATGATCCATATTAAGAAGGATGGTTATGGATTAAACAAACAAACTGATTGTATAACTTTGCAAAATACCTATAATCATTTGTTGTAAAAAAATTCCTAATCAGTTCTTTTAATATATTTATAATGTTGTATTCTAATTATAAGGATCTTTTATTGAACTTGTCCATTTTTTGTATGTCATGCGTTTATAATGTCAATGACGTTTTCTTTTTCTATAATTAGGTTTTTCCTATAAAATGTGTTTAGTTTTTCAATAATATCAAACCATCTTTTCTATTGTAAAGAAAAATTTTTTTCATAACAGTTTGACTTTTCAATTTTTTTGGTTCTGTTTTTCAATTTTAAAAAAAAGATTTTTATATATATTTTTTATAAAAATAATTTGTTCTTTATATAATTGTAAGTTCTTATTTTTTTAAATTTTAATTTTCTCATTTATTGTCAATTAATTAATTTTTATCGTTTTCATATTTGTTGTAAAAATATTTTAGTTTTTCGTCCTGATGATGCACAGAATATCTGTGTGAAACGTCGATGCTATAATTGTTATCAATTTTAAATAAATAGGCTCTATACCAGTAAACATCCGCATTTTAATAATTTATCTTTCACCTTGTTAAAGTTAGCCGAAAGTTACCAGCCGAAAGATAATGCAGATAGTGTCTTGACTATTTCATCCGAAAGTTAAACTCTCGATTTTTAAATTTCAATAAACTGAAATAATTTCCCCTTCACCCGAATGATATAGCCCAATCCTAAATTCGAGTTCATGACTAATTTTTGCTGTATTCAAGACACTATCTGCATTATCTTTCGGTTGGAAACTTTCGGCTAACTTTAAGCGCAATTAACACGATGAAAAAATGTTGGTCAGCAAAAAAAGAAGAGTTTGGTATATTAAAATTTTCGTGTGTATGACAAGAAAAGAATACCATCGTGCAAAAATTTTGCACTGCGTTTTTGTCTTTTTTTATCAAATGCTGCTATAAAATAAAAATACTGCCATAAAATATAATCGACCCGAGTATATTTTATGGCAACAAATATTATTTATATCAGTTTATATTTCTTTCTCTATTCAACTAATGACAAAAATTTATATTGTGTGCAGCTCTAAGCATACAGCAAATATTTTGTTGGGACAATATTTTTTCATCATCTAAATCGTGCTTTATCAGTATTCTTTCGGCTATACATAATTTATTTTTTCGGCTGGGACAGCAAAGACATTATATGCATTACCATCTTTCGGCTGGGATAGCAAATGCACTATCTGCATTATCTTTCGGCTGGAAACTTTCGGCTAACTTTAACAGTATTCAATTTTCATGGTATTTTGCCCATTTTAACCAATTCTGTCGCATTTTTTTTTATTAAGAAGTGCCTTTTCACCGGGCGGCTACTGATAAACCCTCTTTCTTTCAACCTTCTTCTCACCGTACTAACACTGATTTTAATTTGGGAACCGGTATTCACATCTTTTGCAATATCAGCGACTGTTTGGAAGCGATTCCGCAAACAAATATGTTTTATGGCGTTGTCCAGGCGTAAGTTTGTGATTCTCCGACGGCCATTGCCAACTTTTCTTTTCAAAGTCTCCGATTTTTCATATTTTTTTTATAAAACGTCTCATCGACGATTCATTGCAATGAATTAAACGTAGTACCTCGCGAAATATAAAGCGAGAGAGAGAGAGAGAGAGAAAGAGAGAGAAATTACTCGTGTGTGTTTTTTTTTGGATCTGAGTGTATAGCCAATTAACCAATATGAAGCATTGAATTAAATTTGATATGTGTTACTTTTAATTTCGTGTTAAAATCATTTGGGTACTGTCTTTAAATATGAAATAGGTTTTTATTAGAGGGTACCCAGGAACATACATTCAAATAACCATTTTTTCGGATCAGTGGTCTGGAGGGTTCTCGACTTCTCGCTGCCAATATACCTCGGAAAATAACCACTCTGCAAAAAATATCCGTTATATAAAATTTAATCATTGTGCGGGGGGGGGGGGGGGGGGGTTCATACATTAGTGCTAAAATTAGTACCCCTCCTCTCCTTCTTGTAGGTGGGGGAGAGGTAACTTTGAAATTAAAACAGGAACCCCTATTCTTTGCAAACATTTAAAAAAAAAAAAAAATTATAATTTTTTTTTATGATTTTTATTTATTTTTTTCTAATGAAACAATTTGTTTAAGACTAATTTCGAGTATTTACATTGAAAACGTTAATTTTATCATAATTCAAACGTATTCGAATGAAGTAGGAGAAACCGAAAAATAGAATATCGTTATTACAGCGCAATCTACTATGAATCGAAAAAAATGTTTCAAACAAGTTTTAAGTACTTTCAGCCGTAGAATCCGAATTTTAATTTCAAATGTACTTCCCGCCCCACGTACATAATGGGGGGGAGGTACTTTTTTTAGCACTAATGTATGTCCTCCTTTGAATGATTAAATTTTGATGATGAATATTTTTTTCGCCGAGTGTGTATTTTCCGAGATATTTGAAAGTTTCAGCTTAAAAAAATCACCCAGTATTTCAATATGTTCCTTTCAACCAAATCTGTATTCGTGTTACTTCCTTGACGAAATAATTCGAGTACGACATTTAACTTTGAGATGCTTTTCTGTTAGGAGGATACATGCCAATATTCTGTTTTTGAGGAATTGGAGATCTAGATGGTTCCCGTTGCCAAAATTTATCAATATGGTTATTTTCAACAAAATTTGCATTCGTTTTACTTCCATCTCGAAATTATTCGAGTACTGCCATGAGATGCTTTTCTATTAGAGGGTACCCCATACATACAAATATTCGTTTTTGGGTGAATCGGAGGTTTGGAGTGTTCTCGTTGCCAAACTATATCAATATGTTCCTTTCAACAAAATTTATATTCGTTTTACATACTTCCATGTCGAAATTATTCGGTCACTGTTGTTAAGTTTGATATTCTATTATATTAAAGGGTACCCAGGAGTCAATTTTAATTTTTTGGTAAAATCGGAAGTCTGGAGGGTTCCAGTTACCAATATACATCAATATGGAACGTATTGATATATACTGACAACATGAATCCTCCAGACCTCCTATTCCCTCCCAACATAAATATTGGCGTGTATGCCTCAGGGTATCCTCTAATAAAAAAGCACCTTATAGTTAACGGCAGTATTAAAACGAATGACAATTTTGGAAATGTTAATTGTCTTTGTTTTATTTTATCGTTCTTTCGTTCACATATGTGGTTAACAATTACCTAATAGCTAGACAACAACTATATCAGCCTGCCGCTTGAGTTTGTCAAATCAATTCTTATAGGTTGTTCAACTTTGTCTAAGTAATCTACGTAATATATTACATGTCGACAACGTTTCCATCAGACATCTTTCCCCATGATATGAAAATGACATTCTCAAATATTATTAAGATAATTAAGGCGCAACTAGCCGTATTTCCGACTAGTGCCATTTATCAGTAACAATAGACCAAGACGTTTTAAAAGTTGTTGCAATTTAGATGTTTTAAAACTAGCATATTGACTTAGTAGACACTTAAGAAGACGCTCGTGTGCTCCAATGAAGCCATTGCAAGCGAAACGCCCCCCACCCATCTAGTATATATGTATAACATTTATGTATGTATTCATGTCTACGTACACACATATACAGATGATACATAAATGATTTATTATGCTAAAATACAATTTCTTTTCATGCCGTTTTATACTTTGAATATGAAAAGTGAATATAGGAAAGGATAATATAACATTTCGGAATCTACATACTTAGTCATAAAGATAGATAGATAGATAGACAGAACGCAAAGTACAGTAAATTTCGTTTCATGAAAATTGAGTTAAAAATATATGGAATTTTGGTTTTTTGTTATACGAGTGTTATGTGGTGGTGTCTATATATTCATACAACTGTTGAAAGTGAACTCTTATTCTATTATCCCGATTTATTTTTACGAGTTACACATATATATACCAACTCGCATAAATATATGTAACATATTATATACATGGCTGATATATAAAGAATGGATACAAAATTTTTCGTGTCGGTTCTGATAATTTGATAATTTATTGTATCAATTAACAAGAATTTACGGAATGAAGTAGGTATGTACTCACATACTCGTATTGTATATTATATTACATAATACGAATGTATATAGCGAGATGAAAAAATATTGTATTTATTATGGTTTTCCGTTTTTACACGTTTCCATCAAACAAACAACAAAAAAAAAAAAAATTACAAAATAAAAACGGTGGAAGGAAAATCAATGATGGAACGATCAATAAGTACCGGAAAATTTATATGGTTTTTTGAAAAGCTCTTTCAGTTGAATTAATATTCATTAGTTTGTTTTACTGCAAATAAATATATGGCCTTATTTGTTGTTGTTGGATTGCTAGTTAAAAATACGACCAGGATGGGTTTATCAATTAATTTTCAGATTTCATTTTGAAATTCAATTTTTATTTATTTTAAAATTATTTGTAGTTTTAATCAAACATCCATTACCACTACTATTCCGAAGGAAAATGAAAAAAAAAAAAAATTACTGTTATATTCCATAACTCACGCTGGCAGAGGCAACGTGAGTTAAAATTCCTGAACGTAATCTAAAAAGAAATTTTCTATTAAAAAATACGTATACTTTAATAGAAAACTATGTTCAATTGTTCGAATAAAACTATAATGAAGTAAATATTTTTTAAACAACGAAAACACAATAAAAATGTTTTTAACGGTAAACGAAAATATTTCTAGAAATAAACTAAAACTTTGTAGGGGACACGTAAACAAAAATACACATTATCATTCTACATCATTATTCCGCACTCAGCCATTGTAATTTGGTTCCCCAGTTTATTCCTTAGAACTTATAATTTGCTTAGCATTTTCTAAATCGATCAATAGCATAAATTACATCCCTTAAGCTAGCAGAACCCATACAGCAGAACATTACAAAATAATATGGATAATTATAGGCTAATTAAATGGCTTTTAAAAAAAATTGGGCTCGCAAATCAAGATCTATTGATAAACTAATAATTTAATTCTCACTATGGGCTAATCAAATGCCTCATTAAAAATTTTTGGGCTCAACCTGTTCTCGACCAGACTTCATTTAATCTAAAGCCAGCAGAACCTACATCGAAAATTGAACCAAAACTGAAATTAGAACGCAAATCAAGAACTATTGATAAACAAATAACTTTAGGCTCACTATGAGCTATTCAAATGCCACATTGAAAAATTTTGGGCTCCACCCGTTTTTGACCAGACTTCAGGTCATTTAATCTAAAGCCAGCAGAACCCAAATCGAAAATCGAACCAAAATCGAAATTAGAACGCAAAACAAGATCTTTTGATAAACAAATAATTTTAGGCTTACTATGGGCTAATCAAATGCTTTATTAAAATATTTTGGGCTCCACCCGTTTTTGACCAGACTTTAGGTAATTTGATATAATGCCAGCAGAATCCAAATCAAAAATCGGACCAAAACCGAAATTAGAACGCCAATCAAGATCTATTGATAAACGAATAATTTTAGGCTATTAAGCCCATAATGAGCCTAAAATAAAGTCACCAAAAATTATTTGCTCTTGATCTAAACATTTTTCAATGGGGCATTTGAATAGCCCATACTGAGCCTAAAATTATTTGTTTATCAATAGATCTTGTTTTGCGTTCTAATTTCGATTTTGGTCCGATTTTCGATTTGGGTTCTGCTGGCTTTAGATTAAATGACCTGAAGCCTGGTCAAAAACGGGTGGAGCCCAAATTTTTTTAATGGGGCATTCGATTAGCCCATAGTGCGTCTAAAATTATTTGTTTATCAATATATCTTGATTTGCGTTCTAATTTCAGTTTTGGTCCGATTTTCGATTTGGGTTCTGCTGGCTTTAGATTAAATGAAGTCTGGTCAAAAACGGATGGAGCCCAAAATTTTTTAATGGGGCATTTGAATAGCCCATAATGAGCCTAAAATTATTTGTTTATCAATAGATCTTGTTTTCCGTTCTAATTTCGATTTTGGTCCGATTTTCGATTTGGGTTCTGCTGGCTTTAGATTAAATTAAGTGTGGTCAAAAACGGGTGGAGCCCAAAATTTTTCAATTTGGCATTTGAATAGCTCAATTTGAATAGCTTGCGTTCTAATTTCAGTTTTGGTCCGATTTTCGATTTGGGTTCTGCTGCCTTTAGATTAAATGAAGTCTGGTCAAAAACGTATGGAGCCCAACATTTTTTAATGGGGCATTTGATTAGCCCATAGTGAGCCTAAAATTATTTGTTTGTCAATAGATCTTGATTTGCGTTCTAATTTCGGTTTTGGTCCGATTTTCGATTTGGGTTCTGCTGGCTTTAGATTAAATGACCTGAAGTCTGGTCGGGTACGGGTGGAGCCCAAAATTTTTCAATGGAGCATTTGAATAGCCCATAGTGAGCCTAAAATTATTTTTTTGTCAATAGATCTTGATTTGCGTTCTAATTTCGGTTTTGGTCCAATTTTAGATTTGGGTTCTGCTGGCTTTAGATTAAATGAAGTCTGGTCAAAAACGCGTGGAGCCCAAATTTTTTTATGGGGCATTTGATTAGCCCATTGTGAGCCTAAAATTATTTGTTTATCAATATATCTTGATTTGCGTTCTAATTTCAGTTTTGGTCCAATTTTAGATTTCGGTTCTGCTGGCTTTAGATTAAATGACCTGAAGTCTGGTCAAGAACGGGTGGAGCCCAAAATTTGAATAGCTCATAGTGAGCCTAAAATTATTTGTTTATCAATAGATCTTGATTTGCGTTCTAATTTCAGTTTTGGTCCAATTTTCGATTTGGGTTCTGCTGGCTTTAGATTAAATGACCTGAAGTCTGGTCGAGAAAGCGTGGAGCCCAAAATTTTTCGAAGGGGGCATTTGAATAGCCCATAGTTAGCCTAAAATTATTTGTTTATCGATGGATCTTGATTTGCGTTCTAATTTCGGTTTTGGTCCGATTTTCGATTTGGGTTCTGCTGGCTTTAGATTAAATGACCTGAAGTCTGGTCGAGAACAGGTGGAGCCCAAAATTATTCAATGGAGCATTTGATTAGCCCATAGTGAGCTTAAAATTATTTGTTTATCAATAGATCTTGATTTGCGTTCTAATTTCAGTTTTTGTCCGATTTTCGATGTGGGTTCTGCTGGCTTTAGATTAAATGACCTGAAGTCTGGTCGAGAACGGGTGGAGCCCAAACATTTTTAATGGGGGCATTTGATTAGCCCATAGTGAGCCTAAAATTATTTGTTTATCAATAGATCTTGTTTTGCGTTCTAATTTCGATTTTGGTCCAATTTTAGATTTGGGTTCTGCTGGCTTTAGATTAAATGAAGTCTGGTCAAAAACGCGTTGAGCCAAAATTTTTTTATGGGGCATTTGATTAGCCCATTGTGAGCCTAAAATTATTTGTTTATCAATATATCTTGATTTGCGTTCTAATTTCAGTTTTGGTCCAATTTTAGATTTCGGTTCTGCTGGCTTTAGATTAAATGAACTGAAGTCTGGTCAAGAACGGGTGGAGCCCAAAATTTGAATAGCTCATAGTGAGCCTAAAATTATTTGTTTATCAATAGATCTTGATTTGCGTTCTAATTTCGGTTTTGGTCCGATTTTCGATTTGGGTTCTGCTGGCTTTAGATTAAATGACCTGAAGTCTGGTCGAGAACGAGTGGAGCCCAAAATTATTCAATGGAGCATTTGAATAGCCCATAGTGAGCTTAAAATTATTTGTTTATCAATAGATGTTGATTTACGTTCTAGTTTCAGTTTTGGTCCGATTTTCGATGTGGGTTCTGCTGGCTTTAGAATAAATGACCTGAAGTCTGGTCGAGAACGGGTGGAGCCCAAACATTTTTAATGGGGCATTTGATTAGCCTATAGTGAACCTAAAATTTTTTTTTTATCAATAGATCTTGTTTTGCGTTCTAATTTCGATTTTGGTCCAATTTTAGATTTGGGTTCTGCTGGCTTTAGATTAAATGAAGTCTGGTCAAAAACGGGTGGAGCCCAAATTTTTTTTTGGGGCATTTGATTAGCCCATTGTGAGCCTAAATTAATTTTTTTATCAATATATCTTGATTAGCGTTCTAATTTCGGTTTTGGTCCGATTTTCGATTTGGGTTCTGCTGGTTTTAGATTAAATGACCTGAAGTCTGGCCGAGAACGGGTGAAGCTTAAAATTTTTCAATGGAGCATTTGAATAGCCCATAGTTAGCCTAAAATTATTTGTTTATCAATAGATCTTGATTTGCGTTCTAATTTCGGTTTTGGTCCGATTTTCGATTTGGGTTCTGCTGGCTTTATTTTAAATGACCTGAAGTCTGATCAAAAACGGATGGAGCCCAAAATTATTCAATGGAGCATTTGAATAGCCCATAGTGAGCCTAAAATTATTTGTTTATCAATAGATCTTGATTTGCGTTCTAATTTCAGTTTTGGTCCGATTTTCGATGTAGGTTCTGCTGGCTTTAGATAAAATGAAGTCTGGTCAAAAACGCGTGGAGCCCAAATTTTTTTTGGGGCATTTGATTAGCCCATTGTCAGCCTAAAATTATTTGTTTATCAATATATCTTGATTTGCGTTCTAATTTCGGTTTTGGTCCAATTTTCGATTTGGGTTCTGCTGGCTTTAGATTAAATGATCTGAAGTCTGGTCAAAAACGGGTGGAGCCCAAAATTTGAATAGGTCATAGTGAGCCTAACATTATTTGTTTATCAATAGATCTTGATTGGCGTTCTAATTTCGGTTTTGGTCCAATTTTCGATTTGGGTTCTGCTGGCTTTAGATTAAATGACCTGAAGTCTGGTCGAGAACGGGTGGAGCCCAAAATTTTTCGAAGGGGGCATTTGAATAGCCTATAGTTAGCCTAAAATTATTTGTTTATCAATATATCTTGTTTTGCGTTCTAATTTCAGTTTTGGTCCGATTTTCGATTTTGGTTCTGCTAGCTTTAGATTAAATGAAGTCTGGTCAAAAACGGATGGAGCCCAAAATTTTTTAATGGGGCATTTGATTAGCTCATAGTGAGCCTAAAATTCATTGTTTGTCAATATATCTTGATTTGCGTTCTAATTTCGGTTTTGGTCCGATTTTCAATTTGGGTTCTGCTGGCTTTAGATTAAATGAAGTCTGGTCAAAAACGGGTGGAGCCCAAGCATATTTAGTGGGGCATTTGATTAGCCCATAGTGAACCTAAAATTATTTGTTTATCAATAGATGTTGATTTGCATTCTAATTTCGGTTTTGGTCCGATTTTCGATGTGGGTTCTGCTGGCCCTAGATTAAATGAAGTCTGGTCAAAAACGGGTGGAGCCCAAAAATTTTCGAAGGGGCATTTGATTAGCCCATAGTAAGCCTAAAATTATTTGTTTGTCAATAGATCTTGTTTTTGCGTTCTAATTTCGGTTTTGGTCCGATTTTCGATTTGGATTCTGCTGGCATTATATCAAATTACCTAAAGTCTGGTCAAAAACGGGTGGAGCCCAAAATATTTTAATAAAGCATTTGATTAGCACATAGTATGCCTAAAATTATTTGTTTATCAATAGATCTTGTTTTGCGTTCTAATTTCAGTTTTGGTCCTATTTTCGATTTGGGTTCTGCTGGCTTTAGATTAAATGACCTGAAGTCTGGTCGAGAACGGGTGGAGCCCAAAATTGTTTAATGGAGCATTTGATCAGCCCATAGTGAGCCTAAAATTATTAGTTTATCAATAGATCTTGATTGGCGTTCTAATTTCGGTTTTGGTCTGATTTTCGATTTAGGTTCTGCTGGCTTTAGATTAAATGAAGTCTGGTCAAAAACGGGTGGAGCCAAAAATTTTTTAATAGGGCATTTGATTAGCCTATAGTGAGCCTAAAATTATTTGTTTATCAATAGATCTTGATTAGCGTTCTAATTTCGGTTTTGGTCCGATTTTCGATTTAGGTTCTGCTGGTTTTTGATTAAATGACCTGAAGTCTGGTCGAGAACGAGTGGAGCCCAAAATTGTTTAATGGAGCATTTGATCAGCCCATAGTGAGCCTAAAATTATTAGTTTATCAATAGATCTTGATTGGCGTTCTAATTTCGGTTTTGGTCTGATTTTCGATTTAGGTTCTGCTGGCTTTAGATTAAATGAAGTCTGGTCAAAAACGGGTGGAGCCCAAAATTTTTTAATGGGGCATTTGATTAGCCTATAGTTAGCCTAAAATTATTTGTTTATCAATAGATGTTGATTAGCGTTCTAATTTCGGTTTTGGTCCGATTTTCGATTTGGGTTCTGCTGGTTTTAGATTAAATGATCTGAAGTCTGGTCGAGAACGGGTGAAGCCCAAAATGTTTCAATGGAGCATTTGAATAGCTCATAGTGAGCCTAAAATTATTTGTTTATCAATAGATCTTCATTTGCGTTCTAGTTTCAGTTTTGGTCCGATTTTCGATTTGGGTTCTGCTGGCTTTAGATTAAATGACCTGAAGTCTGGTCGAGAAAGCGTGGAGCCCAAAATTTTTGGAAGGGGGCATTTGAATAGCCCATAGTTAGCCTAAAATTATTTGTTTATCGATGGATCTTGATTTGCGTTCTAATTTCGGTTTTGGTCCGATTTTCGATTTGGGTTCTGCTGGCTTTAGATTAAATGACCTGAAGTCTGGTCGAGAACAGGTGGAGCCCAAAATTATTCAATGGAGCATTTGATTAGCCCATAGTGAGCTTAAAATTATTTGTTTATCAATAGATCTTGATTTGCGTTCTAATTTCAGTTTTTGTCCGATTTTCGATGTGGGTTCTGCTGGCTTTAGATTAAATGACCTGAAGTCTGGTCGAGAACGGGTGGAGCCCAAACATTTTTAATGGGGGCATTTGATTAGCCCATAGTGAGCCTAAAATTATTTGTTTATCAATAGATCTTGTTTTGCTTTCTAATTTCGATTTTGGTCCAATTTTAGATTTGGGTTCTGCTGGCTTTAGATTAAATGAAGTCTGGTCAAAAACGCGTTGAGCCAAAATTTTTTTATGGGGCATTTGATTAGCCGATTGTAAGCCTAAAATTATTTGTTTATCAATATATCTTGATTTGCGTTCTAATTTCAGTTTTGGTCCAATTTTAGATTTCGGTTCTGCTGGCTTTAGATTAAATGAACTGAAGTCTGGTCAAGAACGGGTGGAGCCCAAAATTTGAATAGCTCATAGTGAGCCTAAAATTATTTGTTTATCAATAGATCTTGATTTGCGTTCTAATTTCGGTTTTGGTCCGATTTTCGATTTGGGTTCTGCTGGCTTTAGATTAAATGACCTGAAGTCTGGTCGAGAACGAGTGGAGCCCAAAATTATTCAATGGAGCATTTGAATAGCCCATAGTGAGCTTAAAATTATTTGTTTATCAATAGATGTTGATTTACGTTCTAGTTTCAGTTTTGGTCCGATTTTCGATGTGGGTTCTGCTGGCTTTAGAATAAATGACCTGAAGTCTGGTCGAGAACGGGTGGAGCCCAAACATTTTTAATGGGGCATTTGATTAGCCTATAGTGAACCTAAAATTATTTTTTTATCAATAGATCTTGTTTTGCGTTCTAATTTCGATTTTGGTCCAATTTTAGATTTGGGTTCTGCTGGCTTTAGATTAAATGAAGTCTGGTCAAAAACGGGTGGAGCCCAAATTTTTTTTTGGGGCATTTGATTAGCCCATTGTGAGCCTAAATTTATTTTTTTATCAATATATCTTGATTAGCGTTCTAATTTCGGTTTTGGTCCGATTTTCGATTTGGGTTCTGCTGGTTTTAGATTAAATGACCTGAAGTCTGGCCGAGAACGGGTGAAGCTTAAAATTTTTCAATGGAGCATTTGAATAGCCCATAGTTAGCCTAAAATTATTTGTTTATCAATAGATCTTGATTTGCGTTCTAATTTCGGTTTTGGTCTGATTTTCGATTTGGGTTCTGCTGGCTTTAGATTAAATGACCTGAAGTCTGATCAAAAACGGATGGAGCCCAAAATTATTCAATGGAGCATTTGAATAGCCCATAGTGAGCCTAAAATTATTTGTTTATCAATAGATCTTGATTTGCGTTCTAATTTCAGTTTTGGTCCGATTTTCGATGTAGGTTCTGCTGGCTTTAGATAAAATGAAGTCTGGTCAAAAACGCGTGGAGCCCAAATTTTTTTTGGGGCATTTGATTAGCCCATTGTCAGCCTAAAATTATTTGTTTATCAATATATCTTGATTTGCGTTCTAATTTCAGTTTTGGTCCAATTTTCGATTTGGGTTCTGCTGGCTTTAGATTAAATGACCTGAAGTCTGGTCAAAAACGGGTGGAGCCCAAAATTTGAATAGGTCATAGTGAGCCTAACATTATTTGTTTATCAATAGATCTTGATTGGCGTTCTAATTTCGGTTTTGGTCCAATTTTCGATTTGGGTTCTGCTGGCTTTAGATTAAATGACCTGAAGTCTGGTCGAGAACGGGTGGAGCCCAAAATTTTTCGAAGGGGGCATTTGAATAGCCTATAGTTAGCCTAAAATTATTTGTTTATCAATATATCTTGTTTTGCGTTCTAATTTCAGTTTTGGTCCGATTTTCGATTTTGGTTCTGCTGGCTTTAGATTAAATGAAGTCTGGTCAAAAACGGATGGAGCCCAAAATTTTTTAATGGGGCATTTGGTTAGCTCACAGTGAGCCTAAAATTCATTGTTTGTCAATATATCTTGATTAGCGTTCTAATTTCGGTTTTGGTCAGATTTTCAATTTGGGTTCTGCTGGCTTTAGATTAAATGAAGTCTGGTCAAAAACGGGTGGAGCCCAAGCATATTTAGTGGGGCATTTGATTAGCCCATAGTGAACCTAAAATTATTTGTTTATCAATAGATGTTGATTTGCATTCTAATTTCGGTTTTGGTCCGATTTTCGATGTGGGTTCTGCTGGCCCTAGATTAAATGAAGTCTGGTCAAAAACGGGTGGAGCCCAAAAATTTTCGAAGGGGCATTTGATTAGCCCATAGTAAGCCTAAAATTATTTGTTTGTCAATAGATCTTGTTTTTGCGTTCTAATTTCGGTTTTGGTCCGATTTTCGATTTGGATTCTGCTGGCATTATATCAAATTACCTAAAGTCTGGTCAAAAACGGGTGGAGCCCAAAATATTTTAATAAAGCATTTGATTAGCACATAGTATGCCTAAAATTATTTGTTTATCAATAGATCTTGTTTTGCGTTCTAATTTCAGTTTTGGTCCTATTTTCGATTTGGGTTCTGCTGGCTTTAGATTAAATGACCTGAAGTCTGGTCGAGAACGGGTGGAGCCCAAAATTGTTTAATGGAGCATTTGATCAGCCCATAGTGAGCCTAAAATTATTAGTTTATCAATAGATCTTGATTGGCGTTCTAATTTCGGTTTTGGTCTGATTTTCGATTTAGGTTCTGCTGGCTTTAGATTAAATGAAGTCTGGTCAAAAACGGGTGGAGCCAAAAATTTTTTAATAGGGCATTTGATTAGCCTATAGTGAGCCTAAAATTATTTGTTTATCAATAGATCTTGATTAGCGTTCTAATTTCGGTTTTGGTCCGATTTTCGATTTAGGTTCTGCTGGTTTTTGATTAAATGACCTGAAGTCTGGTCGAGAACGAGTGGAGCCCAAAATTGTTTAATGGAGCATTTGATCAGCCCATAGTGAGCCTAAAATTATTAGTTTATCAATAGATCTTGATTGGCGTTCTAATTTCGGTTTTGGTCTGATTTTCGATTTAGGTTCTGCTGGCTTTAGATTAAATGAAGTCTGGTCAAAAACGGGTGGAGCCCAAAATTTTTTAATGGGGCATTTGATTAGCCTATAGTTAGCCTAAAATTATTTGTTTATCAATAGATGTTGATTAGCGTTCTAATTTCGGTTTTGGTCCGATTTTCGATTTGGGTTCTGCTGGTTTTAGATTAAATGATCTGAAGTCTGGTCGAGAACGGGTGAAGCCCAAAATGTTTCAATGGAGCATTTGAAAAGCTCATAGTGAGCCTAAAATTATTTGTTTATCAATAGATCTTCATTTGCGTTCTAGTTTCAGTTTTGGTCTGATTTTCGATTTGGGTTCTGCTGGCTTTAGATTAAATGAAGTCTGGTCAAAAACGGGTGAAGCCCAAAATTTTTTAATGGAGCATTTGAATAGCCCATAGTGAGCTTAAAATTATTTGTTTATCAATAGATCTTGATTTGCGTTCTAATTTCGGTTCTGCTGGCTTTAGATTAAATGGCCTGAAGTCGCACTATTAACTTGACAGTAGAGTATCAACAATTTATAGTAAAAAATTCTATTGATATTTTGAATTGAACCTTAATTTTTATTGATTTATTTAACACGCAAACGTCGATTCATTCAGTAGGGAAATATTTTAGTACACAGAAAGTTTGATGGTGACCACATTCTGCGTCACAAATCGTGGGGACGACCCACATAATATTAGGTCTTATATGAAGCCGGGTACAAAAATAATTTTAGTTTCGAATGTTCTTTAAATGAAATAGACCAAGTGGTTTGCCATTCTCGTCATTCAAATAGTATGCAACTTGACCAACTTTCTCCTTTACTATAACTGGTATAAATTTATAATGTATGTAGTTTAGCTGTGAATTTATTTTCGGCATCACTCAGAGCATATGATCGAGCGAATACTCTTTGTCCAACGTTTAAGCTTCGAAGGCGGCTGCGTAGATTGTAGGTGTGAGCGCTTTTATCATACGTCACCTTTAAATGATGTAACACTTTGTTCCTGATTGCGAACAGCCGATCGAGTTCCTCAAGCAAATTTCTCAGTTTATACTCTGACCAGTGCTGGACCTTATATTGGCAGACCATTAGAAAATGAGGAAAATAATTGGTACTAGCATGTACGTAGTTTCGGATGTCTAGTGCTACCTTATAAATGTGTAGATCCCAATTCGAGTGTGAGTCTACTAGATAAGACCGAATTGCTTGTGGGGAGTAAATAGGTGTGCGAAGATGATTTACTTCATACTTTACTAACAACTATTTGAACTAATTAGCAATAAATTCTTTACCATTATCGGAGACGACGGTTTCGGGGAGCGGAAATAAATTAAAGACTTGATTTTCTACAAATTCACACAGCTGCTTAGCATTCTAATAGATTCGGATTGAAGTCCCATAAGTGGTTGAAATTTATAATTGACCGGCTTATTCATTTTGCATGCGTCACAGTGAAGAATAAATTGTTTCACGTCCAATGCCATGGTGGGCCAATAATACTGATCCTGTAATATCTCTAAAGTTGTCCTCACTCTCATATGTGCGGGCGAAGGGGAGGAATGTGCTTGTTTGATTAAGGATGGTACCAACTCATCTGGAACACGTAATTTCCATTTGGATATGTCGGTGTCTGTATTTTTAGAACAGGACGCTTTCTATACCTTCCAAGCAAGCGTCACATTGAATATAAGAGGGATGGCTAAAGTTCGGATTGACCAATACAGGAGCTGAAGAAAGAGAAGCATTTAAATTTTCAAACGAACGTTGAGCACTATTCGACCAACTCAGTATTTACTTTTTTTGAGGAGGTAGGTAATTGGGCCGCGAGAATTGCGAAACTTTTTATAAATCGTCGATACCACCCACATACGGTTTTAGGTGCCGGATAATCGACAAGTCCCTGAATTGTTTCAGGATTAACTTTTACACTTCCGTCACCCACAACGTATCCCAGGGCCAGATACACAATTTCTTCAAAAGTTGAGCCACCAACTCCAACAGTTTAAGATGTTCTTCCAAGGTTTCGGAGGTAATGAGAAGATCGTCCAAGTATGTGAAAACAGATTCATGTAGTTCGGTTAGTATCACCTTGTGTATAAGCCGACACCTGGCCTGCGGGGCGTTACACAATCCGCATGGCATGACCGTGAACTGGTACCAGGGCCGTCGAGGCACCGCAAAAGCCGTCTGGTCGCGGGACTCTGGGTCAAGAGAGATTTGCCAAAAAAGCATCCTTTAAGTCAATTGAACTGATGTTCTTAGTTTGCTCTAGCTGACGCAGTAATCCCTCGACAAGGGGAAGCAGATAAGCATCCTTGACGGTCACGTTGTTCAGCTCACGAGCATCCAGGTACAACAGCACTTTATCGTTTGCCTTATGCACAAGGGTAACAGGCGAAGATCCTCTGGCTGACCTCTATAACGCCAAAGGACAACATTCTATCTAATTTTGTGAACATTAACTTTTGTCTAGCCGATTAGCGGGTGAAGTAGCATAGAACCGCTGTTTTACGGGTTCAACCCCTTCGCTAATATTTATCACATGTGATATTAGAGTTGTTTTACCCAGGCTCGAATCACAAGATGGGAATTTCTGAATGATTTGTTTGGGTTCCTTTATATCATAAGTTAAGTCATTGACAGTCTGCACTGTGGGAGTGATTTTGAAACGGTTGCAAAAATTAATGCCTAAGTATAGGGGTTGTTGTAAGTCGGGCACTATATGTTAACGTATCTTATGCGTGTTATTGTTAAAAGTGACGTTTGCCAAAATGTAACCAAAAACTCTTTTCTTTTCTCCACTAGCAGTGTTTACATAAGAAAACGAATCATGGAATATGATAAACGGATTTTTAAGATACTTTCCCTTACCTACCCCTAAAAAACTCACGATCGCTTCACTATCTAGCAACCCGGTATACTTTACTCCATTGACTAGTACATCATACTCAATTCCTGTGCTCAGCGAAAAGGTGCGTTATGGTGAGTACTATAATTAAAATTACAGAGAAGCCAATTCATCCTCAGCGAGTAATCGTTTGGTTTGGTTTGTGGAATGGCAGCACCAATTACCTATTTATCTTGGAAAATGATTCTGACCTACAGAGCGAGGATAACAATTGTTTGTGGCAGTTTCGTCAAAAACTTCCGCGCATTAAATCCGGTTATCGCATAGTAAGACTTTTTTATGTCTATTTGAGTGCCCAGATGCGGGCGAAATAGAGCAGGAATCATCAGAAATGTACTTTAAAATTGGGTTCACAGAATCGGCTACTGTCAAGCTAGCCGGGAAAGCTACATTAAAGAAGTCGTTTTCCATTAATAATTGGAAGGTTTGCTCTTTTGTTAATTCGCCTCATTTTATGCAATACAATAACATAAATGTGCTACTCAAAACAAATAACTTGCATGTAGAATTTAAATATGACAATTAGAAAGACATTTAGGCGTTTTATTTCTATATAATCAATAATAATTTTTTCAAAAATATGATAAGATTATTTATTTTATTTTTGAGGCGTTCTCATGCTAGCAATATAAATCGCTCAAATCATAGGTTCCCGAGCGATGGATACTGCGAGACAAAGAAACGAACTACGCAATCATTTATTTAAAATAAAATAATATCTTACACTTAATGGTTAAATGTTTAGAACACAATGGGCGCTATCAGGACACCCACCAGTCGGGAACATGTTGAGTAAAATAGTGGCCAACGTTAGGAAAATGTTTAGCGCACTATGAAATTTTCAAATCAATGAAACATTACCAATGTAATGATAATCAGCACGAGACTGAGGCCAATTTAGATTTTTCTAAACTAATTTCCGTAGTTTTGTAATAGAAGACTTCCCAGACCGTTACACCGCCTTTTCTACTGTAATGTTCAACCACAAATTTTTATTTTTTTCAAAAGATATAAAAAGTCGCAATTAAAATCACTCAGAATTTATCTTTAAGACAATTTTATGGAAATTATAATGTCCCTGAAATTCTTAGAGTATACAACTGGAAATAATTAAAACATTCTACTACTTTCAAAGAAACATCTAAATAAACCATTTTAACCAATATTTTTAATTATTCATTTCACTAAACATTATACAAAAAACATCATTCTAAGTAATAAAACAAGAATATAAAAAAAATTACGCACATGAAAATTGTTATGGTACACAGGGATTATCCAAAAATATATAGCTTTATCCACCTGATAATTTCACCAAAACATGTGACAGAATAATTACGTAGCATATATGCGTTAAACCATAATGTGTCGATTATAAAAATTCAGCCCTCCCCCCGAAAATTTAAAATATCGCACATTACGAACATTATTTGGTAACAACATTTTGGGGTTAAAGCAAAAATGTTGACATAAACATGATGTTGGTATTTTTGTTGTTTTAGTTGGGTTGGTAATTTGTGTTTTTATTTTATTCGTAAAGCAATTAATTATTTTAATTATATGAAAAATTTGTGTTTTTTTATTTTATAATATTTTAGCGTTTAATAGCTTTAATAGACTATATAGGCAATCGGTTTAAGATTATTCATAATACGGTTTAATTTTTCATCATGGTTGCCTCAAAATATGTATTACTTGTAGTATACCGTTAGGCGTTTCTGAAAAATAATTTTCAGAAATACACATAAACAGCACTCGCTAGGTTGAATTTACTGATTTAGGTTTTAAAATAATTAAACAATCAAATAATTCATAGAGGCAAAGAGTACCTCTCACCGAACCGTCTTAATATTTTGTTGCCAGCTTTACATTTCTGTGTTTAACGATTTTATTTTGTGGAATCTGATGTTTTTTTTTCATTACTTTATTCATAAACATAGTAAAGCGAATCGGTGTTATTGACGTAAGGTCGTACATATTACGTATACATAATCTTTATGTTTGTGTTTATCGCGTACAATATTATCCTCAGCCATATGTTTCATATTATTTCTATTCGACTAAAGTTTGTGATCCAATGAAAATCGGGCACGTACAAAACGTTTTTCTTCTTATGTATGTTGTATTTGAAAAGACGTGTATCACTAAAACAACCTGCTGTTAAAAAATCCGTGCTACTAAACAGAACAAAAAATAAATAGTTCAAAAGTGCTGAATTCCTGACAATGATTGACTTCTAAATAGTTACAGTGAATTGGTTCAACCAAATACAAAATGCGGCAACCGATATTCGATAGTTAAATTGGTTACTTTTGACAAAACAAGCACCTGAATATAAATAAGTTGAATTTCTAAGTACATATAGAGGTGTCAGGAGAAACTGAGATATTTTGTAATAGAAAATATACAGAAAACAACCTATTTTGTAATTCGAGGAATAAAAGGAACCTTCGGAAAATAATACGCTGTAGCGTATACCTCTCTTTAATGGAATATTTATCATTATTATTCTAAGCTGGATATTGTCGAAATATTAACACAATATTGTACCATCTGGCGATTTAATTGTTGTGGAAGTAAATGTAAAAGTCACAGTGTTGGCTCACACAATTGTGAGGGTAAGGCAAAAGAATCATTTCAAAAACTTATTTTTGTATGTGTTTTGAACCAACTTACACATTTGTGCATTCCTTTCAAACTTATTTTCGTCCGAAAAAAACACTATAACTATACAGACAATTGTGTTGGTTGTACTTCAAATCAAGTGAAATATTTTATCAAAAACCCCATTACATACTACGTTTTTTTACTCACACATTTGTGTGGTTTGGACTTAAATTGAGCCAATTTTTTTTATTTTTGGTAGAAAAAGGGATATACTCAGTAATATCATGTTTCAAATGCAGTACTGCTTTCACCATCTTTTCCTCCCTCACCTCTCAATAAGATATATAGTTTTTGAAATTTGCTTTATTCATTAAATTCATTAGGATTGAAAAAATAAAAATCCCAAAATTTTGGTTCGCATTGTGGCCCGGAAAGGGTTAATATAACTTGTATTTTAGAAGTTGTGGGTTTATTAATGCTAAACCCAGTAAATTTTTTCAAAATGTAGAACTCATATTTTCTTAAACGAGTCGATTGACAAAAATGAGTGCTGCTGTCTTTAGTACGATGAATAGGAAATATTACAGTATTATACATGTTAATAGCTGTGTTTAAAGGAACTTTTAACAATTATTTGTAGTTTAGATAATCTAACAGTCACTGTATCAGCGTTCACCCATCGGTGTAGAATATTTTGCTATACCTTTATTTTTTAAAGGAATTTTTGTTTTGTGCGAAATAATAGTAGTATTTTTAAAACTTCAACTAAAAATCATATAAATCAATTTTATTTGTTAAATTACATACTTAAAACTTGTTACGACTCCCTGTGGCCCTATTCCGGTTTTCCCTGAGAATAGGGAATTGGGAATTAGTGACGTTTTTCTATCAGTTGGGAATTTGTTATTCCCTAAATTGTATTTTGGCGTTTGGGAGTTTTTTTTATTGCGAAAAAATAATTCCATTTTACTGCAGTTTTGACGTTAATTTTTCCCCATTATTTTTGGGGGAATTGTGATTCGTACATTTTTGAATTTTTAAACACTATTTTTTCTAATAAACATATATCTATATAATATAAAATTTTTATGATCTTTGTTTTGTTGGATTTGTCTTTGCTCCGAATAGCATAATAACTATTAAAACATCCGAAAAATTCACCAAAAAAAAAATTATCAATAAAATTCATTTTCTCATACATTTGGTACATTTTGTCTTTTTTATTTTGTTCGTCTCAATACAGTGGTGGTTTAGGGCAAAAAGAAAAGTCGGAAAAACTCAAAAGGAAAACCCCAAAAATCTAATAAAAAACTTTTTTTTTTATATAAATTTTGTATGTGTAGTTTGTATGTGACGAGTGGTGCAGTGGTTAAAGCTTCGGCGCTTGGGCCGCAAGCTACTGGATTCGAATCCGACTGGAGGCTGCATTGCATCCAAATTTGTATTTTATTTTTATCCAATTTTTTTTATTTTATCTACTTGGCTATATAATTCATGATAGAAATGGTGGATTATTTTTCTTCGATGCGCCCGGTGGAATTGAGAAAGCATTCCTCATGTTATTGGTTTTGGCCACTGTTCGTGCAAAATCCGATATTGCTGTAGCAGTTGCCTAGCGTTGAAGTTGTCGTTAAACCTTCAGTCAGCTGAAAACCCGGCTTGCAACATTGCGAAACATTCAGCAATGGCGAAAGTTTTGGCAGCAAGTAAAAGCACTCAATCGAACTATGAAAGATCTACGCAATGACTCAAGATGTTTTGGAGGCGCAATGATTCAACTGTCCGGCGATTTCTCTCAAAAAATACCAGTGATTCCAAGATCGACCGCTGTCGATGAAATAAACGCTTGCCTCAAATCATCGACTCTGCGTGGCGCTATGTGATGAAACTTCAGCTGACGACAAACATGCAAGTTGCATAGTTAAACCAGAGACAACGTAAAAGAAATATTTCATCCTATGTAAACGTAAAAATTTAAACTGCGAGGTCATTTCCTGTAAATAGCCGCATACAATAAAAAATATTTTGTTTTTTTGCGTATACGTATACGCAGTTTAACGAAAAAGGACAGATACAACGATGACATTAGAATTATCAGAAATATATTTTGTTTTCATTTTTTAGCTCGAACGAAAAATTTAATTCGACGAATCGAACGGATTGATTTCGTTTCCTCAGAACTTTTGCATTTTTGTCTCAACGAAGGACGAGCTCATCAACAAAGTGTTCCCGAACATCATTACTAACCACAAAAATCACAATTGAGTGAGTGAACGAGTAATTCTTGCGGCAAAGAACAAAGAGGTGGATCACTTAAATTTCACAATTCGAAATCTAATCGTCGGTCCACTTCATTCCTTCAAATCTATCGACTGTGTGACAAACAAAGACGAATCAACCAACTATCCAACTGAATTTTTAAACTCATTGGATCTGGCTGGCTTGCCACCACACAATTTACAACTGAAAGTTGGTTCGGTAATCAATGTAACGGAACGCGTTTGGTTTTGAGAAAACTCAAGGAAATTTCAAAGGTGAGGAAGTTCTCATTCCGAGAATTCCGATGATCCCAACCGATATGCTATTCGAGTTTAAACGAATTCACTTTCCGATTCGTCTTGCATTCGCCATGACGATCAACAAATCACAAGGCCCATCCTCGAGTGTTTGTGGCCTAAATCTAGAAAATGGATGTTTCTCTCACGGCCAATTGTACGTAGCATGTTCACGTGTCGGCAAACCATCCGCTTTGTTCGTTCTCGCACCTGACAATAAAACAAAAAATGTCGTATATCACAAGATGCTTTATTGAAGGGAATCGACCCTATTGCAACCCACCCAGCAAATAGTTTAAAAGAAAGTAGTGCAACAATGCTACGCAAATCATTTCGAAGCAATTCAATAAAACGAAAGCCTTGCTGCCACGTGAATTACATTCATTTCAATGTAATTAAAATATATTTCATTTTGATTGAATTTAATTAATTTGGAGTATTCATTTTATCCGCCACGGAGGTCTCGGGTTCGATTCCCAGTAGTGACAAGGAAAAAATTGCACTGCTGGTTTAGGATCAATGAATTAATCACACATTATCCGAAATGAAAATATGATTATGAACCTCATTTTAGGCGGCCAAATCCATTGATAGGATATAGTCAGTGTTGTGCCTGTTTTTTACGTTACGTAATATACTCGGTTTTTTACATGTAAAATACGTATTTTACACATAACAATTTTTTACAAAATGTAAAATACAAAAACTATTCGTAACTAATTCAAAATTACTTATAGTTCATAATCTCAATTCTTACGTATCTATATAAAGAAAATTGGATATAGGTATGATGTAAAATGAGAATTGAACTTTAAATAATTGAATTGAATTGAATTTATTTATAATTCTTCTAATTTATTAATTATAATTAAAAGTAAAATATTTGTAGAAAAACATAAAATAATAATTTTTTTTCAAAGAAAATATGGTTTGTTTCTCAGCTACTAACTTATTTTTTAGAATAGAAAAACACAATCCACAACACTATGGGATTGAAGTGTAAAACGATTAATCATCAAACTCATTCAATATTAATGCTATAACATTTTAATGTTATCTGTTACAAAAGTTGTTTAGATGATTACGAGAAATCATTACCATCTTTCGACAAGATTATTTAACTTGACACAGACAGAGACATCTGTAGTGCAATTTGTTCTCTATCGATTATTGCTTAAAATAAGAATTACATTGCTTAAAATAAACAACTTCATACTGCTCTAATATTGTAGCAAAACGAAATAAAAAAATTGTTGCGCTATGTGACGTGAGGAGAAAAAATCCAAAAATTTAGGTGTCATTTGTTATTGTCAAATGTCAACACAAAAAAACAAAAATAAAAATCGAAAAATAAAATCAGGTATATAAAAATTTAAATATTATATTATATAAAAATAATATAATTATATCCACCAGCTCCAAATACACCAGCTCCAAAACTAGAGGATTTTATTACGGCCAAGGAATCAAGGATAGTGCAAATTTGCTTGAAAACGATATTTCGTATGAATGAGTTGGAGTTCAAAACTATGCTTGTTCGATGAATCGCTCATCGCCTTAGCTATAAGAATACGGCAAATCAAAATTTGGCCCGAGATATTAAAATTTTACTAACCGTTTTCGAGTGAGTTTTCTATTATTTATTAAATTACAAGTCAAATGAAACTATACCAATGGCTCTTTGATCCGAATATTTTAATTTTCTTAACTAAGTAGAATTTTGACTGAAAAATAAATATTTTGTTTACTTATGCTTATAATAATTATTAATAAAAAACAAATATGTTGTATTTCAAAAAAATTGTTTATTTATTTATTATAAATTCAGTTTTACTTTTAAAAGTAACATTAATGAAATTTTGTTTATCGCAAATCTTCATTATCATCACTATCAACAAATCGAATTAGAATTTCTTTATTATTTAAAGAATAATATTAATAAATATGAATTAATTTTTTAGACATATAAAATGTCAGGCTATTTCGAATTAGGCAAGGAATTTGACCCCGATTTGAAAATATCCGTTTAATCTGCTCTGTCGATGCTGGAAGATTTAATAATTTCAGTGCCAAGTTGGATACGTTTGGGTGGCTTCGCTGCAGTGCTCCAAAAAATGTCTGGAATCTTTTGAGTATAAAGTTTGGAAAATTGCACTTTGTTTTTGTAAATGTGCCAATCCTCAATCCTCAAATTTCCGTGGCCAATTAAATTTGTTAGACACCAAAATAGTTATGGCAAATATGTCAAAATTTATTTTTGATAAAGATTTTATCGAAAGCGTACAAAACTCAAAAGAATTGTTTGATCCCATATGTAATCTTATAAATACTTTCCAACGTGGAAAAACTACTTTAGCGAATGCTGGTTTTATGTGGCTATCATTTAACGTGCAGGTAAGATTTAGAGATAAACTACAAATATTTTTCGAAAAACGCCAGCTTATTATGTGCATCCTTATTACGATAGTCAAATGGATAAAATCAATCAGTTTTAACAAATTCAATCAATCAGTTTTAACAAGGAAATGAGGATTGGCTCATTTACAAAAACAAAAGCGGAATATTGCACTGAAATTATTAAATCTTCGTTCACATTCGAAACTTGTCCCTCCCTAGTCGAAAATTTTTAACGAACAGACTCTTAAGGATTAACTACGATAGCTGCCTTAAAGAAATTCGTGCAAACATATCTGAAAACTCCGTAATATTAATCGATATTACTATTTCGATTTTTATTTTTTCGTGTTGACATTTGACAATAACAAATGACACCTAAATTTTTGATTTTTACTCCTCACGTCACATAGCGCAACAATTTTTTTTATTTCGTTTTGCTACAATATTAGAGCAGTATGAAGTTGTTTATTTTAAGCAATGTAATTCTTATTTTAAGCAATAATCGATAGAGAACAAATTTCACTACAGATGTCTCTGTCTGTGTCAAGTTAAATAATCTTGTCGAAAGATGGTAATGATTTCTCGTAATCATCTAAACAACTTTTGTAACAGATAACATTAAAATGTTATAGCATTAATATTGAATGAGTTTGATGATTAATCGTTTTACACTTCAATCCCATAGTGTTGTGGATTTTGTTTTTCTATTCTAAAAAATAAGTTAGTAGCTGAGAAACAAACCATATTTTCTTTGAAAAAAATTATTATTTTATGTTTTTCTACAAATATTTTACTTTTAATTATTATTAATAAATTAGAAGTAACATAAATAAATTCAAAAATTTCAATTCCATTTCTCATTTTACATCATATATCCAATTTTTTTTCATATACGTAAGAATTGATGTTTTTGAATTAGTTACGAATGTTTTACGCAGTGTTCCTCGCCGTAATTGCATTTGCGAAGTGTATATTTGGATAACGACTTCTGTAGTTATGCTTATGTCGTATTATATATTAATTTAACTTAGCATCTTTTATTAATATAGTTTTTATCGAATAAAATTAAATGTAAAAATATGATACAAATTTACATTTCGTATATTTAGGTTTGCGACTTAACTAAGGTTTTTAAATACGCGTTTGATTTTATACAATATTATACGTTTTATACAGTAATTTAAGTATAATACCATTTTTTACGTAAAAAATGTATAAAACAGTTTTTTACATACAATTGCACAACACTGGATATAGTGCAAGAGAGAGAGAGAGAGAGAGAGAGAGAGAGAGAGAGAGAGAGAGAGAGAAATTCATTTTATCTTAATAAAAAACTCAATTTAATTCAGCTATAATAACTTCAAACAACATTTAATGATTTTGAGGCGAAACGAAGTTCGCAAGGTCAGCTAGTTCTAAATAAATCATTATTTAATACAATTGGTTTAAGAGAAATGATTTATAGGCTTTCAAATCCAAAATAATGTGTAAAAGTATAAAAAAAACTAGAAGTTGATTTGAAATTATCTTTGTTTTAAAAACTTCTCTAGTTTATGCCCTTTTCAACGGTATGCTACAGGTCATAGAAATCATTCATTTTGTGGTCAAAATAAGAGGTACTATTTTGCCCGGGTGAGATTTAAGAATATACTTTTAAAGTTATTGATAAATTTTTAATTAACTTCAATTATTAGATTTTGTTCAAAATGATCTCCTCCACTCCGTATGCATGCGCGGTTTCAAGTCCACAGTTGTTCTTGCATTTAATTTTTATTTTTTTCAAATGCGGCGCTTATCATTTAAATGAAAATTTCTATTGTGGCTACCTTTGTTGCGTACACCAATTCCTTAGCACGTCCCTAGGCATAGATATCGAAGAGTGTGGGTCTAAAGACCGTGCGGGCCAAGGAATAGCGCCACCCCTACCAAATCTTGAGTTTGGGAATGAATCATCCAAGTATTCTCTTACCGTTCGTTGGTTATGTGCCGGAATTAAGTTAAGTTGTCGAGCACTTTTTGTTGCGTTTGCCTTCGCTATTGTTACGATGCCTAACTTTAGTAACGAATAGTATGCTATCAATAACTTAAAAAGTATGTTCTTAAATCCCATTGCAGAATGCAATTAAAGTTTACGACTACAAACAAAAAAGTTATGAGCATTTAAAGGTCACATTTTGGGTAATTAAAAAAAAACTTAAAAATATCTTAGTTACTGTGACATCAGTTCACTGAGATGAAAGCTTCTAAATGACCCCCACCCAATAGAATACTATTAATTGCGTTTGTTTTTGATAATTTGTCCAGCATAACATACCAGTCTTGAATCATCAGCAAAAATACGTTTACAATACTAGTATGCAATCAGTTAATGTAGACAATGGTGGATTATATTTCCTGGATGCTCCCGGAAATACGGGCAAAACCTTTTAAAATTTGTTAATTTTACCTTCTATACGAAAAGATAACTGTGTCTTCTCTGGAATTGCAGACACTTTGTTAGATGGTGGCATTGAAGTTACTTTTAAATATGCAACTAACAGAAACACCAACATGCAATATTTCCAAAACATCTGGAATGGCAAAGATACTTCAACAATGCAAGATTATTGTTTAGGATAATGAGTGAACACAAACATCGCTGGAGGCTTTGGATCTGAACATTGAAATATTTTCGCAGCAACCAACAACCATTTGGGGGTGCTCTTATATTATTGACAAGTGATTTCAGACCAACCTTACCAATCATCACACGATTAACACCAGGAGATGAATTAAATTCGTGTTTGAAAGCATTGCATTTGTGGCGAAATATTAAAAAATTATCACTTCCAGAAAACATGCGCGTGCGATTACAAATCGGTTCATCAGCCCTTTCATTTTCTAAACAATTATTGGATGTTGGAAATGGCAAAATTGATGCAGACAATACAGCAGGATTAATAACATTTCCCTCAGATTTTTTGTACAATCGTAGAATCCAAAAACAACAATTAAATTATCAATCGGGATGTCACTGAAATTAACATTGACGTTCAAAATACAATTACAGACCAAATACAAACATACAAATCAATTGATAGCGCGTTATGAATCCAGAAGAATTTGTTAATTACCCAATTGAATTTTTGAATTCAATTGACTTGCCTGGACCTCCTCGCACCTCACATTTTACTATTAAAATCTTTGTAATAGACCAAGATTGGTTGTAAAAATATTACTTAACACTATCATTGAAGCCACCATAATGATTGGCATACGATACAAAGATGAAAACGCATTAATTCCAAGTATACCAATTGTACCATCAGATATGCCATTTTAGTTTAAACGCATCCAATTTCCTGTACGCCTGTGGCATTTGCTTGGTTCATTAATAAATCTCAAGGTCAGTCGCTGAAAGTATGTAGTTGAAATCTGGAAACGCCATGTTTTGCAGGTCTGCTAGTCTTCAGTTTTTCGGTCATACTTTTGCCACTTGGATTTTATAAGTTGTGGGTTTATTGGTACTGTTACGACTGTGTGGTCGCAACCACAATTTTATGTTTTGTATTCCCCTCTGATTAGCGTCTTTACTTTTCATGATTGCTCAATAGTGGTATTTTATATTCACCTCGGTTGTTGGCTTCGCTTTCGGAGTTGTTTGTTAATTGTGCGCTGAACGCACTCGCAACGTTTTGTTTTGTACCTCATCGTGTGGTGGCGCCGGGGTGAGGAGAAGAATGACGAGAGAGCGAGACCAATGCGCATCGAGCGTGTGTAAAGTAAAACGTTCTAGAAAAATGTTTTTCTTATATGCCTCTCGTTTACATCAATTCGCATTGACAGAGAAGAGAGACAATCCTTCTAGAACGTTTTGCGCGTCGTTGTTGCGGCGTGAGAATTTTTTTTTGTCAGTCGAGTTTTGATTTTTGATAATTTAATTCAAGTTTTGGGTTTTGTGAAAAACAGAGTAGAGTTTTTTTTGTTAAAAATTGGAAAAAAAAATAAGTAATCAATCGAATGTGGATTGAATTTTGTATTTATGAAAGAAAAATACAGAAAGTTCCGTATTTTAGATTCATTTTGATTTTACTTAATCAAATATGAATAAATGCATTAAAATAAGAAAATAAAATATTTTGATTCCCAACGAAGTAAAAGAAAAGAAAAGTTTTTATTTGTTTGTATTTTTTTGGTAAAAACATTTTTTTTAATTATGCTCTAAATAATTTAGAGTTAAAATTGGTATAAAAGTGAATTTTGTGAAGAAACAATAAAAAATAAGTGAAACGATCATTAAAAATAATCATAAGTTTATGATTATTATCGGATTATCTTATTTACGGGTGACGTTGTTGAAGGTCATTTGCGAGACAACGCCACGCAAAATTTTGGTATTCACCATATTGAAAGCTCATGGTGAAACCTGGTGATATTACTGGATGATATTTAAAAGTGCAAAATATAAATATTGGGGTTCCTTTTGCGGATAGCAACGTTTCTATTAAAGGATTTGCAAAAGAATTTATAATTGGTGAAATAATTCAAATCCAAGAAGGCGAGTTACAGTAACGGGGTGACGAAACATAAGATATTTACGGTTGCCTAACGGCTCGCTAATTTTGTTTACGGGTGGCCAGGTGAGGCTACTCCATTTTATTTGGGCATCGGCGGGACAACGCCCAACTTTTTTTGGCGGCCAATCGAGGTCAAAATATTTACCGACCGCACAAGGTCGCAACGAACAGGTGGCCAGCCGGCCAGTTGTGTTTTGTATTGGTATCGGGGGCTCCGCAACGCCCAACCTATTTTGGGGTGGCCAGGTGAAGCCATTTTTATTGATACCGGTGAGAGGCACCGCAACGGATTCGGCACAACCAAGCCGCAACGGTCCGGGTGGCATGATGCCCGCGCAAGGTCGCAAAAGTTTGTTAAATTAATTCAGGTACAATTTTTTTATTTTTTTTTTATTTTTAGTTTTATTTTTTGATTTTATTTCTTTTATACATTTTAATTTTTTTTTATGTTATTATTTTCAAAATTTATTGTAATCGAGCGCCGCACAGCGGGTGCACATTGTTCTCACTTCTCGCTTCTCCTTATCGGCGATTATGTTTTCGTTTTTTTATTTGATTTTTTTTCTGGTTTTGGTTTGTAAAATGAATTAATAATTTTTTTCGGTTAGGTATGATGGGAGCGAAGACTCCCTCTGTGTCGGTGTCGTGTTAATTGCGGTCCCTTGGTGCCCGCATCCAATTTCGTAACCAGGGCTTTGCCCTGTTTGGCACCTCTTCCGTTATTTTTTTTTTATTATTTGATTATCTGGTTCGTTCCTCAAGTTCCGTCCGACGAATTTCGGCAGAACTCCGGATATATTTTTATTATTTGCGGTTTTTATTTTAATTTAAACTTTTTGTATCATCACGGTGTAAGCCAGGAGCCATGCATGCCTCAAACCTCACGACCCTTCGCACTTCTCCCTGGAGGCCTCTGCATGCGCTTAGTGATATCTGCAGGATGGCAGTAGCCATCCTGTAACAGTACTAAGCTCAGTTAATTTTTTCAAGATGTAGAATTCATATTTTCTTAAACGAAATCGATTGGGAAAAATTAGTGCTTTGCTTGTAATCCGTAGGTTATAACAGGATATATTACATAGCATTGCTTGGTGGCAAAGAGTTAGGATATTTTGTGGCTGACTTAGGTTTGAGCTTAGATAGGAACCTCAACACCGCATTACATCACCACGAATAAAGTTTATACCGCAGCCAATATAAGATAACGAATATTCAAGTAACAAGAATAATATCATCAGCATACGCATTATGAATGAGTGGTAATTGTAATTTATCTCGTTGTTCCAATTTTAATTCAGGATACAAATCTGATACGGTAATTAAAATTTAATTTAAATTAAAAATACGTGGTGAAATAGGACATCCTTGTTTAACCCCTTTATTTTTCTTGATTTGTTCAGTATACTAATATTATTATACCATTTAATTCGGGTACAGATCTACGGCTTCAAAGGTTTTCGATAAATCAACAGAAACGCTGCACTTGATATGATGATAGTAAACTTAAATATACATCTAGCTGGTTGAGAAGTAGTTTTGAATATATTTTGTAACTTACGTTACGTGGACATAACGTAATTTTCGGTGATCGTTGACACTTCTTGGATTTTTCAGCTTTGGGCACTTATATTTGAAATTACATTATGTGATGCATATTTGAAGAATTCAATTGGAATACCATTCATTCCCGGTCCTGTTCCTGATCGTATACCGGGTGAGTTTTTTAAGCTGAAACTTTCAAATATCTCGGAAAATAAGCCCTCTACGATAAAAATGACCATCATCAAAATTAAATCATTCTAGAGGGGAAATACATTAGTGCTAAAATTAGGACGCCCCGCCCCTGTTTGTAAGAGGATGGGGGGCAACTTGGAAACTAAGATAGAAACCGCTATTTTTTATTGAAGATTCGGATTCTACGGCTAAAAGTACGTAGAATTTCCTTGAAACATTTTTTTCGATTCATGATAGATGGCGCTGTAATAGGCGATATTAATTTTTTTTTCGATTTCTCCTACTGAGAATATTATGCATACGATTCTGCAATATATTTGCATTAAAATTAACACGTCTTCAATGTAAATACTTGAAATTAGTTTTAAACAAATTGTATTTCTTAAATTAAAAAAAAACAACTTTTGGCGTAACCCGGGAACAACGACGGTGATGATTTTGCAGAGGAACATGCGACTAAATTTGTTTTTAAAAAAAAATGATATTTTTGGTTTTAAAAATATCGATTCAGTTCAAAGATTATTTCGAAAACAATAAGACCTGTTTGCGTAGGGCTATAACAATTCAAAATGGAGTATTTAACTGTACAAGAAAAAATTGAAATGGTCCTGGGCCCAAATTCCAGTTTAATGATAAATGACAATGAGTAATAATTTCTATTTTTATTGGTAATTTCTGCCTTAGTTTTCAAATAACTGTCGGTTTTGCTTCTTTAACCAGGCTAATTAAGCTACCTTAAAGGACCGCAAGTGTAAATATTTTAAAAATTCGAACTAAATAAATAACATAAATTACAAAGTCATTTGTCATTCCCACTAGTCATTGAACCGGAATTCATGCCCTGGTTTATGGAGAACCCGGGCGTAGTCTTGATAATGCGGTAAATCTCTACGCTCCGCGTTTTCCAGATAGGATTCGGTCACGTGCTTCATTTTACCGGACTATCAAACAATTCAATGCTGATGGAAGTGTTCGACCGAAGAAAAGGACCCGTCGAGCAACAGTCACTGAGGAAAATAACGAAATTGCTGTATTGGCTGCCGTAGCTTATAATCCTCATATAAGTACACGAGAAATAGCTAGCGAATCCGGATTATCGCAGACCATTGTTTACAAAATTTTGAACCGACATAAGTATAATCCGTTTCATATGAGTTTACACCAAGATCTTCATGGCGTTGATTTTGAAAATCGGGTAATATTTTGTCAGTGGGCCGTAGAACAGATACATCAAAATCCCAATTTTTTTCGCTATGTATTTTTTTCCGATGAGTCGTCTTTTACAAACCATAGAACGGTTAATCGACACAACATGCATTACTGGAGTGTTGAAAATCCACACTGGCTTCGCCAAGTTGAACATCAGCGTCTTTGGACTGTTAACGTGTGGTGTGAAATAATTGGCAAGCAACTCATCGGCCCCCATATTATGGAAGGCAATTTGAATGGTCAAATGTACCGAGTTATTTTGGAAAATGAACTGCCAACATTATTTGAAAACTTGAGCTTAGAATTGCGACAGAACATGTGGTTTCAACAGGATGGATGTCCAGCACACTCATTGTTGGTAGCACGTGAAGTACTTGATCGTGATTTCAATGGTCGCTGGATTGGTAGAGCTGGTCCGGTAAATTGGCCTGCCAGATCACTAGATCTTACTTCGCCAGATTTCTTTTTGTGGGGCTATCCCAAAGAAAAAGTAGGTATACCAACAAGTACTAACAACACGTGAGAATATGATTGAGCGAATAAATTCGCTTCTAAGTTGTGTACATACATTTGAAATGCGGATTAATAAGTGCATTGAAGTCGAAGGCCGTCATTTTGAGCACTTAATTTAATTAAAAGATGATGTCCACGTCGTTGTTCCTGGGTTACGCCAAAAGTAGTTTTTTTTTTAATTTAAGAAATACAATTTGTTTAAAACTAATTTCAAGTATTTACATTGAAAACGTGTTAATTTTAATGCAAACATATTGCAGAATCGTATGCATAATATTCTCAGTAGGAGAAATCGAAAAAAATTTAATATCGCCTATTACAGCTCCATCTATCATGAATCAAGAAAAATGTTTCAAGGAAATCCTACGTACTTTTAGCCGTGGAATCCGAATCTGCATTAAAAAATAGGGGTTTCTATCTTAGTTTCCAAGTTGCCCCCCACCCCCCTTACAAAAAGGGGCGGGGGTCCTAATTTTAGCACTAAAGTATTTCCCCTCTAGAATGATTTACTTTTGATGATAATCATTTTTATCGTAGAGGGCTTATTTTCCGAGATATTTGAAAGTTTCAGCTTAAAAAACTCACCCGGTATATACATACTTGATTTTGGTTCTTATGTCGTACTCGCTCAGTGGTGATCCTAATGAGCAGTAATCGTATGCATCGATAAGAGATTCCATCAAGTTTATTTAAAATATATTGATACAAATATATTGCTCAGCAAATAAAAACCGTGCGAATCATTGTTCCACTTTTCTGGAAAGGGCACATATAAATTTGATATGCCACTATAATAGTAAATATGAAATGCAAAAAATTTATATCCGTACATATTCCGTTTATATTTTGTAATCTAGAATGGCAATAGTGTACTGGGAAGATATACGACTGTTTCCAACGGGTAACGCCTCTAGCCTTCGCTGCAGTCGGAATTTACCCCTAAATTTACATTATCCCTAATCCCTCTTTACAGCAAGTGATTTCCACATACGATATCTACCATAATTTTGTCCATTATTTGTCCATGATGACTTATTAGATCCTGCAGCGGCTTGTTTCATCAACTACAAGAAACACCACCCAAACATGTTTGTTGTTCGTTCGTCCCATTTGTGGTTTCTCCATCGCATATCTTCATCCTGTTCTTGCTTATACCTTGTATGCTGCAATTTGTATAGAAGAAATGCAATAGTGTATGATGATCACTCTTGCAAATATCACAACCAGTCCTTTTGAAGTATTTGCGATCTTACTTACGATCTCAAACAGCTTAAACAGTACTGCAGGCTCTTACTCCATCAAAAAGTATTAATCCATGTTTACCTCAAAAGAGACAAAGGAAGTTCTTGATAGTGTTATAACGTTTGTCGAAAACCAGTAGATATCAATCTAACTGTTAAAACCCTTGAAACTTGAAGTGGTGCAGTGGTTAAAGCTTCGGCACTTGGACCGGGAGGTACTGGGTTCGAATCCCATCAGAGGCTGGATGCAAAGCGAATTCTCGTCATCGATTACGATCGGTGATGTTAATAAACACAACTAAGACTCCTCTGTTGGAGTGCAGAATTCAGCGCCGACCCACCGTCCATGTCAGTTTACAGGTTGACATGGAGATGCAATGTGCAGGGTCTGTGCGTGAATGAAAGGGGGGTATTAATTGACCTTCAAAGGACATTAAATCCACTGGATGATAAACCTAATGTCGTCGGGCAACAGAGTAAAGGTGATGTGTTTTTCTGCAAAGATGAGGGCAAGAGAGACAAGTTTCAAGGGTCATACGAGATTTTTATTCAGCAAAGTCTTGCTTAGACAAAATATGTATTGGGGAAAGTCTTGAGAATTTATTAAATTCTGCAATGCTAAAATATAGGAAAGGATTTCACTCCAACCACTATCGTATCGCATTCTAGTCATATCTTAATTTTTCGAGCTCTGTTGAACTTGGGATCACAAGTCAGTTTCATATCGGAGAACAAATCGTCTCTGATTAGCAAGGTTGCAATTAATGAAACCTGTGCGAAAGAGGTGCCCAAATCACGTTCAATTATCGAATTTCTATTGGGCTCGCGAATTGATTCGACATTCTCCAGCTTGGTTACAGCCCTCGTCGTCACTTGATGTCATTGGAGTGCTTCGAAAGAGTGGTAACATCAGCGGTGCTAGCGATTTACCCGCAACCATTCATGTCTTCATCGCCAACATACTCAGGCCATTCTGGGATATCGTGGATGTTTGTTTATCTCGCGAACTAATACAAAATGAGTCAGATTGTTAATAACATTACCAATTTACACAGTATCGCATAGAAAACGGAAGATACACAGTTTATCTGTCATTCAACGACTACTTATATCACCCCTTAGAAGGTCACGAGAAGATCTACTTCTTTCACTACAACATATAGAGCGTTGGTTTTCTATGAGTGATCAACTTCCTACTTTGTATGCAACAAGTTCGTGCACTGTCGCTTGCAGTACTGCCAGCGAACTACAGTGCTATCTTTCACCCGATTGTTTCGGATCCAACATCATCTTAACATTGGATATTCGTGTACCATCCAAACGAACATCCAAATTATTTCATCCGCTGTTCTGAGTATTGTGTAATGAAGCGGACTCAAGATGAATAGCTCAAAGATGGCTCACTTATCGAGATGGTTTGAGATCCTTGGAAAGTCTCAGAATCGATTGCTGGATTAATCTTTCGTCGTAAATATGGATCTGTTAAAATTACAATAGTGGCATCTAAGACTATGGTCGAGTCGTTGAAAACAATCAGGCTGCCATGTCTAGATCTTTGTACAAGTGTAATCCTCGCCAAACCACTACATAAGATAGTTCAATCACTTAACGTGCCACAAGTTCAAATGTGCATATGGACCCACTCGCAAGCAGCACTTGGGTGGCTTCGCAGCGCACCTATTCGGGTTTCGCAAATGCAGAACTACCTTCAACCCACGATGGGAATTATGTCGATATTAAACACAACGCGCGTTTCGTGGTAGTGAGGTCACTGCTAACATTGACGAACAAAACATAAAGTCAATGGTCACCACGTAAACAGAGACCGTGACGTCTCACAACGATTTGTACTCTCAACTTACTCTCTCGATGTTCATCGCTCGGAAAATTAATTCGTATCACGACTTCATCCAACATCCAGTCATTCGAGTTCTTTAGGCTTAAGTTAAGCCTTTCAAGAAATTCATTTCGCTTACAAGATAACATAATCTCAAACCAGGGCACATCTGTTAGATAAGAACCCACTACAATCTAATCAATCTCACCCACTTCAATCTTGCTGCTTCGGTATCTAGAATTAAATAATGTAACGTTAAGTAGTTTTTTTATCTTACCTTTATTAGCTCATATTTGTTTTTTATATATTTTTTCCATATTCCAGCTTAACTCTTTATACATTTTGTTGTCAAAAATAATATTTGTTTATATTAATCAGTCAGCTGTTTTGATTCCGGTAATTATTTTTTTTATGGTGGTAGTGTTTGTTATGATTTGGATGATGTTTAAACACTGTTTGAGTTATTTTTTAGTGATTTACTCAAAAAACTTAAAACTTATTTTTTTAACATTTTCAAATTTATTTTGGTCGGAATATTTTGAAATTTACTTGGAATAGATTATTCGTTGTTGTGATTTATCTGGCTGTATTGAATATGTTGTACTTTGCTCTCACTCTTCAAAATTTGTTTTTTGGTATTTGTTGTATGCATATTGAATTGTTAGTCTTATATTATGAGTAGTGTAATTCACCAAAACATTCAAAGTTTGAGAGCAAACTTCGACATTTTCAATGCTTATTTATCTAGTTTAAAAGTGCAACCACTATTAATATTTGTTTCGGAAATCTGGATTTACTCACACGAATCTTCATATTACAGACTGCCAAATTATAATTTCATTGCTTGCTGTAATGATGATTATAGATCTGGAGGTGTTGGTGTGTTTATCAATCAAAATTTAACCGTATCTTCTTTTCATTGTTACAACTGGACCACAGCTGATGTTTTAATTTTAAATGTTACCTTGGGGCGTCATGATTGGACCTTTATCTGCATTTATAGATTTTGTAATAAACCGGTAAACGCGTTTTGTGCCGATATTGAGGAGTTACTTCTATCAATTAATTAATAATAACATAGTTATTCTGGGAGACATCAACATAAATTTACTTAATATCAATGAATGCTATAGTTATCTTACCATGTTAGCCTCCCACGGATTTCTAAGTCTTTTAAATGAAGCTACTAGACATTCATCTTGTCTTGATCATGTGTTCACCAAATCAACAAATTCGTTTATTTTTACTGTGGAAAACACACCGATTCATCTATCTGACCACAACTTAATAAAGCTAAACGTTTTTGCATCTCAGATCCCTGTGCTTCAAAATAGTGTTGCTGCTAATTTTTCGAGAGTTGACTATAGCCGTCTGAATGCTCGACTACAATCTGAAAGTTGGGCAACTGTTTATGGTGAGAATAACTGCAATATCGCTTTTGATAGGTTCTTATTTATTCTGAAATCGCACATTCGTGAATCTAAGGTCGAATCTTCTGCCCCTACATTAAAAAAACTGAAACCGTGGATGAATTCTTATCTCTTTTTGAAGGTTCATAAATTAAAAAAATTCTCTAGAAAATTACGCCATAATCCCACTAATGCACGTTTGGAAAAATTTGTCCAGAAACTCTCCAAGGAAGTAAATGCTAGAATTAAATTTGTCAAAAATTCATTTTACAAGAAGAAATTTGAGTATGTTAAAAATAGTTCTAAACTCACATGGAAGGCTATTGATGAAGTTTTGGGAACAAATAAAGACAAAAACCGAATCACCAAAATTTACAAATACCAATCTGATGTTCTTATTTCAAATTATCAATCTATAAGTAATGAATTCAATACTTATTTCCCCAACGTTCCATCGGAGATAACAAATAATTTGAACAACACTAACTTTTCGCCTAATTCTCCAGGCTATAGCAGATATGTTTTAGGCTCGACCACTTCACCTAGTATGTCTTGTGTGTTTGATTCGATTAGCGCCAGAGAGATTATAAATGAGATTAGTAGTTTGAAAAATAAACACTCTTGTGGAATTGACGGAATCGACAACCTAATCTTAAAAAATTGCGTGTGGTATCTAGTAGATGTTTTAGCTTACCTCTTCAATTTCAGCCTAGAAAGTGGTGTATTTCCAGATGTTTTCAAATCAGCCCTTGTAATTCCAATTCATAAGAAAGGTGATGTGCTATTACTAAATAATTACCCAACTAACATTTTGCCTTATAAATTGTCTTTTAAGAATATTTTTCACTTAAAAGAGCCCTAGAATAACATTCTCCAAGAATGTTTAAACTGAATACTTATTAGCTTCTTGTCAAAGAAATGTCGATTTATAAACTATATTATATTCTTACATGTCATTTTTACACCTTGATAGATTCTGTTGTAATGCTGTTTCTTACATCTCACTTAGTATACTCTTATTGTTTTTAATGGAAAAGTTTTCTTAGCCAAGACATATTTAGTCTTACAGAGCTCCTAATTTCTTTCTTTATGAGTGTTCTGTAGGATTTCTATTGAACAAGAGTTTTGTAAGATTAAACATAAACAAATTTTTATGGAGAAAGCTATAAGATTCCATTATGTTTAAATTCTTTAACAAGAGCCTTTAAAGTGTGTTTCTTTTAGAAAATATGACATTTGTTTGAGTACCGCAGAAAACAAAACTTAGTGATCGACGTAACTCTAAAACTAATTAATGTTAAAAATCGAGTATTAGATATATTACTGTTTAATTCAGTTTTTTTATTTAAAATAATATAGTAAAATATAAGCCAGTGGCCAAATATTCTCTTAATAATATTCTTGGCAAATACGAAAGCATGGCAAAAGAAGTTAAGAAGTTGGCAAGGGCGGATCGTAGAAGATTTACGGAAAATATCCTCAAGGATGCAGAAGAAGCAGCAGCAATCAGAAACATGCGCGGACTACATCAATGCGTACGGAAGGTCACAGGAAAATATACCAACATACCACCCATAAGGGATCAAAATGGTCAAATACTAACAACAGATGAAGCGCAGTTAAAGAGATGGGCAGAATACTTCGGCGATGGAACACCAACTAGCTCGGAAAACTCCACATTACTCAATAACGCTGGCAACGAAACCATTAACACCTATCCACCAACGGAGCGGGAAGTTGGTAGTGTAATTGAGAAATTGAAGAACAACAAGGCACCCGGAACGGATAACATACCAGCCGAAATATTCAGACACGTTACATCCACAACGGTGAAAACCATAACGCCTCTCCTAACCGAAATATGGAACACGGGTAAAATACCGCGGAAATGGAAAGAAGGCCTGACCATAATGATTCCTAAGAAAGGTGACCTAAGGGAATGCAAAAATTGGCGAGGTATATCGCTGCTTAACACAATAATTAAGGTGTTATCAATGATCATCCTCGATAGAATATCGCCTACAATAAACATGAAACTTAGAAAAGAACAAGCCGGATTCAGGCCAGGGAGAAGTTGCACTGACCATATAAATACAGTTCGCATCATCATAGAGCAATCAAATGAATGGAACTCATCACTATACCTGCTCTTCGTGGATTTCGAACGCGCCTTCGACACTATACACAGGAATGCAATATGGAAGACACTCTGCGAAATGGGCATCCCGATCAAAATAATCCAACTCATACAAGAAATGTATCGGGATGCAGGCAACCGAGTACAACACAAAGGCAAGCAAAGTGAAACGTACTACAACAATCATGGAGTACGGCAAGGATGTGTACTCTCACCACTACTGTTCCTAGTAGTATTAGATAGTGTCATGAAAAAAATGGACGGGGAATCACCCAATGGCATTCAATGGGGGCTAACGAACAAACTCAACGACCTAGATTACGCGGACGATATATGCCTGTTAACTCACAAATATTCCGATATGCAGCAGAAAATACGGAAACTATCGGACTTAGCGAACGAAGTTGGTCTAAAAATCAACATCAATAAGACCAAGACAATGAGGCTCAACAGTGCAATAACCACACCGATAAGCATCAACCAACTACAAATCGAAGATGTAAAAGAATTCGTATACCTCGGTTGTACTCTATCAATAACCGGTGGGACAGAAGAAGATATCACCAAGCGAATAAATAAAGCCAGGGCAACCTTCATCATGCTACACAAAGTCTGGAACACTTCTGTATTCTCTCGAAACACCAAAATACGGATGTTCAACTCGTGCGTGAAATCAGTGCTTCTATACGGCTGCGAAACGTGGAGACAAACTCGGCAGATCACAAACAAGATACAAGTATTCGTCAACAAGTGCCTCAGACGAATACTAAGGTGCTTCTGGCCTAACAAAATATCCAATACCGAGCTGCATAGGCAAACATATCAAGAGAGCATTGAGACTGATATACGAAGGCGTAAATGGAGATGGATCGGACACACATTAAGGAAATCACAAGACGATATAACTCGAACGGCACTAGAGTGGAACCCACAAGGAAAGAGGAAAGTAGGAAGACCACCTGTAACGTGGAAGCGAACGGTAATTGCGGAAGCCAAAAACATTGGAAAATCATGGGCTGAAATAAAATCAGAAGCCCCAAATAGAGTCAGATGGAAAAGTCTAGTAGACGCCCTATGCTCCTAAAGTGGAGATACAGGAAAAAAAAAAAAAAAAAAAAAATAAAAATATTCTTGGATAAGTTCTCTTTAAGAAAAACTCATACCTCTCCCTTATTACATACTTACTTTATTTTTACATAGGATAAAGATAAAAATATTCTTTAAATACTCTTAGATGTTTTGTATAAGAAAAACTCATACTTTTCCCTTATTAGATATTTACTATATTCTTTCATAAGAAAATAATTAAAAATATTATTTTAGGTGACATTTCTATCAGTGGCGGGCTCAGGGTAAACTCATTTAACTATTTGATGACAAAGTATACAAATACATAGTATAGCAACAGTATAACCGAGTTGTTGTATCAGGTGAATCAGGCCAAGTCCAGGAAATGGTGTAGAATTCTTTGCATATTTTGCTGATTAATTTATATTTATTTCTTCAGTTTTACCGAAGTATATAAACTCAAGCCGACCCTGGAAACTAATTTAAACGTTTTCTTATAAGTCACTTATAAGATATTTGACATAGAACGTCATTTCGTCCATATTGGTTTAGGAATTTCCATTATGAAAAAAAGCATCCATTTTCTAATTTTTTAGAAAAGTTTTTTTCAAATGGAATATTTTGGTATATTTTGGCAATTTAAGGAATTTAGTAAGTGCTTTTATAGAGTTTCCTCTCATAACAAGTGCTATATACTATTTTAATTAGTCCATTTTATGATATTTGTTTTTTTTATAATTTTTATTTTTTAAATAATAATAATTCTTTGTTTTATTATTCGAATTTTTAAGAGCGCAAAAAAATTAGATCAGGTAGCTATTATATTTAATTGAAAAATTTGAATTCGCAGCTAAATTCTACGATAACTTCAATGTAAATTTTAATTATATAAAAAGCAATTAGTTTTTCAAGCATTATCTGTTTTAATTTAATTTATCTGTTTTAATTGTCAATGATAATACCAAGTTTGTTATAAAACTGAATTAAGAGTCATTAAAGTTGTATAATCCTATAACATAATTTTCAAAGATTATAACGATGAATTATATAGGAAGGAATACAACGTAAGTCTTAAAACGCTTTTACATAAGAATTTATATTCTGATAATAACCTCACGAAAGACTACTGTACGACTATTCTTATAACTTATATCATTCTTTCTCATCATGATACTTATATACACCTTACACGTCACTTATTTTAACCTTATATGCTCAAAAGTTCGCCAGAAGACTCTTAAAAGTTTAATATAAGATGCATTTTAACTCTTATATGATGCTTATAAATTTCTAAATTGTTAGTTGGGTATCGACCTATTTCGTTGCTAAGTTCCTTCTCCAAACTATTTGAGAAAATAATAAAACGTAGATTGCTCGGTTATCTGGAGAAAATCAATTTTTTTAGCCGTAGTCAATTTGGTTTCTTAGCAGGAAGATCCTCTGAAGAAGCACTACTACATCACCTCAGTTATGTTTACTCGGCTTTTAACAATTCGCAAAAATTGTCCGCTTCGTTATTTTTAGACATTGCAAAAGCGTTTGACACGGTGGATCACGAGGTTCTTGCAAACAAATTATTAAATATAGGTATCAGAGGTAAAGTTTTTGACTGGTTTGTTAGTTATTTCAACAATCGTAGCCAAATTGTTAAAATAAATGATAAATTTAGTGAACCTGGTTACTTAAATTGCGGCGTTCCGCAGGGATCAGTATTAGGACCTATTCTATTCTTAATCTACATAAATTCTATATTCGACATCGATCTTCTGGGGCACACCACTGCATTTGCGGACGATTTAGCATTAAGTTACACTTCAGCAAACCCTTCGGAATTACAGAACCTAGTTTGCACAGACATAGTGAATCTTGGTAATTGGTTTTACTACCATCGCCTGGCTCTTAGTAATAAATCCAGAGTAATGTTTTTTGGTCAGGCCGCATCTCCCAATTCTAAGGTTTTGTATCATGTTCCATTTTGCTCTGGACACTCATGTTCATCGCAGTGCTTTGAAATTTCCCTCGTAAATGAGTTTAAGTACTTAGGAGTTACCATCGATTCGCAGTTGAAATGGAATTCTCATCTCACCATTGTCAGAAAAAATGTTATTACTGCGGCTTATAAATTCTACCATCTGAAGCAATTATGCCCACCGTCAACACTGCGAGTTCTATATCATGCACTAGTTGAATCTATTATTATGTATGGTATATCAAGCTGGGGTGGGATTTATTTTTCCAATATAGAGGACCTATACATTTCACAAAAACGGATTATTTAATTGATTTATTGTCGGCCTTTAACAACTCCAACAATTCCCTTATTTCGAGATTTGAAATTATTACCTTTAAGATATCTCTATGTTTATAAGGTATTAAAGATGTTTTTTGTTCGGAGTTCCAGTTTCCATAGTCGTATTCATCACACGTATACTTTAAGGAATCCGAACAACTTTGCCGGTTTACGTTGTAATAATGAAAGGTTCAGAAGGTCTTACTTTTATATGGGATTGTATTGGTTTCACAAATTACCAATAGAGTTGAAATCCATTCCGATTGGCCGCAAACACTATTTTGATAAAATGATTCGACATTGGCTGATTAATATAGACAACATTGAAACCTACTTCTAATTTTTCTTTTTTGTATTGTATTCACTAAATATGAGCTGGAGTTTTAATTTTATTTTATTGTATGTATTATTTATTTATTCTTTTATGATAGTTTTTAATTTATTATTTTTATTTGTACACTTTTGGCAACCTAATTTTCATGATTTTTTTCTTTCTTGCTCCCCCACAGGTTCTAAAAACCTATTAGGAGCTCTAACTTTATTAGAAATAGTTTATGATTTGTATTAATGTATGTAACCTGTTTTTTTTTCTAAATAAAGAGAATAATAATAATAATAATAATAAAAATAATCTCAGGACTCTTTAACCGCAGTGACAGTATATTATGGGTCAGAGGACGGGTCCACGAATAACATTTGTCTTACACAAGGAACCATCCGATTATCCTTCCTAAAGATAAACAGCTTACCGAATTACACGTTTCACAAGAACATCATAAAACGCTACACGGCGGTTCGCGAGTGATGTTGGCTCACCTGTAAAAAGACTATTGAATCCTAAGCATCAGAACTTTATTATAGCATCGTATTACTTCTTCGAGACCGTTCCGGCACAGTAGCAAGGATTATGCACGTCAAATATCCGTCAAAATACACAAGCACGGTGCATCAACCATTAAGATGGTTCTGCATGGACCAGAACATATGGTAGTTCGTATTGCAAGCTCAGGACTATATAGTGGGTGTATCAAAACCTCCCAGCCAAGCTCTCTCTGGTTCTGGTGGGTCATCAATGATGTGTGTGGTCTAGCGTTATCATGATGAAACACAACGCCTTAGACGTTTTAACTGAATTGCTTGTCTTAAACGCGTTAGTTGCTGACAGTAAAGATTAGAATTAACCGTCAGGACCGGTACCAGCACCTCATAATGCACGATTTCTTTCCAATCTCACCAATCACACAGCATTACCTTTCTTGGCGTTAATCCTGGCTATTATACCGTTTGGGAGGCTTCGTCCATGATCTTTTTCGCACAACGTTGACGAATCTTATCCACTTTTCATCAGCAGTAATCATTCCGCTTTAAAAAATTTACTATTTGCATGGCTGCTTATATGCCGGTCTTCTTCAATTTTTTGCATGATTTCATCCACTTTTCCAGTGGTTGGTCGACCAGAGAACAAATCTTCAACTTTGACATCCAATTTTCCAGAATGAAAGCACGCGAACCATTTCTTTGCTGCTGATGCACAAATATTTTCGCAAGCCTGAGCCGAGTTTTTACCTTTGTCGTAATAAAATTGTAAAAAAGATATCGAATTTTTCATTATTTATCTCTAATTGCCCGATACGATCAATGGTTAATGAGATGTATGAAGGTAAAGCCATCTACCGGGAAAGAGGCCATGAACGTTTTTCGGCCTACCTATTATAATAGAGAAATTAATCCAATTTAGAAGTTATTCCAAATATCAATGAAAAAAAGGACACTTTACACACGCTCAAATTACTGAGTGAATTAATAATTCAGAATGTAATCGAAGAAAACAAATTTTTGGGCCTGTTTTCTGTGGCTTTCTAAATACAAAACGATGCCCAAAACGATAAAATAGTTCCAACACGTTTTGCGGTTAAATTCGTTACGTCATATCTTAATCTAATATTACATTTTAAAAATAAAAATCTATAATACTTGTTAAATGATGAATTACGAGAAGCATCTAAATGTCTCAAACATTATTTAATGGCCGGAGCTTAAGTTTTATTACATTACAATATGCCACTCAAAATGAATTATTATACAAAGCCATAAAATTTACAATCATATTACGGTCATACAGAAGAAATTAAATTTTTTAATCAAATATAAAATAATTGTTTTGAAAATAATTGTGCTCAAGCAAAGAGAAAACCACTCAATTACACCACCATTCAAATTAGTGGGGAAAAATGGGAAAAATGTTAAGCCCAGACACAATAAAATCTTTAAATCTTATTATCATCACCGTCATCAAACGGCAGCGGTGCGGAGGAACGATGGCAAACAAAAAAAAATGAAAATGTAAAGTGGATATTTTCGCGTTTCTCGTTCTGAGCCTAAATTTACAAAAACAAAATAATATAAATGTTCTCAAAGAATAAAGTAAAATGAGGGAAAAATTAATTTTTGTATTTAAATGTTGTCTTGAGTTTAAAAACAGGAAACTTTTTCATTTTTTTCGTGCACATTTTCTTCTTGAAATTTTGAACTTTTCGTTATTATTTTATTTTTCTCTTGTTTTATACTTTATAATTATTATTGAAGTTCTACATAATTTTTGTTGTTGTTGTTGTTTTATTATAATCAGGGACATGAGAGAAATGACGCTGTTCATTTTGTTTAACGTTGCGATAATCAAATTTGGTTGAATGAATGATTTTGCGCACACCGTACCACCCCCTCAACACGAAAATATGTAATGTTAGAACTAATGCTATTCAATTTATCGTAAACGATGTTACAAATAATCATTAACGCAACGACAGTAAAACAAAAGAGCGTGATTGCGGAAATCCTTTTCCGCCAACTTTATCTACGTTTAATATTTGCATATATTACAATAATGAAAATTAAGGCATCTATTAACATTGGGAAACTGTTGAACTGTCTGTTTTTTCGCTCTTCATTCAAAATTGTCTAGGTTACGTTGAATCTCTATGACCTGATTCTTCATAAAATGTGTCAACACTAGACTGGGATGTTGCACCTATTTCACTCGAAAATTATTTTTAATTTATTTTCGCTGGCACGAGGCCATATGAGTTCTATTGATAATCTTGCCGATTGTGTCTCAAGAGAGATTGATACCAAAAAACTTAATACCAAGAATGTTGACTTACATCTCAACACTGGCCGAATGTAGCCCTGCTATAAATGACATGAACTTTGAAACGATACGAGTAGTGACATTCACTATAACGGCAACACCAAAACCCTTCCTTGGTTTGGTTGGTAGGTTATGTAGCGGCCTGTTTCTTCAATTACAAGAAACACCGCACAATATACATAATTACAAACGGACAATTCTCCGTAGACTGAATTATTTATTAACGGACAATTCTCCGTATAAATAAGCATATTCCAAATGAATATGCAACAACAGTCTGCCCATGCAATATCGGTACATGCAACAAACAATTTTGTACACATTACAAAATTAACAAATTTTATTATCATACCGATTAGCATGACAATCAAGATCGTTACCAAACATTGAAACGAACAATATTGTAATTGCATCATAGATGCCACCATCATATATTGTGATAGGTTAGGTTAGGTTAGGTTAGAGTGGCTGCTATCGCACACTTAGGCCAATAATGGCCCATTGTGATACCACAGGATCCAATCTCCCCTTACTCCCGCTGAAACCAACCAGAGCTACTGATGTAGCGTAAAATATCTCGCACCCTACAGTCCGTGAGTTCAGAAAGGCTGTCCATGTTGTACACACCCAAGTACTTACGTCTTTTGTATGATAGTGCCGGACATGAGCATAGGAAGTGAACTAGCGTCTCTTCCTCCTCTTCGTCCATACAACTTCTACAAAAGTCATTCGTCTCTAGACCCAGCCTTCTCGCATGTTCCCCAAAAAGGCAGTGTCCTTTTAGTATCCCTACGACCAATCCTAAATCTCGTTTTCCCAGGGATACAAGTGCCTTGGAGCGCCGCAGGTCCAGTTTTGGCCAAACCTGTTTTGCTACCCTGCACGTGAGAGTGTTGGTCCACCTCTCATCTGTTAGCTAGTTCGTCTGCCCTGCAGTTTCCCGTGACGTCTGAGTGACCAGGGACCCAGATCATCTGGATACTGAAATACTCGCTCATCTCATTAAGAGATGATCGGCAATCCAGCGCCACCCGTGACTTCAGAGAAACCGCCTCTAGTGACCTGAGTGCCGCTTGACTGTCCACATAAATCGCGATATCCCTAACAGATACCACGTTATGCTTCAACCATGTCACGACTTCCCCTATCGCCACCACTTCAGCCTGATACACGCTGCAGTAGTCAGGGAGACGAACAGAAATATTAACATTGAGCTTCTCACAGAAGACTCCAGCTCCTACTTTGCCGTCTAGCTTAGAGCCGTCCGTGAAAAATGTCAGTGCCTCGTTTTCCCGTATTGATCCGTTCCTCCAGGATTCCCTAGAAGGACAGATGATCCGGAAACCTATATCGAAGCACAACGTTGGTTTAATATAATCTAGATTCACCAGTTCTTCCCTTAGTGATCTAACTATCGTCGAGTGTCCCACCTGAAGAGACTTCCACTGAGAGACAGCCGAGAGCCTTGTAGCCACATTGGCTGCCATCTGCTTAACAAAAAACTCGATTGGAATAAGGTGGAACATAACCTCTAAAGCGCGTGTAGGTGTTGTCCTAAGCGCCCCGCTTATAAGCATACAGGCCGTTCTTTGTACCTTCTCCAACATCCTTATGTAGGTTACCTTTTCCAGAGCTGGCCACCACACGCCCACCCCGTACATCAGCACAGGCCTTACCACTGCGGTATAGAGCCAGTGTACCAGCTCTGGTTTCAAACCCCATTTCTTCCCTATTGCGATTCTACACGAGTAAATGGCTACATTAGCCTTATTCACCCTTTCTACAATGTTAGGCTTCCAGCTGAGCTTACTGTTCAAGATTATGCCCAAAAATCTCGCTCTGTCAGCAAAAGCCAGTCTAATGCCGTTCACAGTAGGAGGGCTTACTACCGGAATTTTATATTTCTTAGTAAATAGTACCAGCTCTGTCTTGGACGGGTTGATCCCTAATCCGCATTTGCTGGCCCATTTCGTAACGATCAGGAGTGCATTCTGCATAACATCCCTAATCGTATCCAGATATTTGCCTGAGACAGCTATCGCTACATCATCTGCATACGCTACAACCCCCATCCCCTCTTTCTCCAGTTCCAACAGCAATCCATTCACCACTGCACTCCAAAGAAAGGGGGACATCACTCCTCCCTGCGGAGTTCCTCTAACCACCCGCCTTCTAATGGTGGACTCTCCCAGTTCCGAGATAATAATCCTGCTTACCAGCATCTGATTTATCAACCTACTTATAGGATAATCCACCTTCAAAAATGACAATCCTTCCATGATCGCCTCCGTTTTAACATTATTAAAGGCACCCTCAATGTCGAGAAATGCTACCATACAGAACTCTTGCGAGTAAATTGACTTCTCAATCATGCGTACTAGATCGTGCAGAGCTGTGTCCACCGACTTTCCCTTACAGTACGCATGCTGAGACATTGCCCAATTCCTCGGATCAACTTTTGTTCGAATAAGTACGTCTATCAATCTTTCCAAGGTTTTCAACAGAAAGGATGATAGAGTTATAGGCCTCAGGTCCTTTGGATAAGCCTGTGAGCTTTTTCCCGATTTCGGGATAAAAACCACTCTGACCTCCGTCCATTTCCTGGGAATATAGACCAATTGCAGACATCCCCTGAAGATAACCTCCAGCCAGGGGAGGATGACCGCAGAGTTCCTTTGGATCTCTGCTGGTATAATCCGATCCGGGCCCGCCGATTTATAAGGCTTAAAACCGTTCAGTGCCCACAGGATTCGTTTCCTGTCCACGATGCCATCCACATCTGTTAAAGGTGTTCCTCGATGAGCTCCAGGCTCCATCGAGTCATCAATGCTTCCCGGAAAATGGGTCTCAATGAGAAGCTCCAATGATTCCGCACTTGAAGCTGTCCATAACCCGTCCGGCCTAATTAAGTAACTAGGACTGGTTGGGTTAGTAGATAGAATTTTCCTTAGGCGAGAAGTCTCGGAGACCTCCTCCATTCTACAACAGAAAGGTCTCCAAGACCCCCTTTGTGCCCTCCTCAACTCTTTTTTGTATTTTCTCAGGTCTTCCTTATAGGAATCCCAATCTCGATTTTCCCTGGTGTTCTTAGCCTTATTAAAGGCTGTCCTACACGCTCTCCGATAGGTTCCCAACCCCGTGGTCTACCATGTCGGTTTCTGCCTGCCCCTAGGCTTTATTAGGGGGCACGCAGCATTAAATGAAAGATTGCATGCCTTTGTGACAATATCAACCATGCCATCTAATTCCTCTACTGTCGCCGGAAGTCCAGGAACCTCCAGCGGCAATAGTTCCTTCAACACCTCCCCATATTTGTTCCAGTTTGTCCTTCTGGGATTCCTGAAGGCTTTCCGGGCAACAGGTTTGATGTTGAGGTTATATGTAATATATCGGTGATCAGAGAATGAGTGCTCTTTCGCCACTCTCCACCCACTGATCATATCAAAAATTGTTTCTGATGCACAGGTTACATCTAGAACCTCCTGTCGATTTCTAACAATGAATGTTGGTTCACACCCAATATTGCAAACTACAAGGTTAGTATTTAATAAGTAATCAAAAAATAACTCACCCCTTTCATTAATGTCTGTGCTTCCCCAGATTGTGTGATGCGCGTTTGCATCACATCCAAGTATCACACCTACCTTTTTCTGACCTGCTTCCCGGATCAGTTCCCCCAGGTTATCCGGTGGAACCTCCTTCTCGCGATCCATGTAGGCTGAGGCTAGCCATAGTTTTTCACAGCCTACCTCAGCGCTCACCGCCGTAACGTCCCCGCTACTAAATTGTGGAAGAAGAAAAAATATTCAAATTATTTTTCGCTAAGATACACGATCTGATCTTTTCAGAGTTGCTTGAGTATAATAATTTATACCCTTTCATTCCAAGGCCACAGATCCTGTTATTATTAATCCAAGCTTCTTGGATTAACACCAAGTCCTCATCTGACTTAGTCAGTCTGAGCACGAGAGCTGCCGAGGCAGCCTTCGTGTGGTGCAGGTTTATTTGTACAATGCTAACCATTGTAATCTACCTTACTCACCACTTCATGCACTCCCTGCATCAGGATAGTATCATTTGGCTCGTTGGTTTGGTCGCAAACCCCCTCTCGTCGTGTGTTCGACGGGTTGCCCCCATCGGACTTCAGAGAGAGGAGGCTGCCTCCCATCACCAACTTCACTTCGTCCGAAATATCGGAACGGCTACTCTGGTCGGCCTCAGCCCGATTGACCGTTTCCTGCCGGGTCCGTTCTACGTCGCCCCCAGGCTGGTCTTCTGCGCCCTTATCGACCTCGTCTTTCCTATAAACTTTAAGAGTGATCGACCCGAAACCGAAGTTGATCACTCCCTTAGATCTAGCAAGGGAAACCAAGGATTCCTTATTGATCAGCATGATTGCCAATCTAAAGCCCCCCTTGGCCTCCTCCTGCTTCACAATCCTCCATCCTTCCGTTGGAAGATCGGGATTACTGGCCCGGATAATCTCAATGATCTCCTCTGGCTTATCCGGCTCGGTTGGTAACCAGACGCGTGCTCGCGGCCTGCTCGGGATTTCCCCTCTGCTGACTGCTTCCAGCCTCGCGCCCGGTCACACCTCGCCTACCTCGGTCACTGCCCTTTTATAGAGATCGACCAATCTCTGGTCTGAGCACGCAGTTAGCTTTACGCGCCCTTGGTGCCATCCCGCATCTCTGCAGGACGGGGGGGATCCCGGATTTTCTCTAAGGATCCTCAAGAAAATGGAGTTTAGTGCATTATACACTACCCTCCACTTTTCTGACGTGATGCTCCCATCTTCCTGACCTTTGTCAATGACGGCTAGCACTAGCACGTGCTCCTTCAGGATTTCACTGAATAATTTCAGTTTCTGCTCCTTAGGAGCACCCGACGTCATGTCTGCTTGCACTTTGGCCCGCTTACTGCCTTCTGCTTCAAGCTCATCCTGGGACCTCTGTCTTTTAGACACAAGGACCCTCTCCGAGCTATCGCAGCCGACAGTTTTCTTAGCCCATGCTACAGATTCCTTCTGCGCAACTGTAAGCTGCCCTTCAGGGGTCGCAGCCAGTTTCTCCAGAACTCTAAATGCCGACCGTCTTTCTCTGTACCGTCGTTTTGATGGAGGGATCTCTCTCGATCCCCCACTGTTCTCTTTGGCAGTTCCGCTTCCACATGGCTTCGATGTCATGGTGTTGCTTACCCTTGCCTCAGTTGAGGGAGCCCCACCTTTCTGGTTAGAGTTACTCCCCTCTATAGTACTTTCCGGTTTTTGGTGGGTACCGGTCCCCTTATTTTTATTATTTTTTAAAACTTTCATTTATTCCCACGAGTATCGGAGAAATACGTCCACCTGCGCAGAGATCCGTATACGCAGGTAAGGCTAAATACAACTGGAGGTCGCCAGGTATCCAGAGGGCTCCGTTCACGACTGGGCTTTGTTAAATGGGCCCCCAGTCTAGTCGATCATCAGCACGGGTCGCATAACACCTTAATCCAGCCCATTGGCTCACCGAGTACCCCCCTTCCACGCCCCCGCCCCCCCAACATCCACTCACTCATTCACCCATCTATATGGATATCCCAAACAAATGGGACCCATTTCATTCAGGGGATTACCGTTTATAGGGTTCCCTACTCACTACCTGGAGGCTCGAGAGCGCAGGGAGACGTGACGCTCAGTTCACCGTGGTTGTGGTCGATGGTTTTATGGCGCCATCAGTTCGCCTTTCCCTACTGGGTATCATAGGCACTCAGAATTTAGTGAACAGAGGTTAACCACTCCCCCGTTCTCTGAGACTCTCCTTCCAGTAGAGCTGCGGTTGGGGACGGCTTATTTAATTCACCGCTAACCTACCTATCGATAGGCCGTTCACAATCCACCACCTGTGACCCCCCCGATAGCTGCAGCTTGCCACGGGATATTTTGTGATATGATAACCAAGACACAAAATATTTAAATTAAACGATGGCACGGTAGTTGTTAAAATCTTATTGTAGATGCCCCTCATCACCATTAAATGATTTATTGCTATGGATTGTGATAACCAATGACACAATCATTTAATGCATAGCTAACATGATGGCGTGGCAATTAGTATAAAGTAAATTTATCATTGCAATAATGTTCATAGGCGTACGCACGTCTATTATCCAAACAAATTGGTAACCAGCTGAAACCAGATTTGGTGGATGCAATTCAAATTTTTTATTGTCTTGTTTACCAAATGCAACAATACTGGATCAATCCAACTTTTATGATCCAGATTTCAGTACAAAATTTTGAAATTTTCTCTATTCAGTTTTGGAGTTTAGGAGCAGTAACACGCAGCCGCAACTCATCAAAAATTATTTTTTCCTTAAATAAAGTTTTTTTTATTAATTCTTAAAATTAAATTAAATTTTGTTTTTTATTTTTTATTATTATTTATTATTAATTTATCAAAGTGCTCCGCTTTATATCTTTCACTTCTGCAACACACAACATACATTCGTTATAGTTATCAAATGGCAACAAATTAGTTTACATAGTTAACAAAACGAAAAATTTTGTCTTAATGAAAGCAAATTACTGACACTCACCCCCTAATAGATGAGCACATGTTACTGCAATTACTGCAAGTAGGAGGAACAATAAAAAAAAATTTATAAATAAAATTTATGTTATGATCCCGACATTCAATTTTGATAAATTTATTTATAGAAGAGGCGCATCGTAAAACTCTACATGATGGGGTTCAATTAACTTTGTCACACTTATGAAGCCCACCTGTGAAGCGTATCAAAATAACGACTTACACCATTACCTCACATCACCAATACCGGTGTGGTTTATGGGTGATCTCACTTAGAGTATTGAAAATTCGTGAACCTAAATCATTCAAGAGATACATAGCTCTGTTCGTATGCTTTGCTGCCAGTGCGCATAGAATCATAAGCGGTCAAATATTATTTTAACAGAATCAGTTTTGATGGAGCCCGGACCTAGTTAGAAAAGGATAAACAATAAGATCTACAACAAGCAACTCCAGACCTACAACGAAAATTAGCTGACGTTGTGATTCAGTGAAACTTCATGCCACCGTCTGCTCCGCACTTTAAGGGTCTTTGAAAAGCAGCAGTGAAATGTCTAAAATATCGTGTAAAATGTGTAATTGGAGACAAAACCCTCAAATATGACAAATTATCAAAAGTAACATCACACATAGAAGTATGCCTCAACCCAAGGTCACATTAACAAGTTTCATCTAATCCAACGTTGTTTCTAACACCAGCACATTTTTTAGTTGTTGATTTTCTAATTACAATCCCAGAATCGAACGTGCTGAATGAAACTATTCCCGTTAGTACTTGTTGAAGACTATACTATAAAAATAATTCATGAATTTTGGAAGCGCTGGTTATTTATTTATTTATTTATATTGAAAAAAGTCTACAAATTTGACTTGAAACATATTAATTTAAGAATATAAAATATAAAATAAAATAAATCCGCATTGGATTTGAAAATTTGAGACATAAAAGTAAAGTAACAAATAAAAAATCACTGTGAGGCATAAAATTGACTTAGTCTACTCTTAAAATTATCTTTAGTTAAACAAAAATTAAATAAATAGTTAATTCTATTAAAACTTTTACACATCAACTTTACTGGTTCATTATCACCGTAGTTGGTTCTGTGTCAATCTAAGTAGAGGAAGCCAGGATCTCTTAGTTGTCTACCAGGAACCTTTATTTTAATTGACTTTAGCACATCCGGTGCGTCGATTAGACCTAGTAGGAGATTACCAATAAATGTACTTTTTAGCAATTCGCGTCTATTTTCAAGAGTTGTCAAGTTGAATGACTTGCACCCGGTAAAATATGGTGGTTTTCGCTGTATGTTTACGTGGTATCATCGTCATAAACCCATCCGTGTCTGGATATGATATTCGTAGAACGGACACCACACATTTACACCATATTCCAGCTGGGATCAAACGTATTCACAATAGAGGATCTTAATTGATTCCACATCAAAATTATCACCCGTCCAACGTTTGACGCGCGAGCGATGCACAACTCAATGTGCTTAGTAAAGCTCATGTTTTCAACGAAAGTAACCCCTAGGTCTTTAGTCTCAAGTACTACCTGAAGGAGTACACCATTTATCTTGTATAGCCTTGTGTAACAGGGTTGGTTTTCCAGTGAAATGCTAGAGATTTGCACTTTTCAATATTGAGACTCAGAGAATTAAACTCGCACCACAACGCTAGGTTGTCAATATCTTCCTGTAGTTTATCGACATCGTCGACTGACTCAATGCCTTTGTAGATTTTGAGGTCATCTGCGAACATCAGGATATTGGAATGCTTTATAACTTAGGTAATACCATTTATGAAGATTGTGAAAATCCATGGACCAACGTGAGAGCCTTGTGGTACACCAGAGGTTGCTCAAATAAGATTTGAACCAGGCTACGAACTGGCTAGAATATTCGAACTTGAAAATGTATTCCAAAGTTTTACAATAGCTGATGGAGTCGAAAGCTTTTCCAAAGTCGGTGTGGATTACGTCAACTTGTTTGTGCTTCTCAATTTCTTTAATAGAATAGCACTAAGGAATGAGTTACATATTACTAGTTCAAATAATTTAGGTGTAGCAGATATTACGGATGTGAAGTTTTTAACAAAATGAAAAATTAACAAAAACTAAAATTTGTTAAATTAACAAAAATAAACAGTCGGTAAAAGCAATATTAATAATGGAAACCTGACAACAGACAAATTTCTTTTAATTAAAAACTATTATAAAAACTTAATTTTGATTGAAATAAAAAAACTAAAATTACAATTTAAAAATATGTATTTACATTAGAAAGACAAAACATTTAATGTAATTACATAATGTTAATAAATTGGAGTATCCACTACTAAATAATCAGTTACATATATGTACTGCGTTGGAAAATCGAATCGAATTGAATATTTTGGTGATTTTTGGGATCCAGTGTATTAATTATTGGCCAGATCACAGAGATACTACCGAGAAGTGACTAATATCAAATGATGGCATAAGAGGTGTTCTTTCAAATAAAATTGGTCTCATCAAAAAACTACGAGATTTTCCCATTTGTTAATGCGTTGGAAAATCGAATCGTAGTGAATATGTTGGTGATTTTTGGGTTTCAGTGTATTAATTATTGGCCAGATCACAGAGATACTACCGAGAAGTGACTAATATCAAATGATGGCATAAGAGGTGTTCTTTCAAATAAAATTGGTCTCATCAAAAAACTACGAGATTTTCCCATTTGTTAATGCGTTGGAAAATCGAATCGTAGTGAATATGTTGGTGATTTTTGGGTTTCAGTGTATTAATTATTGGCCAGATCACAGAGATACTACCGAGAAGTGACTAATATCAAATGATGGCATAAGAGGTGTTATTTCAAATAAAATTGGTCTCATCAAAAAACTACGAGATTTTCCCATTTGTTAATGCGTTGGAAAATCGAATCGAATTGAATATTTTGGTGATTTTTGGGATCCAGTGTATTAATTATTGGCCAGATCACAGAGATACTACCGAGAAGTGACTAATATCAAATGATGGCATAAGAGGTGTTCTTTCAAATAAAATTGGTCTCATCAAAAAACTACGAGATTTTCCCATTTGTTAATGCGTTGGAAAATCGAATCGTAGTGAATATGTTGGTGATTTTTGGGTTTCAGTGTATTAATTATTGGCCAGATCACAGAGATACTACCGAGAAGTGACTAATATCAAATGATGGCATAAGAGGTGTTCTTTCAAATAAAATTGGTCTCATCAAAAAACTACGAGATTTTCCCATTTGTTAATGCGTTGGAAAATCGAATCGAATTGAATATTTTGGTGATTTTTGGGATCCAGTGTATTAATTATTGGCCAGATCACAGAGATACTACCGAAAAGTGACTAATATCAAATGATGGCATAAGAGGTGTTCTTTCAAATAAAATTGGTCTCATCAAAAAACTACGAGATTTTCCCATTTGTTAATGCGTTGGAAAATCGAATCGTAGTGAATATGTTGGTGATTTTTGGGTTTCAGTGTATTAATTATTGGCCAGATCACAGAGATACTACCGAGAAGTGACTAATATCAAATGATGGCATAAGAGGTGTTCTTTCAAATAAAATTGGTCTCATCAAAAAACTACGAGATTTTCCCATTTGTTAATGCGTTGGAAAATCGAATCGTAGTGAATATGTTGGTGATTTTTGGGTTTCAGTGTATTAATTATTGGCCAGATCACAGAGATACTACCGAGAAGTGACTAATATCAAATGATGGCATAAGAGGTGTTATTTCAAATAAAATTGGTCTCATCAAAAAACTACGAGATTTTCCCATTTGTTAATGCGTTGGAAAATCGAATCGAATTGAATATTTTGGTGATTTTTGGGATCCAGTGTATTAATTATTGGCCAGATCACAGAGATACTACCGAGAAGTGACTAATATCAAATGATGGCATAAGAGGTGTTCTTTCAAATAAAATTGGTCTCATCAAAAAACTACGAGATTTTCCCATTTGTTAATGCGTTGGAAAATCGAATCGTAGTGAATATGTTGGTGATTTTTGGGTTTCAGTGTATTAATTATTGGCCAGATCACAGAGATACTACCGAGAAGTGACTAATATCAAATGATGGCATAAGAGGTGTTCTTTCAAATAAAATTGGTCTCATCAAAAAACTACGAGATTTTCCCATTTGTTAATGCGTTGGAAAATCGAATCGAATTGAATATTTTGGTGATTTTTGGGATCCAGTGTATTAATTATTGGCCAGATCACAGAGATACTACCGAAAAGTGACTAATATCAAATGATGGCATAAGAGGTGTTCTTTCAAATAAAATTGGTCTCATCAAAAAACTACGAGGTTTTCCCATTTGTTAATGCGTTGGAAAATCGAATCGTAGTGAATATGTTGGTGATTTTTGGGTTTCAGTGTATTAATTATTGGCCAGATCACAGAGATACTACCGAGAAGTGACTAATATCAAATGATGGCATAAGAGGTGTTATTTCAAATAAAATTGGTCTCATCAAAAAACTACGAGATTTTCCCATTTGTTAATGCGTTGGAAAATCGAATCGTAGTGAATATGTTGGTGATTTTTGGGTTTCAGTGTATTAATTATTGGCTAGATCACAGAGATACTACCGAGAAGTGACTAATATCAAATGATGGCATAAGAGGTGTTCTTTCAAATAAAATTGGTCTCATCAAAAAACTACGAGGTTTTCCCATTTGTTAATGCGTTGGAAAATCGAATCGTAGTGAATATGTTGGTGATTTTTGGGTTTCAGTGTATTAATTATTGGCCAGATCACAGAGATACTACCGAGAAGTGACTAATATCAAATGATGGCATAAGAGGTGTTCTTTCAAATAAAATTGGTCTCATCAAAAAACTACGAGATTTTCCCATTTGTTAATGCGTTGGAAAATCGAATCGAATTGAATATTTTGGTGATTTTTGGGATCCAGTGTATAATTATTGGCCAGATCACAGAGATACTACCGAGAAGTGACTAATATCAAATGATGGCATAAGAGGTGTTCTTTCAAATAAAATTGGTCTCATCAAAAAACTACGAGGTTTTCTCATTTGTTAATGCGTTGGAAAATCGAATCGTAGTGAATATGTTGGTGATTTTTGGGTTTCAGTGTATTAATTATTGGCCAGATCACAGAGATACTACCGAGAAGTGACTAATATCAAATGATGGCATAAGAGGTGTTCTTTCAAATAAAATTGGTCTCATCAAAAAACTACGAGATTTTCCCATTTGTTAATGCGTTGGAAAATCGAATCGTAGTGAATATGTTGGTGATTTTTGGGTTTCAGTGTATTAATTATTGGCCAGATCACAGAGATACTACCGAGAAGTGACTAATATCAAATGATGGCATAAGAGATGTTCTTTCAAATAAAATTGGTCTCATCAAAAAACTACGAGATTTTCCCATTTGTTAATGCGTTGGAAAATCGAATCGTAGTGAATATGTTGGTGATTTTTGGGTTTCAGTGTATTAATTATTGGCCAGATCACAGAGATACTACCGAGAAGTGACTAATATCAAATGATGGCATAAGAGGTGTTCTTTCAAATAAAATTGGTCTCATCAAAAAACTACGAGATTTTCCCATTTGTTAATGCGTTGGAAAATCGAATCGTAGTGAATATGTTGGTGATTTTTGGGTTTCAGTGTATTAATTATTGGCCAGATCACAGAGATACTACCGAGAAGTGACTAATATCAAATGATGGCATAAGAGGTGTTCTTTCAAATAAAATTGGTCTCATCAAAAAACTACGAGATTTTCCCATTTGTTAATGCATTGGAAAATCGAATCGTAGTGAATATGTTGGTGATTTTTGGGTTTCAGTGTATTAATTATTGGCCAGATCACAGAGATACTACCGAGAAGTGACTAATATCAAATGATGGCATAAGAGGTGTTATTTCAAATAAAATTGGTCTCATCAAAAAACTACGAGATTTTCCCATTTGTTAATGCGTTGGAAAATCGAATCGAATTGAATATTTTGGTGATTTTTGGGATCCAGTGTATTAATTATTGGCCAGATCACAGAGATACTACCGAGAAGTGACTAATATCAAATGATGGCATAAGAGGTGTTCTTTCAAATAAAATTGGTCTCATCAAAAAACTACGAGATTTTCCCATTTGTTAATGCGTTGGAAAATCGAATCGTAGTGAATATGTTGGTGATTTTTGGGTTTCAGTGTATTAATTATTGGCCAGATCACAGAGATACTACCGAGAAGTGACTAATATCAAATGATGGCATAAGAGGTGTTCTTTCAAATAAAATTGGTCTCATCAAAAAACTACGAGATTTTCCCATTTGTTAATGCGTTGGAAAATCGAATCGAATTGAATATTTTGGTGATTTTTGGGATCCAGTGTATTAATTATTGGCCAGATCACAGAGATACTACCGAAAAGTGACTAATATCAAATGATGGCATAAGAGGTGTTCTTTCAAATAAAATTGGTCTCATCAAAAAACTACGAGGTTTTCCCATTTGTTAATGCGTTGGAAAATCGAATCGTAGTGAATATGTTGGTGATTTTTGGGTTTCAGTGTATTAATTATTGGCCAGATCACAGAGATACTACCGAGAAGTGACTAATATCAAATGATGGCATAAGAGGTGTTCTTTCAAATAAAATTGGTCTCATCAAAAAACTACGAGGTTTTCCCATTTGTTAATGCGTTGGAAAATCGAATCGTAGTGAATATGTTGGTGATTTTTGGGTTTCAGTGTATTAATTATTGGCCAGATCACAGAGATACTACCGAGAAGTGACTAATATTAAATGATGGCATAAAAGGTGTTCTTTCAAATAAAATTGGTCTCATCAAAAAAATACGAGGTTTTCCCATTTATTAATGCGTTGGAAAATCGAATCGAATTGAATATTTTGGTGATTTTTGGGATCCAGTGTATAATTATTGGCCAGATCACAGAGATACTACCGAGAAGTGACTAATATCAAATGATGGCATAAGAGGTGTTCTTTCAAATAAAATTGGTCTCATCAAAAAACTACGAGGTTTTCTCATTTGTTAATGCGTTGGAAAATCGAATCGTAGTGAATATGTTGGTGATTTTTGGGTTTCAGTGTATTAATTATTGGCCAGATCACAGAGATACTACCGAGAAGTGACTAATATCAAATGATGGCATAAGAGGTGTTCTTTCAAATAAAATTGGTCTCATCAAAAAACTACGAGATTTTCCCATTTGTTAATGCGTTGGAAAATCGAATCGTAGTGAATATGTTGGTGATTTTTGGGTTTCAGTGTATTAATTATTGGCCAGATCACAGAGATACTACCGAGAAGTGACTAATATCAAATGATGGCATAAGAGGTGTTCTTTCAAATAAAATTGGTCTCATCAAAAAACTACGAGATTTTCCCATTTGTTAATGCGTTGGAAAATCGAATCGTAGTGAATATGTTGGTGATTTTTGTGTTTCAGTGTATTAATTATTGGCCAGATCACAGAGATACTACCGAGAACTGACTAATATCAAATGATGGCATAAGAGGTGCCCTTTCAAATAAAATTGGTCTCATCAAAAAACTACGAGATTTTCCCATTTGTTTATGCGTTGGCATGCATTTGACAATTGCAGTTCGATAGCATGGAGCATTGTCATGCTGCAGTATCACTCGTTCGTGTCTTTTTTCCCATTCTTGTCGTGTTTCGAGAAATGCATGGTGCGGAAGGAGGTTTTTGAGTACCAGGAACCGATGGCGACGGATACTGATTTAGGAAATAATGTGTAATGGGTTTTCTGGTGAGGCCCGACTATATTTTTAATTTTTTTGTTCAGCTCAAACGATTTAAATGAAAATTGCTAGTAGGAGGTTTTCGATTACCAGGACCCGATGGCGATGGATCCTGATATCGGAAAAAATCGAGTAAGAGGTTTTCTGGTGAGGCCCGGGCTTATTTTTAATATATTTTATTCAGCTCAAACGATTTTAATGAAAATTGTTGGAAGGAGGTTTTCGAGTAATATCGAGACAAATTAATAAATAGTAATATCGAGATAATTAATTAAATAGTAATATCGATTTAATTAATAATTAAATAGTAATATCGAGACAAATATCACTCGTATAATTTACATATGAGCGCGAAGATATAAGAATGGTATTCAATATTTAATGCGATTGCTGTGATAACTGCGTGCAACAGCATTGATTGGTGATTAATTTGCATTTGAGTTAGCTTTGTTTTAGGGTATTTTTCCCAATAACATAAAATACATAGGTGTTTTAGTAAGAATTGCGAATAATTATTACAATGTGAAAGCAGTATAATAGGAAGTGAAACCCGAAAATGTTTCTATAGCAGTAATAGAAAGTATGGGTTGAATTACCTTTGAGAATTTAAGGTCGACGACAGTTGCGATATGACCTAAGTGTAATACATTTGTATTGTGACATAGAACAAATGGCTGAACATTTATAACTAATTGATTACCACACAGAGCAGGTTGGTGATATCCAAACTAAGCAAGCAATTGAGCTGAAGAAAGAACTAAATTAATGAAACTCACTTTGAATGAAAATATAAATAACGACATTGTTACCCGATTGATATAAAACTAGAAAATAACAATTAATTATACATAATTCTACTTCGTGGTACTATAAAAAAACCCACCAAATAAACAGTGCAGGGATAATGGGCATTCGGAGTACTTTTTGGTGGAAACGAGAAAACAATTAAACTACGAAATTAATAATTGTAAGAAATGTTTTTATTTAAATATTATATTCTAAAAGTTTGTTATTTGAAATTACAAATTAAATGTAATAACATATTTTACTATATTTATTCTTTTTTACAATTATCCTAGTACATATATAACTATTTCTTAGTAGGTTTTATGAAAGCCTGTGTTGAACCTATAATTTAATAGTAAAAGTAATGTTTGGTGCAATCAACAATTTTTTTTGTAGAATCTACTTATATTTTTTCTCTGAGTGTAGTTATTAAATAAAAAATTATTTATTGAGCCAATAATAACTATAATAAAATTGGTAATGGTTTAGGACTCGTTTTTTAAATAAAATAAAACAAATTTAAAGACTGAGCTTTCGATGTCTCATCGACATCATTTTCAAAGCTAATGAAAATTTTTATATAAATTTCTTAAAAACAAATATAAAAAGCTTATACAGTAAATACAATTTTTTCAAATAGCAAATACAAAGTAAATTTTAAAGTAAATTTTACAAACAAGTATATAAAATATGAATATGATTTTAAAATTATTAAAAAAATATAAATGAAAAATTGTATATATAAATTAAACAATGAAATAAATTTAGAAAAGAAATAAAGTAGACAAAAAACAAAATTAGACAAAATAATTATAGCAATTGCCAATGTAGGCGCAATCACTATTTATATTTATAGAATTAATGCTAGATTTAATATATAGCATCTCTAAAATTGATCTTTTCCTAAAATTTCGTTCTTTTTCTAATATTTTAACATTATTTAGGCTAATTATGTGACCTGAATTCTTTAAATGTGTAGAAAGTGCACTAGTACCTTGTTTTTCATCTTTATTTACACCATTTTTATGTTGATAAATCCTTTTTCCAAAAATTGTTTTGTTTGACCCGTAGAAACAACATTACAATCACATTTAACTTCGTAAATTAAATTTGACTGTTTATTCAGTGGTATAGGATATTTAATAATTCTACTACAATTCAAACTACGATAAAAACTTTAGTAAAAAATTGGCAAAAATCTGGCAACATTGATGAATTTACAAAGAAGAAATTAACTAGTTATATTCCAGTAGTTCCTAAATTATATGGTTTACCTAAAATCCATAAACCAAATATACCCTACAGACCTATTGTGAGCTCAATAGATGGTCCCACATACGGTTTATTGGCATTTTTAGGTAACATTCTTAAATTTAGTGTAGGAAAATCTAACTCTTTTGTTCTAAATTCCGAAGACTTTAAACAAAAAATTCAAAATTTCATTATACCCCCAAATTTTTTGTTAATTTCTTTAGACGTGATTTCGTTATTTACTAATGTAGATAGTCATATAGTTTCGGAAATTATCAAGAAAAATCAAAATGGACGAAAGTCCAATTTCTTGAAGGTTTAAGTATTGTTTTAGATAATTCGGAATTTTATTTTGACAATAAAAATTATAAACAAATTTTTGGTTCTCCAATGGTTTCTCCCATAAGCCCTATATTAGCAAATTTATTAATGGAAAATTTGAAATATTTGGCATTAAATTCTTTAGATTTTCAGCCATTATTTTACTATCGATATGTTGATGATATTATAACGGCTATTCCTGAAAACAAAATTGATATATTTTTGAACAGTTGTAACGGAACGTTTCCGGGGAGTGACCTCGTCCAACATCCTTCACGCCCGTTGACAGATATGTTAGCGTCACCACCTGCAGCTATAGCCGGCTGCTGCTCAATCTGTCGTGGGTGGTAGTGGTGGTGCCCGGTAACACTTCGGGGCTGCGTTTCACTTCACTAGTTAATTCAACAATACAGGGGAAAAAATTTGCCATTTCCATTCTAGTGCACCTCCGCGATTATTCACCTCCCGAACTTAATAAGTTAAACAATCATTCTTAATAGAACTTCACTCATACTAATATAATATATTATCCAAGAACAAAACATAATAAAAAAAATTAGAAAATTACAAAAAAAAATAACGGTTTTTTTTCTCTACGTTACTGTAACATCATTAATGAAATAATATTTGTGGCTTATACCATCCACCGATAAAAAAAATTTTCATTACTCGTAGCTCAGCTGTTGTGCGTGGGATAGGATCTTCCGGATGTTGCGTGATACTCGCGACCGTAGTATATTTGTATAAGCCTCGTCGTGGGGTTTCAAAGAGCTCCCTGTGTCCCGACGCCAAGACCTGAAAATATAGTTATACCAAAAAGAACAACGCACCGTGCGCAGTGCGTATTATATATATATTATATAAGCGGACTCTTACCTTTCCCCCACACTGAGCTGGCCATTCGTTTAAATCTCGTTGCGTAATCTATTGATGAAAAGTATAAGCCACCCGTTGGTAACTGACGCTCGGAATTGTATGTGCATGTATAGTATCGCTCGAATTTTTCTGCACCTTGTTGTTGTATCGCTCGAATTTTTCTGCACGTAATGGAATATCGCTCGATTTTTACTGCACCGTATACTGGACTATCGCTCGAATTTTTCTGCACGTAATGGAATATCGCTCGATTTTTACTGCACCGTATACTGGACTATCGTTCGAATTTTTCTGCCCGGTAATGTGTTATAATACACTGTTATTTTTCCGCTCGAATAGTGTTTATATTACACGTTTGTTACACAATCGGTCGAATGATGGGCACCGTAGTATTATTAATTGACTATTTTATTAATATGGTACACTCTTATTTTATCGCTCGAATTATGTGTATATCTGCGCTCTTGCTACATAATCGATCGAGTTAGATGCACCGTAGTATTATCGATCGATTTTTTTTTTTATTTTTTTTATTTGGACGCGTGCACTATATTCGTTTATTCTTACTTTTTTTTTGTGTTGTTTTTCTTATTTTTTTATGTGATATGCTCATCGTTCAAACGCCCGCAAGAAAAGAATTGTAGTTTGTTTTTTTTTCTTAATTCTTATGGTTCGCCTGTCAAGTTGGAAAGAAAATTTTCCCGATGCCTACGCTCAATATCAAATGTTCCATACCGTAACTAATTTCAATAATGAGCGCTTGTTATGCCACCTATTATACCATAGCTGCGTTGCATCGAATTTTTTTTACTCTTTTTACTACATTTAACACAGAGGACACCTGTGGTGTAACGACATGAACGTTACACAGTTTTAACAAAATTTTTAATCCAATAAAATTTACTTTGGAAAAGGAAGTTGACAACAAAATTCCATTTTTAGGTTTACTTTTGATCCATGAGCCTGCTGGCAAAATTTCATTTGATTGGTACCACAAAGATAGTTGGTCTGGTAGATACTTAAATTTTCATTCTTGGCTTCCCACTTCCTATAAAATTAATACAGTAAACATTTTGGCTCAAAAAATTTTAAAACTTTCAGATCTCAAATTTCACAATAAAAATTTTAACATATTAAAAGAAACATTGTTAACTAATCATTATCCCGCCAAATTAAGAACTTAGAGACTTGGTAGAGACTTGGAGTAGGCTGAACAGAACAGACGTGTTTTGTCAATTTTCAAATAATACAAAATTATAATATAAAGAAAAAAAATTTAAATTTTAGATTTTTGTGTTTTTCAAATATACTATATTACAATTTTTCACCGACAAATTTAAATTAGAAAGTTTTTATTGAGTTTAACTTTCTGATTTATCTGGATAAAAATAGTATTTATCAGTGTTGCTGAAAAGGAAGTTCGTGAAGATGAGTTATGCTGTGTAGCGTGCAATAAAGAATATCCTAATCAGCCTTTTTTTGTGTGTGATATGTGTGATGGAGCCTACCATGCAAAATGTAAAAATATTGTTGGTAAAAATTTGAAGAGAGCTAGTAATTTGGATAAATGGTATTGTTGTGATGACTGTAGTAATCAACAAGTGCAAATATCAAATCGGTCTAATATTAATGAAACGCGACAGTTGAATATGAATATGAATTACCATGATTTTTCAATGAAGGATGATATTGCTGAAATAAAAAAATCTTTGGAGTTTTTATGTTTGAAATATGACGAAGTGTCCAAAACATTAAAATTTATTATGGATGAAAATAAGCACCTTAAAGATAAAGTTTCATCGTTGGAAGTTAGAAATATGCACATGACAACAAGAATGGAGCTGTTTGAAAATATAGTTGAATCCTCATTGGAAAAATCAAAATTGCAAGGGTTGGTGATTTTTGGATGTCAAGCTTCAAAGGAAAATATTGATGAAACTGTTAGTAACATATTTTACTTTGGTTTTTATCAATTGTAAAATATAAAAATATTCGTGAATTCGAAAAGTTAATTGTTAAAATAGAATATAGATGGAAATGTGAAAGAATCAAAAAATTTCGTACGCTACGCAGTAATTCGCTAGTAGTACAACTACATGGTATTGCTCTATATATATAGACAATATTTCAATGTAATAAACAACATCAGTCGTCGCGACCTGATGAGAAGACTGATTTTTTCAAATCATTAATCTTGTCTGTTCGAAACTGATTGTTGTGATTCTTACACATTAGCCATCTATAAGTCAAAAATTCAAATGTTAGTAACATCTTTAAATATGTTGATTTTAATCCAAATGATGGGGTTGTTAAATTACATACAATTGAGGATAAGAAGAATAATCGCTCGGGAAATAAAACAAAAATGATCGTTGTAGAGTTGAAAACTGAGAAACATGTTGCTGAACTTTTGGGAAAAGCTGAAATAAAAAAGGAAATTTTCCAACCTGATATTGGATTTAATGCAGTTTCGGGTAAAGCAATTTTTATTAGAAATGGGTTAAATATTTATAAAAGAAAATTGTTAAATGAATGTCAAAAATTTAAAGTAGATTTTAATTTTAAGTACTGTTGGATTAGAAAAGGTACAATTCATATAAGGAAGGAAGACGGCTCCAATATAATATTTATAAAGTCTTTTAGTGATCTTGATAATTTAAAATTTTCTTAAATGCATATAAAAGTTCTTAATTTGTATGTTATTCTTATTATTGAAAAATGATCCTCAATGACTAGTTTAATAAGTAATATGACAGATGTTACTAACATTGGTCTAAAAACATTTTTGGATTGTAAATTTTGGGTGGTTCATCAAAATTTTAGAAGCATGAATAGGAATTTAGATAATTTTATTTCTCATTTATCAACTTTAGGCTCTATGCCCTCGATTATATTTTTAACTGAAATTTTTATAAAAGAAGCGGACGTTAGTTTATATGATTCATTACCGGGTTATGATTTTTATGCGAAATGTAATGAAAGCAACAAAAATGCGGGAACTTCTCTTTATATTAAGTCAACATTAAAAGCTAAGGTTTTACCATTGAATTTTTGCACTGCTGACGTAATTAATGTTTCATTAGAATATAATAATATTGTAATTGAATTTATTTGTGTTTATAGATTACAATCGTTTACACTATCAAATTTTATTGAAGAATTGGAAACTAATCTAAACAATTTTAGATCAAAAAATTTGATAATTATTGGAGATATAAATATTGATTTAATTTCCAATTCTAGTTCAAAGTATGATTATTTAATGGTTATGGCGTCAAATGGCCTACAATCCTTAATAAACACGCCTACCAGAGTGACTAGGTTTTCATCGACATGTATTGATCATATCTTTGTTAGGGAAAAATCAAACAATAATATTAAGTTTATTACTAGTGTTTTTGATTTTGACATTACTGATCATGTAGCTACTGGTTTAGGTATTGAATTTTCAAGCTATACTCATTTTAGTTCATCTAAGTATAATTGTTTTGAGAAATTTGATCACACTTTATTTAAAAATTTGCTACAAAATGAAAGTTGGTCGACAGTTTATTTAAATTCTAATCCTAATGAAGCTCTTTCAAAATTTTTAACGATTTTATTAACTATAATAAAACAAAGTGAAAAGGTTCATTTTATAGAAAATAAAGATACGTTTTTGAATAAGTGGATGAATAACAGAGTATTGAGAACAATTAATATTAAGAATAGTTTAGGAAGATGTCTAAAACGACACCCAACTAATGTTGGTTTAAAAAAGAGATACTTAAAATATAAAAAACTGCTATAATAGAAATTGATAGTGCAAAGTATAATTATTATAACCAATTATTTAATTATAATCAATCAAATTTAAAGGATCAGTGGAAGATTATTAATGAACTAACAGGTCAGAAAAAAGGACATGTATTTAGTAAAGAGGTTAAAGATCAATTTGGAAATAATATAACTGAGTTAAAACTTTTACCTGAAGTATTTAATAATTATTTTGTTGAAATTGTTGATAATTTAAAGGAAACGAATCGAGTAAATAAAATTTTTACTAAAGAGGAAGAAAAACTGTTTCTATATAACAGTACATTAGAAGAAACTTCATGTTTTATTCAATCTACTAATCCAAATGAAATTTGTAATATAATTGTTAGTTTAAAGAATAGTTTTTCTAGTGGCATTGATAATATAAATAGCAATATTGTGAAGTTGGCTGCATTGTTTATTTGTGAGCCATTTACCTTCATATTGAATTCTTGTATTGCAATAGGTGTTTTTCCAGATCAATTAAAAATTTCAAAAATTATACCAATTTTTAAAAGTAATGATCCAACTAATTTGGTAAATTACAGGCCAATCTCAATTTTATCGGTTTTTTCGAAGATTTTTGAGAAAATCCTAAAATCGCGAATGCTTGATTTCTTAAAAAAGAGGCAATTTTTTAGTGATTTACAATTTGGATTTTTAGAAAGAAGAAATACTGAAGATGCTATAGTTTGTTTTCTGGACCCAATAATGCGTGGAATTAATGATGGAAAAGAATGTGGTACATTGTTCATAGATATTAAAAAAGCTTTGGTCGATCACAAAATCTTAATTGATAAGTTGTATAATGTTGGTTTTAGAGGGATTGTTTTGAAACTAATTGAAAGTTATTTAAGTAACAGAAAACAACAAGTATTTTTGAATGGTTTTTATAGTAAGTTTTTAGTGTGTACTAATGGTGTGCCACAGGTTCTGTGCTTGGACCCATTCTATTTTTGATTTATTTAAATTCTTTATTAAAATTGAAGTTTAATGGATCTGTTACAGCTTTTGCTGATGATATTGCATTTTCTTATAGCCAAAAATCACAAGGCGAACTATTTAATTTAATGGAAAGTGATTTAGTAAATTTAAGAAAATGGCTTGCAATACATTCATTAATATTAAGTGAAAAATCTAAGTTTATGCTCATAGGTTTGTTGAATAAAGTACCAATTTCCAATTTTGTAACAAGTCATTCCGTTGATTGTAATAGAAATATATGTTTAAATAATTGCTTATTAATTGCTAATGTAAAAGAATATCGTTATTTCGGAGTATTAATTGAGAGCCAATTAACTTTTAAAAATCATATTAATGTAACTAAAAATAAACTATTGTTTGGCGTTCGAAAATTGTACCTATTGCGTAGACTATGTCCCAAAAAATTACATAGATTATTATATTTTGCTATGTTTAATTCAATTTTAGAATATGGTATTACAATTTGGGGGGGGGGGGGGGGTACATATAATTACAATATTGATATAATTTTCAAACTTCAAAAATTTGCTATTAGAGTTATATCTTTCAAGAAAAGAACGTGCACAACAAAGCCATTATTTTCTAAATTGAATATCCTCCCTCTGCGTAAATTATTTGTACATAATATATAAAATATTGAAGATGTTTTACAAAAGAAATGGATATTTAAAAACGCGAGTAAAAAAAGTGGTAAATTTGAGAAAAAACAATTTATGTTTAGTTCCATTTGCAAGGAAGGAAGGACGTAGAAGATTTTTTACATATATTGCACCTAGACTATTTAATAAGTTGCCGTCAGAAATAATATTATTACCATCATTTAATATATTTAATAGAAAATTGAGGGAATGGATTATTGGGTTCGACATAGAAGATAGATTTTTATGTTAAGTAAATATGTACATGAAATCATATTATTTTTATTATTTTTGTTTGTGTTTTTGATTTGATGAACCATTTAACTTATTATTTGACATTTAATTATTATTTTATTTTGTTGTATAATTTTTCCACTGTACATAAATTTGTACATTTCTTTTTATTTTAAGTACTTTCTGAATATTATATTTGTGTTTTTCCGTTCTTTTTGGATTTTGTATGAAATGGTGCTTTTATAACAAATGCTCCGGCATTTCAAAAGCTCCTACAGAGTTGAATTGTTAATTTATTATTATTATAATTTTTATTATTATTATTTTTTTTTTTGTTAATAATTTTAGACATTCATAAATCTATTTATAAGAATATGTTAATTTTATAATGTAATTATTATACTACATAGAAACTCTGAAATAAATAAATAAATAAAATAAATAAATTAATTAATCAGTGTATTTGGAAACAAAAAGTTTTTATTACAAATTTTGAAATTCGGCCCATTAACAATGATAAAAATTATTTTTCAATGCCTTATGTTAAACATTTATTTGAAAAAATAAAACACTTGATTGATTGATTGATTGATTAGAATGTACGGCCAAGACTAAGCAGGGATCCCGGATACGCCGGGAATACCGTACACCCCTTTTACATATAACAAGATGGAGGGATAGGAAAGGTTGGTAGATATGATAGACTTGACCCGGTTACAGACACCTAAGTAGTCAATAGTTAGTAAAGCACAAGACGGCACAATTATTTTTGTTTTTCGAGATGTAAATAATCAGCAATCAACATCCTTAAAATTAATTGATTAATTAGTTTAGTATAAATGTCCCTGAAATGAAATTTCATTATTATGAGTGATTAAATTGTATATACCATACATATCAATTTACAATAACGCGACGCCGGCCCACCACACACCTATAATAAAGGTAAAAGGCATAAAGGCATCTTAAAAAAATTGATAATTAATTATGTTGGCATCTAAATTTCCTGAAATAAAACGTCATTATTATGAGTTAGAGATTTATTATTTTGTACGATATAGTTAAATTATTCTTGAATAGAATAAATGTAATGTAATGTAATGATTATTATAACTAAATTAATTATAATTTGATAGTCGTAAAACAAATAAAATAAAATAAATCGAATCCAAATATTGTAGTATCAAACGGATGGATCCCCTCTTCAACAGATAACTTTATCATCAATTATCTAAAATAAATATGTTTATTTATAAAAATAAAAATGAAACAAAGACATCTGGTTTCAAAAATGGCTAATCTTGAATCTATAAGGTATACATATATCAATAATGAATGTGTCACAGGTTAATAACCCCCAATACCTAAACAAATTAACAGATTACAATTTATTATCAACTAGAATTAAATAAAACTATTAAGCTAATCAGGAATCTGTAAGATGACAGAATTAGTAATAAGTAGCTAGTTAGTAGAAAATAGTCTAATTATCCCAATTTATCCCAAAATACAAAAACCATCTAAGTACATATATCAATATTTCTCTCAAAAAATAAGTCAACTCTCCTCCACCGGCACTTCAATGTAATTTAATCTAAAAAATAACCGAATCGACCCGGTTACAGACACCTAAGTAGTCGATGGTTAGTAAATTGTTAGTAAAAAATATAATGTCAGGCGGTAAGCACAAGACAGCACAATTATTTTTGATTTTTTTTTTTTTTTTTTTGGCAATAAATATTCAGCAATCAGCATCCTAAAAGAAATTTATAATTAATTAAATTGCTCTCGTAATGGTAAATTTCCTGAAATAAAACGTCATTATTATGAGTTAAAGATTGTGCCTGAATGAACAACCAGCATAATCATTTATCCAACCTACAACAAGCCAACCGAAACCACCACCAATTTACAGTCTCCCACCCGAACAACCTACAAAACAACTTAATTAAAGAAATGCCCCGATCCCCAAAAAAACTATCTAAGTACATACAGCAATATTTAACGGCATTTCAAATTTACTCTGTAGCTTCCAAGCTATCTGAAATTTCAAAAATTCAAATATCCGCTAAAAAATAAAATTCATTAGTAAAAGAACCAAACAAACTGCAACACAAAAGTTATTTCCGAAACGATCCCAATAGAATCGAATCCTCTCTCTGTGAAACCTCTACTATCCTCCAAGTGATCCCCTACCAACATCACCAACTAACAAAACCCAAGCTTTACAAAGTCGTGATGAATCCATGACAGATCACAAACGTACTCTGTAGTCATAAAATTTCAAAAATGATTCCGCTCCCGCGAAATTGACGGCAAACTTCAACAAAAACATCAAACAAACGTTCTATGTAAAACTGCAATTTTACTATATTAGAAATATAGATAACAATAGAGCATATAATGAATACAACCTTCCGTAAGTTGAGAAACATAATGTACTATGACGAATCAACAAAAACCTCAAACACCGACCTATTACTCATAATGAATTACTCAAAGTACTTTAAATATCTAAGAACATTTATTGCTATATAGTTCCTCCATACCTTCGCCGCCACTGTGTATATTGATCACACACATAAGCATTACTCATCAAAACCATCAAAACCCAATGAAATTAATGAAAAAGTCAAAAAAATATTTACATGAATAGCATTTATGATTAGATCGCCGTTTTTGTGTACCTTACTCCCTTCGTATATCAAAAAACATCCACGCACACACGCACAAAAAGCAAATATATATTATATGTAAATGTATCATAATTATATAATACAAAATAAAGTAAAAATAAAATAAAATGAAAACAAAACTGCCCTGATCTCATAAATTGTTCCTTCGTAATATTAATTATCCATACTCATTACATAGTACAGCTAGAAGCATATAACAAGGTATATACATACATAGCAACACCATACTTTCGGTGGTTTGGTTATCGAAATGTACCCCTACCGGAAAATGTTCATCAAGCCTCAAACACAGTAACGCAAAAACTCTCACAATCATACGAATTACATAAATTTTTGATTTAGTATTGAAAAATCTTCAAATTTTATTTGATTGTATGTGACTGAATTTTTGTAAGTCAGGCAATTGATGACAACATAAGTGAACTTCTCGATGAAATTCTGGCCCAAAGATATGTTGTCATTATTTTTCTCTCCGTGAGAAAGTTAAAATTATGTATTGGGCGTTCTACTGAACCAACTAATGAACTTGTTAATAAAAGTCATTAGTGGAGAGGCTATTATTACTTTTCTAACGGTAAAATCCAGTTGCACTCAGAGAAACCATTTAATTTTTTAACTTGTATAAACATGTTACTCTAGTAAAAATTGTAGAAATGATTAAACACACAATTTTAATTTACTTTTGGCAATTCTTTAGTTTAATTATGGGATGTTATTTTAATAACATAAGAAATTAATAGTAATTCAATATGTGTACCTGAACTAAAAGTGACTTACAAAGTGAAGACGTGTTTTATTTTATAGTTAAAACATAAAGCTGTGTTACTATTAATCACAACTCATAAAGAACCATTCAAAATGCACCTTAATAGATTATAGCACACTACTTACATGAATTTCCGTAAGAACGACCTTATTACTATCTCAATGACTTCTTTACAATAATCGTCGATGAATTCATCGATGCTTTATACAATAAATTCCTTATGAACATCATTAAATGGATCACGTAAAACTTCATTAAATATATAAATGACTTTAATCCCGGGCACAGAATAAAGCTCATCTGAGACTTCATTGAATGAGTCATGGTGAACTCATCGATGAGTTCATCGATTCCCTTCCAGTAGGGACCATTGTACACCTCCAATACTAATCTACAATGATATCGTTTCTCCATATAAAAATACAATACACATACAATTACGTTCGTATATAAAATAGAAGATAGGATTCAAATTTCAAACAAAATTAACAAAAACAGAAAAAAACGTGTGCAAAACAACAACAAAAATTGGTACCGAATGTGACAAAACAAAACAGCAGAAATGAAAAACCCTTTCTCACGCAAACTAGCTATACTCGAATAAACTACTAGATGAGAATATTAGTACTTTACGTCTTTATGAGTTATAAATTCAGGACTACAAATATTTCTTAAATAGTAAAATTACATAATAATGACATCCTCGCGAGTCTAAGGTTACACTTAAAGATATTTAAAGTAGTTCACGGTTTCGATTGAAACGCAATGGGAATCACAAATATGAGATAATGAATGATAAATGAGATTTGAAGTGGGATCATGAATTGTACCACCTATCTAAACGTTCATTTGGACTTGCAGGTTAGTATTATAGTAGCATGAATAACAAAATTCGCATATTAGGGCCAGAATACTATAGCGCCGTATCATCTACAAACGTGACAATAGAACCACGCAAATCCAGGCTAAAACTTGAATTAGAATATATTAAAAAGAGCAATGGCCCCAAAACTGATCTTTGTGGAAGATATCCCAATTATTTATTCTTGATTATTTTCTCAAATATTGTTGAAAACGTACTTAAAAGAGTAATTGGGCCACAACTATTTGTATTATTTCCACTTAGGAGAATGTTTTTAAAATTTTACGTTTTTTTCGTTTTTTATTTTTTTTTTTTACGACACCAATTTTAAGTTTTTATGGGAAACCCCCTGTTGATATACAAATATTAAAAATAAATCCAAAACATGAATAACGCTCCCAAATATTTTTTTAATTATTATCAATAGCGTAAGAAGCGCTATTTTTTAGATCACTTACGATCGTAAGTATTTCATTTTCAGAAACGCAGGGAAAAAGAAAATACTTATTTCGTTAAAATTCGAGAGAATTGACGTATTACTGATAAAAAAATCATTAAAAAAATTGAAAATTTTAGACGGATCAGTTTCGATTCTATTATCACCAACATCAATTGCGGATGGAATTGCGTTTTTGTCGGTATATTGTTCAAAATGCCATTTTAAGTCTTCAGCGGAACAAAACTTAGTTTTAAAAAACCGTTCGTTAGTTTGGGGAATTGAGTATTTAAGGTTCGGATTTACGTTTTGAAATATTATTTGTAGGTTTTGGCTAAAATTCATCGGTTAAAAATCGAATCAGTAGTGAGAACACCAAAGTTCAATCACAAATTCACAATACATAAAACTTTCTGATAAATTACAATAATTAGTTCTTGTTTGCCATCGATTTTGATATCGCGGAATATTCTTAGTCGGATCGAGTGACTTTAATGCTCGCATAATGGCGTTATGGTCAGTTCAGAAAAGGCGTGATTATTACACGTATTTAAACATGCCTTAGTAACACTATTTATTAAAAAAATTCAGCCCAAAAGAAGCACACAACACCAAAAATTTATTTTCGCAGGTGAATTCTTTTCCAAATGAATATTTATGTCTCCAAGTAAAATTTTGTTTATTGATTTATCTATAACAATAAGGAAATTATTTGATGCAATTAAAAAAATATCTGTTGAAACAAAATTCAATCTACAGGGTGTCCCAAAATTTGCGTATCAAACGGAGCAGGGTGATAGGGAGCTCATTTCTAACAACAACAGCCAAGTAAAGTTTTTTAGAATTGTTGATGGTGCAAAAGTTATTCCACTTTTTGTGTTTTTTAGTAAAATCGCATGCGTCCCCACCAAAAAAATTAATTTAAAAGAAACGAAGAGTTCTTTGGTTTAACTTTTTCTTCTATACGATCTAGAACAGTGTGCCTTTCCAATAAAATCATTTTTATTAGCTGCATTATCTTCTGTCAAAAGAAAACTGTGGTACTGTAAACTTTTTTTGTTTCTCAAAATTGTTTGTTGATGTTTAAGTGATGCCAGTGGGAAAATAATGTACTATAGAAAGTTGACCCACTATCAGAAAAATATGCGACACTGATGCAGATTTTAAAATGGTATCACACACCGGGTAGTTCACAATAGAAGTAGTTTTTTATGAAATTTTTTTTTCACAAAGTCAGTCGTGTTTATTAAAAAACGCACTTAACAAAATTCCGAGTTCTAAAATAGATGCTTTAAATATTATTATACGGATTTCTTTCGAATTTCCCGGATTTTTCCTGGACATATATAAGATTTCCCGATTTTTTCCGAATTTCCCCCGGATTTCCCATAAATTTTCCGGTTTGTTACGAATTTCCGCCAGATTTTCTTCGGATTTCTAAAATTTCCCAAATCTCTCCCGAATTTTCCAGGATTTCCCCCGGTTTTCCCGGGTTTCTTCCGGATTTCCTGCGGATTTCCCACATATTTCCAGGGTTTTCCTCGAATTGTTCCGGATTTCCTTGTTTTCTTTGGGATTTTCTGGATTCAGATTTTTGTGGGTGTCGGCTGTTGTAATAAATTCAGGGGTACCTATTTCTTGCGTAGGAATGTAATTCAATGCAAAATGATCGATGTTTGTGAGTACGCGCACGGCGTTGTAATAAATCCATGGGTATTTATTTGAGGGGTATTACCTATACAGAGAAATATTGTTTTTCGCACAGTTTTTGGCAACTGAACTATTCCAATATATTGTAATTCGTAAAAACTTCTTGTATGAACCAGTACGATACAATTATTTAAATGGTTGCCCTCCTTTGGGGTAGTTTTCTATAAGTTAAATTATGCGATTTTATTGTAAAAAGATTCCAGTACTACGCCAGCACTATATACAAAGAAAAAATCACAGAAATGCAAAAGGCGTGGTGTGACGAAAAATAAGCTTGTTAAAAATTGCACTTTGTAGGGGAAGCTTTTGGAGGGTTGAGCTATGCCAATAGATTGTAGTTAATTTGTAAAAAATTATAATATCACCCCCATTACGATATAAGAAATATTAACATAAATACGAAAAGTGTGGTGTAGCTTTGTCTAACGCCAGCCCACACACGAATTGCAGAATAACGGGACCTGTAAACAAATTTCTAACTGTGTAACAAATTTGTAATTAATTTGTAGAAAATTCCAGTACCATTTTCATTGGATTGTGTTACAAGTGCTGGTGCAGCATTGGGGTCATTAAAATGTTGAATTAAAAGTAAAAGTGTGAAAAGTAAAATGTGTAAACAAGTGCAAAAGTGAAAAATGTTTTATATATATATATATATATATATACATACATATATACATATATATATATATATATATATATATATATATATATATATATATATATATATATATATATATACACATATATATATATATATATATATATAAATGTTTTTCACTATATTCAAAGCTGCAGCAATGCTGGAGGCATTGTCTTATGATGAAGTTGGCAAATATGGCGATATTGATATTGGACAGTTACCACCAAGAGTACAGTGGATAGAGTAACCGACCTCGAAAACTTTGACGAAAATGAAATTGAAGAGGATACTTGTGCTGATTGTGCTATAGAAGTTGAGCTACACCTTCCTCTAAATGATGATGAAAACGAGCTAATACCGAATCAACCACAATCTATGCAAACACACAAGCGTCGAAGAGTAGACGACTCTTCAACAGCCACTGAATCGGCTGGCGAAAATATAAATCGTAAACCAAAATAGATACTGATGCAACCGTGCTACTATATAAGGAATATCAAGACCCGTCAGAGGAAAAAAGGAATGAAATAATTAACGCGTTAAAATCCAAATCGTCTGTTTAGATTTTTGAAATATTATTTGATGAAGACCTTATGCTAAATATAGTAAACAAATCGAAAACTTACGCTGGACAGAAAAATTTTCACAATTTTGAAATGACCGTCGATTAGCTCAGATAGTTTATGGCAAATGTAATGTATACGGGATACATCAGTATCCCTCAAAAAAAGTTGCATTGGTCGGAGAATGAGGATTTCGATAGAGAAATTATACGAAAATATATGGCAAGCAATAGATATTTCGAAATAAAGCGCAATTTTCATTTCGATAACAACGTCGATAAAGATTCTAACTGCCACGACAAAATTTTTAAAATACACCCGCTAAAATTTGACGTTTTTTCAGAAAAAATATCGATCGATGAGCAAACGGTTCGATAGTACGGACATCATTTTTAAAACAATTTATGGACGGGGAAATCCCATACGATTTGGGTTAAAACAGTGGACTATGGCTTGTGACGAGACAGTATATTGTTTTAAAATGTATGTTTATCAGGGGAAATTATAAGCTGAAGATAATCAGTTAAATGGTAAATGTGCATGCAGCCTCCAGTCGGATTCGTATCCAATTTATTTGAAAAAATAAAACACTTGTTCAAAAATTATAATTTCAAAATTGTCGGTAATTCTTCATCTTGTTTAAATTATTGTCTTTTTCTAAACGTAAAGATCCTATACCACTCAATAAGCAGTCAAATTTAATTTATGAAGTTAAATGTGACTGTAATGGTGTTTATACGGGTCAAACAATTTGTATTTGCTATTTGAAAAAATTGTATTCACTGTATAGGCTTTTTATATTTGTTTTTAAGAAATTTATATAAAAATGTTCATTAGCTTTGAAAATGATGTCGATGAGACATCGAAAGCTCAGTCTTTAAATTTGTTTTATTTTATTTAAAATAAAAAACGAGCCCTAAACCATTACCAACTTTATTAAAGGATAACTAGTGTTAAAATAGCGCCTTCATCACTAACGATTGGAGTAAATCATCTGCTGTAGGTGCGAAATATTTATAACTGGTTAGGGGCTTATCAATGGGTGGTTCTTAAAAAAAGAATTTATAGGCAAGTTAATTTTCTTTCTCAGAATAATTATCGATTATTGAGTTATTGAGCAGGGATTTCTCTCCCTCTCCTACAGCAAAATTCACATTTAAAAGAAAAATTTCAAGTGCTTCTAGTCAAGTTAACCGCAGTGTATTTCATTATCAAGCTTTAGGCGTGTATAAGAAAAGTAAAAAATCTTAAACAAATAAATTTTATCGAAAAAATTCAACTTCTGGTTTGTTGGTATCGAAATGCTATCGGTATAACAATAATAACATAAATATGGGAAAACCGTTTCAGAAAAATAGAATTTTTTTCAGTTATGCGCTATCGAAATCTTGATAATGATCGTCGGTTTTCTGCAATAGTGACACAACTCAACATTCACTCATATCTAAGTTATTCGAATCATACGATACCCAATAATTCATATTTTTATTATTTAGTATCAAAACATACACTCTTATGTAGTTATTTCGAGCAAATTAGTTAAAATTCCATATAAAAATGACTCAACTCGCGAAAGCAATTAACAGTTTACGATATTGGAACCTATCCTAAAAAAATTTGCAAATTATTAAAGAATTATAAAAATTAAGATCCGATTGAAGATGTAAGAAAAGAAAATTAATTATTTTATTAATCAAAATATATTTTTATTTACTATTGAAAAACGCCCTTTTTACAAACAATTTTGAGTGATTTTTTCAAATCGCTCTACTGAAAAATTAAAAATTTTGAGTTGTGTCACTATTGCAGAAAACCGACGATATGTAACTTTACGTCATCATATTTGGTGCTATAAAGTAACAGAACAAATCTGACGTTTATAATTTTAGAGTGACTGAGAGATACAGTTTGCCAGTTAGACCATAAATTTGCAACAATACTGGTCAAATCAGTTTTCCCAAATTTAGCCGGAAATAGGTTAAAGTAAGTGTGGATCTGGCTGTATTTCTGCTGCTGTACAACCTATGGGGTATTATAGTCCGTATTTGTAGTACTTTGCCATTGCCGATGTAGTACTCATCACCTGGGCTGCGATGGGGTCGCGACTACGGAAATCCTTAATTATTCGTTAATTGGGAAGAAACCACAATATCTAAATAATTTTCTCGGTTATTTATAAAAATTATATCACTTTCATAAAAAACTGTAAACATATTTTAAAACATACATAATTATGTGTACCGACTCTATTACGACCGTGTTCGCCTCCGTAAAACATATTTAAAATACCAATCTGTTCATAATTACATTTAATGCTGTTATACATTTGAAATTCATTTTGTGTTTTTCTATGCAAACATTTTTTTTTGTTCATTGTATTCTGATTTTGTCATCTGTCTCTAATTTAATTATATTGTATGTATTCAAAAATTCAAGATTCAGATCGCTTTATACTTTTCCAACTGTAACATAAAATCGTTAAAAATGCTAAAATTCCAGTCACTTAAATTTACATTTAAAAAAAAACGCAAACAAACATATAACAAGTCCTTCCTAGAATATAGAGAACTTCTTAAGCTATGAACGTTTTATTTTTTTTTGCCTAATGAAAACCATCTGTTGTTAATCGCTTAAATGACAATCAATTAATATTAATTTAAAATATCATAAAATTTTGCACTCTAACTCTTATCAAAAATATTTTGTATTTTGCCATATAATTTTGGTCCGTTTCCATCCCATCCATATACCATATACCATGTGCTTTGTTGTTGTTGTTGCTGCTGGAACGTCATAATACCATGGTACCTAAATATACCAAGTGAAAAATTGAAATGAAAAACTTTTATTCTTCTTCGTCTTTTTCGTCTTCTTCATATCTACTTACTGGTGCTACAATATATGTATGGATGTATTTTCCTTTAAATCGATTTTCATTTTTAAGTTTTCAGTATTTCACATTGTTATCGATACGATTAGTTTATTGATTTATTTTTTTTTGTAGCTGGAGAATTTTTGTATTATTTTATTATTTATGTTATCGTTAAATTTGATTGCGAAATTTGAAAGGAATAAAAGTTTTTCGTCGTTTCGTTCGCTATTTTATTTTTTAATATATTTATGAAAATGTTGAACTTCTGCAACAACACTTAAGGATAGATAGTTATTAACTTTAAATAAAGTAATCATAAAATGTTTATTGTTATTATTGTTTTTTTTTAGTTTTTTATGTTCTCCAATAAAATTAAATTAAATTCATGTAACTCCTTGTTGTCTCGTGTGTTGATGTCTACCATCTCAATCAATGTTCAAATAAACATTATACATACGAATGCATCATGTCTACCCAAACTCGAGAGGGAGATATGACATAGTTGCAATGGCTCGAATGTGACAAGGAGATTAAGTATGAGAACATATAACACCATGTATGTATCAAATATGAGTAACACTATTCACATGAAAATATTTTATTATGATTATGCTCCTGGAAGGAGGGTACTTTTTCGTCCAAAAACTATAATTTTATGAAAAATTTGCTCTTTTAATATGTAAAGTTTGGCACAGTATGGCACTGTATAATTTACAATTTATGTATTATTTCTATTATTACTTGTTACAATGGAAAAGTATCAAGTTTAGTTCTTTGTTCCATTCCAAGAACATAATGTATTGTACATACATGAATATTATGATATATGAATAGGTATGTAAATAAGTATTAGATATATAATTATGAACATTTATACGAGCTCATTAAACATTACCGAACAAGGACAGTGATGTTTTCCCAAATTTTATCCGCGGGTTCGCAAATTACTCAAATTTAAAAGTAGGTTGCGGAAAACAGAAAATTTGTGAAAAAGCTTTTGGGAATAAAAAAATGGATGAGTGTAATCAGAGATGGGCGTCCATACATCATCTAGAAACTTTTACGTAAACGCGTTGACAACGTCGAATATTTGTCGAGTACTCGTTGACAATGTCTTCTAATCGTAGACAAGTAGTTAATCACTTGTAGTTCACAACAGTTTTGATTGTATGATCTGCACATGTTGAACTTCTTCAACTTCATTTTAAAATACACAGATAAACCTGTCTATAAGGTGTTCACGTAAAATACACGTAAAATTAACATTAACAATATGACTAGTGATACTTGGTAAATTTCTACATCTTAACTCGCTGACATTGAGAAAACAAGGTGGCAGAAAAATGTTTCATTACTAACAAGAAATTATGGAGAAAGCAGTTGACTGCTGTTAGTGATTTGTAATGCTATCAAAATGGTTGGTATGACCATGTAATCCTGTGATGTGGGAAATTTCATTACATGTTTCCTTACACTCACACACTAGATATTTTATAATTCCAGGTAACCCTTAACGGACCAAAGCCTACATGACACTTTTACTTAGTGGGTCCAATGCCGCGTACATGGCGGCAATAAACATTTTATTATTTTTATTGCTGTAATATTTACTAGTAAAGTATTATGCCATGATCTGTCTGCGAATTTGTTTCCACTTGTTATCTATGTTCTGTAATTTTTTACCGTTTTTGTGTACGTGCACTTATGTGTTATTCGCATGCAAATTCAGTCTCGTTTTGACTTTTCAAGAGAGAAAATAGAAGAATAAAATAAAAGATAATGTGGTAAACTAAATATCACAAAACTACATATGTATGTACTAAACATTTTTAAATCAAGTATAGAAAATAAAATATTTAACAAAATAAAATAAAATAAACTAAACTGTGTAAAATAACTCCAGCAACGAGAGTTATTTTACACAGTTTAGTTTATTTTATTTTATTTTGTTAAATATTTTATTTGCTATACTTGATTTAAAAATGTTTAGTACATAAATATGTAGTTTTGTGATATTTAGTTTACCACATTATCTTTTATTTTATTCTTCTATTTTCTCTTAAAAAAATATTTAAATTCTAACCCCTAAGTTGAATATAATAAACAATAAATTCTTTTACACAAAGCATCTTCGGGCTCACGCTCAACTGGAGCCTCTTCTTGAGCAACTAGTCGAGGCAATGAAGCACTAAAACGGCCAAAAGTTCGGAATTTTTTAGAGCAAGACGGATCGGAATGCGGTTTTTTGCATTTGCTTCCAAAAATTATTTGTAAAAATCGCCCCTATTTTTTTAACCATCCGGAAATTCCATTGCTGCAGCCAAAAATGCATTCAAAAAATGCATTTTTTAGACGGCTTTTGGAAGATTAGAGAACCTTGTAAATAAGAGTCAGAACCTGCCCCACTTGGGTACCCGGGGGTTTTCGAGGTTCTGATCACGATTATGATGTTCAAATTGACCCACAGTGGACCTGGAACTCAGGAACGCCGATGAACGTCATCTCCGTGGGACTCTCCCAAAAATCACGCGGGGAAGGAGAGAAACACGGCGCCCAGGGTTTTTTTGGGTCACTGAATCCAAATATGGCATCGGCGAGAACCCTTAAGACACCTAGTGCGCTGGAACGTGGACGCGGACGTCATCCCCGAGAATTTTCCTTACAATATCGGCACAAACAACCCGAAAACCATCGTAGGGGCGTTTTTTGGGGCGCTGAATCCGAATTTCCGGTCGAAAACGCCTCGCCGAACTTCTAGTGCACCGGAACCTAGTCCTGAACGGCATCTCCGTGGGATTCTTCCAAAATTCACGCGGGGAAAGAGAGAAACTCAGCGCCCGAGAGTTTTTGGGTCGCTGAATCCAAATATGGAATCGACGAAAACCCCCCGGACACCTGGTGCGCTGGAACCTTAACGCGAACGGCATTCTCGAGAATTTTCCTAACAATATCTACAAAAAGAACCCGAAAATCATTGTTGGGGCGGTTTTTGGGGCGCTGAATCCAAATGTCACGTCGAAAACGACCCTCTGAACACCTGGTGCATTGGCACCTTTATCTTGACATCGATGTCATTTCCATGAATGTCAACCAAACATGATGTTTTAGAGACGGATATCAATACTGCAATATGTGGGTGGAATTGTTTATTCTATTAGATACGTAACTATATATCAAATTCTTAATCAAGTGACACATCCCTAGTCTGCTCGTTTTCATCGTCATCGACTGATATATTCATAAGGAGAACAACTTCCTCATCTAAGGCCTCTCTCTCTGCCGCAATAACGTGTTCAACTGAATATCTTTCAGTATTGGTGCAAGTTGGGCCTTCACAAACTTTACAGGCAAGATTGCAAGGGAGGCTATGCTTCCGGCAACTACAGGTCTTCAGATTACAATCTCCTGTGCATCCACAGAATATTAGTTCCATAATATTCTTGGGTGCAGGTTTTTGTGTCATTTCCACAGGGACCAGTGTGTTGCCTTCCTTTCTCCACCCCCATTCTGTTGGGTCCATGGTCAGCTGGTCTCCATGCAGCTAATGTTGCACTTGAAAATAGAAACTCTTTAGATGTTGTTGAATTGCGTCTTCTGTGGGGAGAATTTTGCCTAAATTTACTCTCCCCTTTACAGCGGTTTTTATATACATACTGGACCTACACTGTACTAGTAACTAGTTCTATTTTAGCTTGTCCTCATCAGGAAAATTCCGCTTCCTGAATACCAGTGGAGCACTATACATTGCCGGGATTAGCTGCGGCCCGTTCTCAAAAATTTCTTCGCTTGACAAACCAGCTTCTTTGAACTTGGTAGCATGAGCTTGAAGGTCTGGGAATTTCTGGAAGGTCTTGAAAAATTTTGTTTTTCCCTGGTAGTATGTTGCTAAAACGGTATCGCACCCCGTTTTTGCATGGAGCCACAAAATATTATCCTCAACTACTGGCATATCAGATAAGCTACGCGAAAAATATACTTCTTCGGGTTTATTGTCCCTTGCAGATTTCCCTAAAAATATTTCTCTGTCAACCGGGCAGAGTGTGGTCAATAGTATGGCAACGTCTGTATCTTCGGCGACTATGACTAATTTTTTGGTAGGGTCGCTAGATTATTTTAGAACTGTCGTATTTTAGAACTGTCGTTACAATCGTACTATCAGCATCCGCTGCACATTGGTCTGAAATTGTCCCAACTGTGGTCAGTTAGGCACGGAGCATTTCAATAATCTTATTTTTATTGTATTTTTTGTAAGAATTTATCTTGTTGTATTTGTAACGCCATATTATCGCTAAAACGGATGTCTGCTGAACTCGATGTCATCGATGCCAAAATCAAGGTGCCAATGCACCAGGTGTTCAGGGGGTCGTTTTTGACGGGAAATTCGGATTCAGCGCCCCAAAAAACGCCCGCACGATGATTTTCGGGTTCTTTTTGTAGATATTGTCAGAAAAATTCTCGGAGATGACAGGGAAGGGGGGGGGAGCGGTTCTCGCCGATGCCATTTTTGGATTCAGTGACCCAAAAAACCCCCGGGCGCTGAGTTTCTCTCCTTCTCCGCGTGATTTTTGGGAGAGTCCCACGGAGATGACGTTCATCGGCGTTCCCGAGCTCCAGGTCCGCTGTGGGTCAATTTGAACATCATAATCGTGATCAGCAACCTCGAAAACCTCCGGGTTTCCAAGTGGGGCTACTTCTGACTCTTAATTACAAAGTTCTCTAATCTTCTAAAAGCCGTCTCAAAAAATGTTTTTGAATGCATTTTTGGCTGCAGTAATGTAATTTCCGATTTGTTCAAAAAAAAATAGGGGCGATTTTTACAAATAATTTTTGGAAGTGAATGCATAAAACCGCATTCCGATCCGTCTTGCTCTCAAAAATTTCGAACTTTTTTGCTTCATTGCCTCGACTAAACTTCTTTAGTTCTGAAAAATAACTTGGACCTGGTGGGAAGTAAACTTGAAATACTTCCGGACCGTTAAGGGCACGACACTGTACCAAAACAAATAGTAAAATAACGAAATTGTACACTGTTGTCAATAGAATTCTTTCATCGTGATAAATAAGTCTATTTGATAAGAGTTGGTGCGCAAAATGAATAATTTGTTAATATAAAGGCTGCGGGCCAATACTCGAGAAAAGTCAATTTTTCGGTAAATTCATTTATTTTTGAAAAACTCTATGGCAAACTGATCGAAAATTCTGTTCTAAATTCGATTTTTACCACAGTAAACGATTTACCCGATTGTTTGCCCACAGCCATTGAGACTTGTACCTCTGTGCTCTCGCGGAAAAATTTATTACTACGAAAAAGAGTTTAGTCAGGCTTTTCTATGAATTGTCTATGAAAAGTGATCTTGGAAAGTTTAATACTATTTTTCTATTGCATTAAAATATAAAAACTATAAATTTATTTACAATTAATATTAAGGGTGGTACGGGCCAATAGTCGGATAAATCGTTTATTATGGTAAAAATCGGATTTAGAACAGATTTGTCGATCAGTTTGCCATAGAGTTTTTGAAAAATAAATGAATTTACCGAAAAAATTACTTAAAATTGACTTTTACCCGACTATTGACCCGCAGCATAAAATTATATTTAAAAATGGAAAAGGTGTCTCGGATGCATCTAAAGCAAGCTTCACTTTTTCCACTGGTAGCGTTTTCTATACTTTCCCTAGTCTCAATTGTTACAACTCCAACTCGTCGTAACAAGATTTTGTTTCGATTTGTTTCTTTATGTGGCACAGTTTGTTTTGAAATCCCACTCCTTCCATAGTAAATCATTATTGTTGACGTTGCACTATAATGTGCCGTTATATATATGTAATATACTTTTGTTCGTTTCTTTTCATATTGTTCTCTTTTATGCGTAGTGCTAAACGTCGATAAAATGTCAAAAGCGAGGCCAATATGTGTATTTTGTACATGTGCGGGACAGAATGCGAAATAGAAAAATATTTTTGTTATACGTTTTCGTTTTGTTTGGTGTGATTGTCGTATGGTGAGAATGAGTGAGGAAGTGACGTGCACATAAAACAAAAAAGTTTTGAATTTTGGATAAGTCTAGTCTTACATTTTGTAAAGAAATGGGGAGTCAAATTTTTTTGATTTACTCGGCCATTATTGTATAAAAATAAAATAAAATAAATTTAGATTATTGAATATATAGATTAGTATTGTGTTTTTGTGATAATAGGGTGATATTGTTAATCCATTTTGATGTGAAATAAAATAATTTTTTAAAATAATTACTTGAAAAGAAAAATATAATTTTGTATTAGTGGTGGACCCTCAAATAATGGTTGTTGACCGTTGAAATTAATAAAAATATAATTTGAATTTGTAGTGCGTTTTATTTAAAAAAATATAATTAAATTATTAATATGTTGACGAAAGCCGCCCTACATGGGCGAAGACACGGTGGAGTATTCAGGTACACATTTTTGTTTTTTATTTTTATTATTACTATTTTTAGTATTAAAATAATACTTTTTTTTAAATTGACGTAAATTGAAACTTGTAATCGAGCGTCAAGTAACAGCCCACGGCACGCACATATGGTACACATTGGTGTCCAAAAATAATTTGGGATTGTTATATTATTTCATTTTTAATTTTTTTGTTTTTAATTTTTTTCCTTTTCCCTCCCATCTGTTTACTCATTTATTTTTATTTTTTCTCTCTTTTCGAAACACAATTTTTAGGCGGATTGCGCGACGTAGTGTGCTTTACTCAGAGTGGGGCCTTTTACTGCGCTGAAGGTCGTATTCTTTTGAATTTTCATTTATTTTGAATATCTTTTGTTTGGAAAGTCCTAAATAAAAATTAGAACCACAGTTTTACCTTGTATTTGGATTTATTTTTTTGGTCAATTTTTCTTTGTTTTTTTTTTAAATTTAATTTTTGAGTGATTGAAATGAAATACCTATTTTTTCGGTTTGGGGTGATGGGGGGTTCAAGTTTCGCATCTTGTCGGTGTTTAATTTGTTTAGACTGGGTTCTTTAATCTTGGTACTCCGGCAGTGATGTAAGCTGTCGGAGTTTGTATTGAGGGAATCCTCTAGAGGTCTCTCCGGGTGTGGAGAAGCTTTGTCTGTTGGGTAGACGTCCCTACCTTCTCTAATGCTACTTAGTTGTGGCTAGCGGTCACGTTAGAGGTCAATGGGCCATTCGGCGTTCCTCTCTAGCAGACATCGTACATACTTATCATTCGAGTAGATCCGGTCGCTACTGAATAGGCGCACCCGGCTTATTATTTATTTTATTTATCATTTCCCCAAATTTCGATCAATAAATTTTCGTCGAGTCAGTTCGGTTTTTGTAATTTTAATTTTCTTATTAATTTTTATTTTTTTACAAAATAAATGCATTTTCGCAATTTTAATTAATTCATTCTTACACAGCAGAAATAAGTCTTTCTCAACCATGTTCATTTCAAATTTTTTTTTGTAAATCTATCTAAATATTATTATATATTGTGATTTATCCCGTGGGTTTTATATCAATAAAACGGAACAAAAACAACATCATTTTAAAACTAGGATTTACCAATAAACCATTTTTTATTTTGTCAGCAGTCGAATTCTATCTGTTGAGTGTTCCTAGAAAAGCGTTGGCACTATACCACTCGTAACACTCGGTTTTACTTCAGTGCTGTTCTAAACCTATATTGCTCGTTTCGTAATTAAACTTTTTATTGTTTCATGTTAAAGAACATGAAATGAGCTTCTCTAAATATTAGCAATTATTACTTGGGACTGGAAAAAGTGCCGTTAAGTCAGTTCTAAGTAAATTATTGGATCCCTTTGAACAGTTAATAAGGTAAGCACGATAATTTTTACGTATATTTTAATTTCGTATCAAAAACATACTTCGAACCCTTGCGTTTGTTCAATCTGAGCGTAGTATCACCTCTTCTGAGACATGAACCTTCAAATTCGCGCTGCCAAAACTGCTACACGTTAGTTCTCAATATATTTTGGATTAGTCTCGGTTATTCTTTGTGTCTGAAAATTATAACTCGACTATCACATATCTAATATCTGCTTTTAAAATAACAATTCAAAAATTCATTTATTGTAATGCATTTGAATTTTATTGTTTATTAAGCGTAATGTAGTTTTAGTCACTATGACTCTATATGCTGTATATAAGTGTAAATGATGAACTTATAAAAGACATTAACTTCGATATAAGTTTAAGATAAATAAGAAAAAAGCCGTAAAACAGCTTTGGTTTTGTTTTATAATTAAAGTTTAATAAATTGACTTAAAAATAGTTTGAAATGAGAAAAATAAGCCTAGATGTGGAATACAAAATAGTTTCCTTGACTAAACAAGATCGTTCATCAAGCAAACTTGCTGACATAGTGAAGTGTCGCAAAAAACTGTATGTTTAATACAAAAAAGAAAAAAATGATTGCAGAAAGGATTAGTATCAGGAATAAAAAAGAATCCGGCAATATCCAAAAAAAAAAATAGAATCAGGCTTTTAAAATTCTGTCAAGATCACAAAGATTGGACTGTTGAAGATTGGAAACGTGTAATTTGGTCTGACTAAACTAAAATTAAGAGATACCAATCTGACGAAAAAGCATATTATTGGCACCGTCCATGAGAATAATTTACTACATTAAGTAATTTACTACATTAAAGTAGATTGCTCAAAGCCCCACGACGTTTTTGCCCCACGACGTCTCTCTGCTTACAGAGAACCACTTAGTAGCATAAATCAACTATGGGATAGATTCCAAGCTGAATTGCTAAAAATCGACTATGAAATATTTCAAAATCTCGTTGGAAATATGCCTGTTGCCTAGGCGAATCTAAAGAGTCATAAAAATTAAGGGGCTTTGGACAAACTACTAATTTGTAACAATTCTTAATCTTAAACAATTTTTTTGATAATAATGACAACTTACGAAAATGTTTATATTTATTGTTTTGCCAGAAATCCCGTTGTATTATTTTTCAATTCGTCTAAATTTTTTTTTTTTTTAAGTTTTTTCGGCTATTTATATAATTCGCCAAATCGATATGTTCTTGTGTTATACTAAAGGTATGAAGGTTTTAATTTTTCCAGCTTGGTCGTTGCAACTTAATGAGTACTAACTTTATAGAACAACTTTTTATCAGTACGAAATGAAATCAAGCTGCCAAGAAAGAACTTGAGGAGGTTCTCATTATATTTTTTAAGGGTTGTATTTTTACACAATGGCCCTGGGGGTTAAAAATTGGGGAGGAGGAGGTAATTTTCTAATTTACGTGGTAGATATGTTATGTTCTTATGAGTAGATGACCCTTTGGTTTTGCTAGCTTGAACAGTCGCAAACATTGATTTAAACATATTGTGACATTTGTTAAAAATAATTATTTAAAAATTAAAATAAATCTTTTAAAACTAACCAATAGTTTTTTATTCTTAAAAAACAATCTCTTAAAATTTAAGAAAATTACTTGACATAAGTAAGGAAAGTATTTTTGAAAATAAAAACAATTTTTTTATTTTTATAAACAAATTTGGCGAAAAAATTTATTTTAAAAATAAAAAGATTATCCTTTTGATTTTAAAAACGAGACTTTTCGATTAAAAAATATATGTATATTTTTTTGATTTTATATGTATATTTTTTTATTTTTACTGGTTTTTTTTTCTCAGTGCATGTACGGTTATCCTAGATTTCCCGAGACGATACTATAATTCGGATCACTAATTGACGTTCGTTTAAAGATACGTCTAGGCCCTATATAATAGAAAAATCAAGAATATAATAGAAATCATGTACGGTTTACCTAATGGCCCGATTCTGAAAATGAAAAAACTGTATAATTGCTTACTTTTCGCCGCTGCAAATCAATATGAAATAAATGCGCCACTGTAACCAAATGATATTTCATTTGAAAATATTCTATCAAATTGGATAGCGGCACTCGAATATTGACAAAAACTCGTGTTATTAATTAAATTTGCTTTGTTTGTTATCATAAAAATATTAAATCTTATGTAATTAATTAAGAAATGAATTCAAAAAAGAATATATTGTTCAGTTGTCAATCAACGTATTAGTACAGATAGCATCATTCATTTGTATCCCTTCAGAACAATATTTTTTCTGTGTACATCGTAGACAAACTACAGGCACAGACAATCAAATTAGATTTTTCATTTGAACTAAAAATGAAAACAAAATACATATATGTCTGATAATTCCAATGTCATCGTTGTATCTGTGATTTTTCGTTAAACTGCGTATACGTATACGCAAAAAAACAAAATATTTTTGGTTGTATGCGGCTATTTACAGAAAATGAAATCGCAGTTTCAATTTTTACGTTTACATAAGATGAAATATCTCCTTGAGGTTGTCTCTGCTACAGGTAACCCTCCAAGAACACGGTATTCGAAGAACACGGATAACCATTTCCTCTTAGTATACGGTTTCAAACAACAAGATTTTCGATATTCTGTTTTATTTGGATGGTTTTTTGTATATCATAACTGTTCAATTCGTATATAAAAAAGGAATTATTATTTGCACAAAACAGTGTCGCAAGGTACAATGTTCACACTAAGTTGGCGTATTTTTTTGTTGCTTATTTTTTGGTAATTGTTTTTTCTGGTTCTGTTTTTTCTTTATATCCGAAAGGTTTCACATATAATTTCTGTTAAAAAATATAAATTTACATGAATAAAAAGATAAATTAAATTAAAATCTTATGCTATTGTTAACAGCATTTATATTAATAATAAATAAATTATAACTTCAATAAAAAAAAAATACAGTCCACAAGTTTAATGGCTTATATATATATATAATATATAATATATATAATTGTTGCTGTTTCATTGGTCCTTCGAGCCGGATGGCATTACACCACGCTTTCATTTACATATACATAATTTCTTCGAATTTGAGTAATAAATCTCAATTATAAACTATCATCGATATTTATTAATATATTGGATTGCGGAATATTAAATACGTGGTTTTATCATCGATAAGTAATATACAATTAAAAATACAATTTCATGCGACTCGGAGCATCTCATTTCATCGTAATACGAGAGAAGTCATAAAATAAATCAATACCGAAAGATATAATACACCTGTAAATAAGCAGCAAAATTAATCATCGAACATTTAAACGCTGGAACACCATCGACACGCATTGGCAACGTTGGATCAACTAACCATAGAAGATTTAAAATTTACTTGTGATTAAATTCAAAGTCAGGTTAGTGTTGAATATTTGTATTTATGCGTATTGTGTGCGTCGTGTTAATAGTTTAATAGTATATTAATATCGGATATTGTTAAGTATACGTTATACCAATTATTGGATGAATAAGTGGTAGATTTACATGATTTTGAATTGAAAATTCGCTGCAAGCAATATATGTAACATCTGTTTTTGTTTAAATCTCGTTTCTTAATATGGTTTTACATCGACTTCGAATTACGTACTCCAAGTTTGACGATGTTCAAACCAATATTGAAAGTCTTGACGCCGAACCTAATGTAATAAATGAACGAGAAAAATTTGATGACAGTTATGGTGCTCTTGAATCACAAATATTAAATGAAATAGTCCAATTAGAGTGTAGGTCTAAATTAGAATTTAAAGCAACGTCAGTTTTGATGGATGAACAATACGAGAATATCTCAGTGAATACTACGCAGGCTATTAAATTGCCTGAAATAACTTTACCGACGTTTGATGGTTCAGAATTAGGATGGTTGAAATTTCGTGACGTTTTCTTTGATTTAATTCATAATAATATAAAGCTCGATTGTACTACCAAATTTCATTATTTGATATCGTGTCTTCGTGATGGTAAAGCTTTTCATATAATAGAAGCCCTTCCGGTAACAAGCCAAAATTACAATGTGGCATGGCAAACTGTATTTGATCATTTTAATAATGAAGTATCGATACAGAAATTACATATGAAGAGTATTTACGATATATAAAGGCCAGTCGAAGGGTCCGCACAGTCATTAAAATTGTTTATTGACACTGTGCTTAAACACATAAATGCTTTAAAAAACATGGGTGTAGCAATTGATCAATGGGATTTATTCCTTATTCATCACTTATCTGAAAAGTTGGATTTTGCTTCACATACTCAAGTCATTAAAAGTACACAAGAAAATACTATTTTGCAACTTGACGAATTCCTCGAGATTTTAAAAAAACGAGCTCGATTAATTGAATGTGTGAAACAAGTTAGTAATGTAGTCAATACGACCGCTAATGTTTATGATACGCGAAAAAAACATTTCGTTAATTCGAAACCAAATCGTAGCTTTGTGTCCAATGAAATAATGTGTACATTTTGTGGAGGCAATCATATGCTAACAAATTGCACAAAATTTAGCGATTCCAATGTGGGTGCTGAAAGGCGCTTCGATTTTGTTAAAAAACATCAACTTTGTACTAATTGTTTATCTGAGAAACATCGTGTGTTTGAGTGTAAAAGTAATCCGTGTGCTTTATGTGCTTTAAAACATAACATATTATTACATTTTGGCAAAAGAAATACTTCTTATACAAATTCGCCGAATTATACCTCCAGCGAATGTATTAAATCATTATCTTGAAACACTCTTGGCAATCAAAGGGTAAATCCATCTAGAATTGTTCAAAATGATGCGGTCACAACTCAATCACATTGCATATTAGATGATAATTCGAGTTCCACACTGACAGTAACCGATAACTGCACAACAAACGAGCAGCTATTAACTAGCAAAGTTTTATTGGCAACGGCGGTGATTTTTATATCTGATTCAAACGGAAGTTTCATGCAATGTAGAGCATTACTTGATAGTGGCTCCCAATCGAACTTCGCAACCGAGCGAGTATGCCAAATGCTAGGAAGTCGAAAACATAAAGTATCTATTCCAGTAACCGGGATAGAACAAAATAAAATATTTATTCGTCACAAGGTAAATCTTACAATTAAGTCTCGTGTGAGCAACTATGTAAAAAATCTTGATTTCTTGGTTTTGCCGAAAATAACGGGGTATTTACCATCTGAACCAATAATGATTAAGTTAAATTCGATTCCGTCGTATATAGAATTGGCAGATCCGTATTTTTTTAATCCAGATAAAATCGATATTCTTCTTGGTGCAGAAATATATCATGAAATAATGAGAGGGGAAAAAATTGAAATAATCACGAATTTTCCTCCGTTCATATCGACTGAATTTGGTTATATTGTATCAGGTCGAGTGAATAATATTAAAGTCGACGTTGACAAATTGAATGAAAGCCTTAGTAATGTTAGCCGTGTGTATTTATGTAACGTCGAAGAATTAAACTCCAGCATCGAGAAATTTTGGAAATTAGAAGAGTTTGATCAGACTAATAATTTCTCAATAGAGGAAAAAATGTGTGAAAGTCATTATATGGAACATGTAACTCGTGATAGTTCGGGAAGGTACAGTGTAGCATTTCCTTTGAAAACAAATATCAGCCAGTTAGGAGAGTCAAAGTATCGAGCTCTGAGGCAATATAAGGCCATCGAACAAAAATTAATTAGTAATCCAAAATTGTATACAGAGTATTCTGATTTTATGACTGAATACCTGGAACTTGGCCACATGCAAGAAGTTGAAAATGTAGATCAAGTGAACAATCCGCATAATAAATCGTATTATTTACCGCACCATTCAGTACTAAAGGAAAATAGTTCTACTACTAAATTGAGAGTGGTATTTAATGCATCTTCAAAAACATCGACGAACCTTTCATTGAATGATTGTTTAATGGTAGGACCAACCATTCAACAAACGTTGTTTGAAATAGTTATTAGGTTCCGCAAGCATCCGGTTGCATTCATTGGCGATATAGCAAAAATGTATCGTCAGATTCGCATGCATGATGATCAACAAGATCTTCTTCGCATTTGGTGGCGCAAACCGTCAGAAACCGAAATAAAATGTTTCCGTCTACGTACAGTTACTTACGGTACGGCGAGTGCTCCATTTTTGGCCATTCGCACTCTTAAACAGTTAGCCATCGATGAATCTGCTATATTTGCTAAAGCATCGACTACGTTACTTTATGATTTTTATGTAGATGATGTTTTGTCAGGTGCCCAAACAATCGGAGATGCTGCGACATTGAAATCGGAATTAATTAGTTTACTCGAACGAGGAGGATTCGAATTAAGAAAATTCGCATCAAATAATGATCAATTAAGATCTAATAATGAACAGAATGAATTACTCGTTTCAGTACTAGGTTTGCAATGGGAAACAGACAGTGATATGTTCCACATGTCTTTTGTGAAATATAAAAACGATACTGAATGTACCAAACGTTCGGTACTCTCAGAAATAGCGCAATTGTATGACCCTCTTGGATTATGTGCTCCAATGGTTTTCGTTGCAAAGCTGTTTATGCAATCTTTATGGGCAGTTACAAATCTGTCATGGGATGATAAACTCCCTTCAGATATGGCTGAGATTTGGAATAATTTTAAAATGCAAGTTATTCAACTCGAAACAATAAATGTTCCAAGGTGTGTAATATCACCATTAGCCAAAAGAATAGAACTTCATGCATTTGGGGACGCGTCGGAAAAGGGTTATGGATGTGCAATATATATGCGTACCATTGATAGGTCAAATAATATAACCATCCGATTGTTGTGTGCAAAATCTAGGGTAGCCCCACTTAAAACGCAGACTATTCCACGGTTGGAATTGTGTGCAGCATTATTGACTGCGCAACTATATCACAAAATAGTTGAAATAATCAATATTAATTTTAGTGCGGTCCATATGTGGTCCGATTCGAAAATTACTCTCATTCGAATAAAATCACCACCGTCAAAGTTTATTACATTTGTTGCTAACCGAATATCGCAAATTCAAGAACTCACTTCAATTAATTCTTGGCGTTACATACCATCAGCAATGAATCCAGCCGATCTGGTATCACGGGGTCCTTTACCAAACGAATTAAAAGAGAATTCTCTTTGGTGGAATGGTCCGCAATTTTTATATCATTCCGAAGAAAATTGGCCAATATCCCTTAATTCGTATGTCAATCCCGATTTATTAGAACTTCGGAAATCTGAAACAAATTTAGTCTGTGTAAAAACTGATTGGGATTTGTTTGATAAATTTTCAAGTTTCACCAAGCTAATTTGTATAGTTGCGACATGCCTACGATTTATTACCAACTGCAAGTTGACGAAAGAAAATCGAAAGTATGAATCATTGCAATGTGCAGAAATTGATTTAGCTGTAGTTTTACTTATTAAACATATACAGAGTCAAGAATATTCCAACGAGTTGCAAAATCTTCGTAAGGCTAAAGTCGTACCGTTAAATAGTAAATTAAAATCTTTGAGTCCATTTCAGGACGAGAACCAAATTATTCGGGTTGGTGGTCGTTTAAACAATGCTGACATATCTTATAATAGCAAACATCCAATTATACTCCCAGGTACGCATAATTTTACTAAATTACTAGTAACTGATGAACATAAAAGGCTTCTTCATGCGGGGCCTCAAGCATTATTATATAATCTGCGGCTTCAATATTGGATCATCGGAGGCAGAAATATATGTCATAATATTGTTCGGAATTGTGTGCGCTGTTTTCGTGCTAAGCCTCAAACCGTTAGCCAAGTCATGGGTCAACTACCAATGGACCGTGATACTCCTTCTAGACCAATAACAAAAAATAAAACGTAACTAAAGAATATAGAGCTACATAGAAATTGCATATGGCACAAAATCGGTATGTGGTAGAATTCCTTCTCCGTACAGCAAAACTTCAATAATTATAACTTTGTTAATACATATAATATAGATACGTATTTTGATTTTTCTTTCCACGTTTTTATTTTCTCTCAGCCAATTATCGCATTCACATACAATACACATCATATACATACAAGCATTTAAAATCCAATCTATAGATTTTTTATTTTTCTATTCATATTTTATTTGTAATTTGTGCATATAGAAAAAAATCGGTCATATGATAATTTTTAAATTTTGTGTTTGTCACGCCAGAATTTAAATTTTAAAATTTTCACGTTTTCTTTATATGTATTTTATAATAACAAAGTGGTATTTTGTGCTTTTAAGTAAAATGTTTAGTTGAATTTTATTTGCCAATTGCATTGTTGTCCTTAGTAGAAATTGGACGAATTCCTGCTATATTGATGGAATTGAAAATAAAATTTCAAAAATAAGTTGCTGTGTTCACCACGAAGCGCGATTTAGTTTTAGTTTTTAGTAAATATCTCAAATATCCAAATTCAATTCCTTGCAAATTTTATTTGACAAAATATTAAGTTTAATTCCAAGGCCAATTCATTGGCAAATAAAATACGCTTTTATGCATATAGAATTTTATCATGAGAATTGGTGTAGTTTTTCTCGTAACTTCATACAAATCTATAAATTTCTAACGATCTATAGCCACATTTGCTTAATGGTTTTAGGCGAGGATAAAATCGTAATAGGGGCCTATATCGCCAGAAATTTCATATAACATATTTTAAGAATGGTATATATTTGTCTGTTAATTTTTTTTTTTTTTCGTTTTTCTGAAAAAAATAATGTCGAATTCGCGATAGCTTTTTGAGCCAATTTAAAATAAATATATATTTTTTAAATCGAATAAGTTAGATCAAATAGTCTTCTAAGTACATATAACACAAAAAATGGAGAGGTGTATTGTTGTGGCATAAGAATCGATTTTTTTTTACGACAAATATAGATATATATCGAGTATTATTTACTATTTTTTAAGGTCAACCCATGTTAAAAATTCAATCTGCATCGCAAAAAAATAGAAAGCGGAAGGAACGTGTCGACTGAGATGTTTCCCAGTTTGCGAGAATCAATTTGGCAAAAAGTCATCAACACTTCAATACGAATTACAATAATTTACACGTGCGATTGTGCAATTTCCTACTGAAGGAATCTTCTTGTCAATGTGTCTAGAAGAAACCCGGATTCTACGGAAGGTGCCACTTCTGGTATATGGATGGCCACCACATTTCGTATACATCTCTTAATTTGTAGAAAAACCTTTAATATGAAGTTTTGTGGCATTTCCCCCGCACGGGCGAATACACTGATCGGGTTGAAATTTCATATTTTTCATATCCGAAGATCCCAGTAAATTTTGGCCGAAATTGGTCCACCGGAAGCTGTATTTTTGGCAGATCAGTTTCGTCAAAAAGCGTGTGGCTTCTCCACAGCCCAGACAGATTGACCGATCGGTATGAAATTTCATACTTAAGGTTTTTTGATTAATTTCTCGAGTAAAAGAAGTCACAACAAATACCCTTTTGTGGTAAAAGACCATGTGCTCCTGAATTGTGATTCAATTCGCCTGCTTAGTGATCAAATTAGCAAGAACTTAAAATGGAATGAACACATTCTTTCATTGGCCAAGTCGGCTTCACGAAAACTGGGGTTCCTCAATAGATGCAGAAGGTTCTTTAAGTCGCATCAAGTTCTCCATATATATACGACATTTATCAGACCATGTATTGAGTATTGCTGCCAAGTTTGAGGCGGAGTATATGGTAATGCCCCCCAGTAGCTGGATAAGATTCAGTGGCGTGCCATCCAAATAATACGCAACTTCAAACTCACAAAAGATCTAGGCGGCTGTACAACACCGCAGAAATGTCGCAGAACTCTGCGTGTTCTACAAATTAATGCATGGTAAATGTTCTGCAGAAATAAAGGAGAAAATATCGCCATTCATTACGCAAGGAAGAGTAACGAGAGGAACGGCCAATGACCATAGGTTGACGGTGTAGCTGCCGAAACCCCGATCTGCGAAAGCCAAGCGCGAATTTATTTTCTAACATCGAAGAAGTGGAATTTATAACGGCGCCAGCGTCGGCTGACGGCGTTACTGGTGAGGCGCACCCTTAAGCGCTATGTATAAAAATTTCCTCTAGGACTTTTTCACTCAGCATTGCATGCGAAAATAAAGAATCACCCTGCTGTTGATCGTGCAACCGGTCTATAAAAAAAGTATAAATACCGAAATTTTTTGGGAGACAAAGATTCAGTTTTGTTATAAATCGTGTTGATGACACATCCAAGAAGAACAATAAATATTTTGTCATAAAATTAATAAAAAAAAAAAGTTTTGGCAAATGGATGGACATCATCAAAAATTAGTGCTCGATTTGTGTTCCCTGCAAGTTTGTATACCGGTATAAAGAATCCTCATAAAAAAAAAAAAAATGTAAAACAAAGAAAACAAAACACGCGTGAGGATCGCGTATAGCCGAATTTTGTAAAATCAAGCTGTGGGAAATTGGTATTTGTTGTCATTCACGTGTGGTAATGGTGGAAATTGGTATGTGTTGTCATAAGAAAAGACAAACCCTTATGAATCGCATGTAAAGTGATTGTGTGTGAAAAAAAAACAGGAAAATATCCGAACGTTAAAATTTGGGCGGTTATAAGTTAGTCGATTTCTAATTTCGATAAAATAAGTGTGTTAAAGCATACGATTCGATTAGTTTACGAAAAGTGTAAAACAAAAAGTAACGGAGCGAACGGTTTCCACGCTTCATGAAAAAAAAAACTGTGCATTACCACCCCCGTTGAAAATTAACACTCGTACGCCTTATAAAAGATAAATTTTTGGCGCCAAATCAATAATTAAAAAAAAAATAAATAAAAATCAGATATATTGTGATTAGACTTAAGTACCTATTGTGAACTATTTAAGGCAGTTTCTTGTTATAATTTAAGTTTGCTGGCTGGTCAATATTAATCCTAAACAACCAGATTAATAATAAGTTTCAAAAAAAAAAAACATCTAAATAAAAATTTTGTAATTATGTATTGTAAAGTTATACGAAAACTCATGCATGGCTCAGGACATAGTCACAACCATTTAAATTAATGTACCACAACAATAATTCATCGCGGTACAAAATCGTCTTAAAAGTATACGTGTCTCGGTATATATATGTTCCGTACGATACTCAAGCAGCTGTTTTTTTTGGATATTCTGGAAAACGTTCACCAGCTCAACCGAGCTTTAAGGTCAAATTTATTATTATTATTTTATTATTACATTTATTATTAATTCCTTTAACCATTAGAATTAAGTTGTACTAATCTTAGTTAAGAAAAAAAAGGTCCGGACTTCAAATTAGCATATTTTTGGGTTGTAAATTTAATAGATATAATTTGTTTTTAGTTGAAATATAAAACATGTTATTAACTTTTGGTAGCAACAATTTACTTCTGTAATGTTTTTATTTTTAAATATTTGCTAATTCTCAGGGAGTTTGTTTTGGTTTTGCTTGGCGGGAAGTTTTTGTTCCAACAATGGGGTTGCACATATTTTTTTTGGGTTGTTATTACGCAGTATGAAGTAATCGGTTCCAGTAGTGATGATGTTGGGTAGAATGTGAGCTAAGGGTCCGTTTGTGATTCGTCGAGTTCATGTCACATGCGGTATATTCAAAATCTGTTCATACCTCTGCAAACCCCACGATCCACCGAGAGCTCTAGCCGGCTACTAAACACCGCGCAGAGGTCCCTGAACAGATATCTGTTAACGGTTCGTCATACTGGGGATATTTTAAAAGTACAACCAAGGTGACGATCCGTTACAAATTCACTAACCGGTTTCGAATTTGCGTTGGATTATAAAATCCAGAAACTTAAAGTAGCTATCAATCGTTACTTGATGGATTGCGCATTGGGTGCAGGAGCTCTAACAGTTCAGACAAGATAGCACAGTCTAAAAGTCCGCCCTGCGCCCAATTAAAACAAAATATAAAATAAAATAAAAATCGTAGATCCCAGTGAATTTAATTTTTTTTTAATTTTTTGGAGTTTTATATTTTTTTATTCAATTTTTATTTTTATTTTATTTTTTACATTTTTTTTTAATTATTCAGCAATTAAGAATCTAATTATTAATTCAAATTTCAATTAAATTCTCAAATCAGAAAAATTCTAAATTTATACATAATACAAAAATCGATTTAGCTTCGATGTACAGGAGAGGTATAGTACATATATTAAACTTACTTTTTAACATACGGCTTTTTCAAACCAAGACATTTTTTAGTACGCCATTTACAATGTTTTCTTAAAGAACTAAAATTGTAAAATCCAACATTTTGCAATTATGTTCATAGCAAAGATTATCCTTGTTAAACCGCGAGTTAAATGATTCACTTCACTTAAGTATTGTTTGATGCTATAAATAACTGGTTGTTTTTTAAATATTGGAGAAAATATCAATATATAGTTTTGAAATTTAAAAAAAAAATTCAGTTGGTGCGTGAAGTGAAACGAACTGGCAATTTTTGGTATAATTTTTGTAAAATAGAAAGTTTTCACTTTTCATTTCAATTATTTCTACAACAACTTGTTATAAGTTTTTAAAATTTTATGAGCGACGTAGCCTGTGAAATACCTAATGGAAGCATCATCTAAAGATCCATCATAGTCTTGTTCCGTCTTTGCAATATCATTCTTATTAAGTAGAAATGTTTTCCTGATTATTGGTATCAGCTTCAGTAGGCGAGTATGTTGAAATAGTCGACATTAATAATACATCATTGTCATTTTCACAATTTGCTAAGGTTGAGTTGTTCAAAAATCTCATTGTCATTAATTTTGAAATTATCTTGGAAAATGCATGCACAGATGGATTATGGTTATTTCCACCACTTTGTCTGATAATCGAAAAAAAATTCCAACGGGTCCTGACTCCTGATTAAGCCTTTGATGTTAGAATAAAATCCGTTTTTGAATTTTGCTCCTGAATAAAATCCAATAACAATAAAATGCCTCTAATTGTTTGAATCAAACCATTAAAACAATACATAGTTTTTTAGGTTTGGATTTAATTGTGTCAAGATCTAGCATAAAATTTAAGTTCACATGAACAACATTACAATTCTTTAATGCAGATGTCTGAGGATTTGGATCGTAGAGTAGTTTACTGTTTAAATTGTCAAACAGGCGGTCAAATTTTTAGAAAAAATAGCTGTTGATTCTGCATTTGATTAAGCTTCATCCGAAAATAAGTTAAAATCCATCATTGTTTTTGTACCCACGGCAACAGTTCCGCTAAATATTTGAGTTGCATATTTTACTCTCATTTTTTGAAAATTGTTGGGATAAATATTTTGCGCCGTTATTTCCGGACAAAGTTTAGTGGTTTTGAATTTTTCAATTTTAAATATATCAGTATTAACTTTCCAAGTTACACGTTCCAGTATCTAAATTACAGGAAAGTAAATTATTCCTGGCTGATTTTAACAAGTGAGGCGAATAATATAAAGCAAAAAATTTATGATTTTCATAAAAAAGGAATGGATTTTCTTTTTACACGTTAAGTAAACGAAAGCATTTACGATTATTAGGCCCTTGATCGCACACTACTGCTTGAACTTTGAATCCAACATCAAATAAAGCTTTAATGGCTTCCATCAAAACCTCTTTGGTAACCTCACCATCCATACTTTTTTCAGTTCCGTGATAAGCAAACGCGTATTTAAATTGCTTAAATAAACCTGGAATCATAAACACGTTAATGTACTGAGCAATTGTTGAGTTTCTATTTTTGTTAATTAGTGAAAAGCCGTCAATTACGTCATTTACTTGATCATAATCCAAATCAGACCGTATATATATGTATTTCATCAAAAACACTAATGCGATATTTTTATCAGTTTCACTCATTTCACAAACTTCATCTTTTAGACTATTGAGTACAAAACTATTTAAGCCGGGTTTCAAATTTTGTATTAAAGTCCATCGACAAAGTGAGGATTTTGAGTGTAGGCGCAATTTTAAAATTTTCTCTGAGAAAATTGTAACAGCTAGGTGACTTAAAATAAATTTGTTGTGCTATATTTTTGTGTTCTAAGAGCCATTTCTTTGATACGTTGATCAACATTTTTATAAACTCTTTGGCTTCTGGTTTTATTAGGGATAATTTATCGATAAAAATAAAAAGAGATTTTGGTTTGGACACAAATACTATTTTCAGAGTTTCGCAACTAATGCAAGATGGGCTATCACTATTATTATTTTAAAGTGGCAACTCTAAGTCATTACATTGCTCAATACATTCGACTGGAGACATGTCTTCATTTATAGGAACAATAATATTGCTATAGGTTTTAATATATTGGTATCTTAATAGAGTTTCTTGGTCTAACTTAAAATCCGGATACGTCAAATAAAGCTCAGGAAACGAATTTCGCTTCAAACTTCTTTTGCCATACAGTCAGGATTAAAATGTTTTTCGCAAATATGGAATCGTTTTGGTACATTCCATTCACTTAATCCACATTTCTTAAGCCACACTTTAAACATGCCTTGGTCTGATGGAAACATAAAAAAATGTCTCCGGATTTTTCCTTCGAGATGATTTACACGAGCTAACCGCACATAAGAGTCCAGAATTTTCCATATTAAAATTGCTTATACAACAAAAATACAATAAAAAATTGTACGACCTAAAATAATAAAAACGGTTGAATATATGCAACGAAATAATCAATGAAAAGTTAGCAAATACATAACAATTTATACTTTAATCAAAGACAAACATATAAAGATGAGTAATTATCATGGCACGCCGATGCGCACTAAATAAAATCGATACATTTGTAGGGGAAAAAGTGTTTATCCAAAATGAAAAGTGCAACTATCATTTTACGTTGCTCTCTTTCTTCCGTCCAGTATTTTCATATGATCGAGTAAAATTTCATAACAAAAAATATTTTATTTGTTTGTACAGTATAAAACACAAATTATTCTTCAAAATTTGCTTTTCATTATGCTATGAAACTAGTGTATGGTGTTTAAACTGTAAGCGAAACAAAACAAACAAAAAAAAACGAAAACAATAAACAAATCTAATCCATCTATTATTTTCGTTTGAAAATATCTCCCTCTACGCATCGTTTATATTTAATAAAACAGAATGAAATGAAAACTCAAAATGCACATAATATATTATTATGTATATGCATATCCTCGTATATGCATACTCAAAACCGAACACAATCATATTCTATAAGCCGTACTGTAGCGACACGCATGTAATTTTTCACTTCTGTTTAATTGTATTGTGCGTATACGAACATGAAATTTTATTCTCTATTTACTCGAAGTTTTGCATATGTTTCGGAAATACATTTACGTAAAAAAATGTTTAAAGGGAAAAACAGAAAAAACAAAAACTAGGAGGTGTGTTTTGTTTGTTATTATATAATTCAAAAGTGCATTTCGATCACGAATTTTGTTTTAATTTCTATTTTTCATTATTGTTTTAGTCTTTTTACGCATGAATGAGGCGTGGCTACGCATATCTGATCTTAAAATCTATTTTGTTTTTTGTTGTTTGTAAAAACATAAAAGAGAAATCTAGAACAAATGTGTCATATTTGATTTCTATTGGCCGTATACAGTTACTATCAAATAGGAGTTAAAAAGTGACATTATCCGCGTGTATAGCCGAGTATTGTACGGCTTATAGAATATGATTGTGTTCGGTTTTGATATACGAGGATATGCATATACATAATAATATATTATGTGCATTTTGAGTTTTCATTTCATTCTGTTTTATTAAATATAAACGATGCGTAGAGGGAGATATTTTCAAACGAAAATAATAGATGGATTAGATTTGTTTATTGTTTTCGTTTTTTTTTGTTTGTTTTGTTTCGCTTACAGTTTAAACACCATACACTAGTTTCATAGCATAATGAAAAGCAAATTTTGAAGAATAATTTGTGTTTTATACTGTACAAACAAATAAAATATTTTTTGTTATGAAATTTTACTCGATCATATGAAAATACTGGACGAAAGAAAGAGAGCAACGTAAAATGATAGTTGCACTTTTCATTTTGGATAAACACTTTTTCCCCTACAAATGTATCGATTTTATTTAGTGCGCATCGGCGTGCCATAATAATTACTCATCTTTATATGTTTATCTTTGCTTTAATATTCTACAATAGTAACTGCAAATTGAAGTCGATCTTTTCTCGTTAAAAGTAAAAATCAAATGAATAATTGCCTTATCTGTGACACAAAAATATATTCAAAAGTCTATACAATACATGCAAAAATAGAATTGGTTTTATATATATATATATATGACATGAGAATAAAGACAAAAGGAGGTAGCTACGCAATGGCCGGAAAAAGGACATAAGAACAAAATTTAACTTAATTTTTTACTCATAACAATCCCTTACGTAAACTTTTATTTTGTTTTTTATATTATGTGCATTTTTGTTTTTTTCTGTTTGCATACTGATCGTTGATATTATATAGAAAATGTTATTTTCTATGTATATTATGTAATATGTATTTTAGTTTCTCGTAAAATGATAAATTCGTATATTTTTACGAGAAACAAAGAGAGCAATTGATAACATAATTTCTATTTCTAATTGCATTTTACATATATGGAAGGTTTAGATTTGTGAGATCTACGTTGCGATTGTTCCCTTTAGCACAGCGATAGCTCCCTAAGAAAATTTCTTGCTGTTTGTTCGTCGTGACACTTCTATGTAGTTTTATATTCTTTGACGTAACCTTTTTTCTTTTTTGTAGTCTTAAACAACACGGTTCTAAAGAACACGGAACGAATTAATCGTGTTCTTGGAGGGTTTCCTGTATTTGTCTCAACTGCATGTGTTTGTATTGCATTATTAACATTTAGGAGTATTCAGTAAAAGTAATAAATCTTAAACAAATACATTTTTTCTAAACGCTCAAAAACTACAATTGGCATAATTTTCAGATTTTATTGGTGTAGAGATGCTATTAGTAACAACATTTTTATGCAAAAACCGTTTCACAAAATGACAATTTTTTCGAGTTATTCGCTATTGAAATCGTGATATGAGACCTTCCAGCGTTGTGCCATTATGTCTACATGGCGTAATTAATACATTGTCTACACGTGTCTAGGGTGGCCCACGTTTATATGGGGAAAAAAAAGTGTTGAGATATTTAACGGGACACCCCCTAGAAATGTGAGGTTATGCTAAAAACTTAACCAGAAAAAATATTGGGTCGATCGAAGGTCGTTTAGAGGTCGCGACTTGAGCGCGAAGTTCGATAAAAACGGTGTTTTTTCGATTTTTCACGTTCAAACGAACAGAAAAATTATTTAAAATGTTTTCTTAGACTAAATAAAAATTGCGGTCAATAGAGGAGATAATTACCTTTTCAAAACATCAAAGATGTCGAAAATCGGTTAACAAATAGCGAGATTATTGCCAATTTTCGAAACTATTAAAAACTTAAATAATAAACGATTTTTTTTAAATCCTTTAAATTATCTTCAAAACTACAAAAAAAATAAATAAATAAATAAAAAGGAGGTATAAAGAATAAACAAAGGAATGTTTTATGATGCCATAAAAAGCCGTATGAGTCATGAGAAGTTACCATAGTTGTGATTTATGATGCCATTATCATAAAATCCAACTATGTTAAGTCCTTATGACTCATTTGACTCATTAGTTATTGTATTTAAAATTTAAATCCGCCTACTGCACTAACTATGATCTGATATGGCCAATATATTTCATTGTATCATATACTATATAAACAAAATAAATGCAAATTAATTTCAGTTTAAATCCAAATCTCTCGAGAAAAGGACACAAATTTGTAAAAATTAAATCTAGTTATTTTAACAGTTTTATTAATATTTTTAAGAAAGTGCTATTACAGTTGATAAAATGACAGCTAATTTACGGTCCACTACAGAAATTTATCTTCTTGGGCATGAGAACTGTCAAATTATTGGTGCTAAGTTACCATCAAAAAGGCAAGTGTTGTGTCTTTTTTTTCAATCATCGTACTGTAAAATTAACTATTCGTGAAAGTGCAGCTCTGACAACCCAGGAAGTGTCTATTTTTTGGGCAAAAGCACGAATTCCAGTGAAAAAGGAACAACATTCTATTGAAAAATTGGAACAATTGCATGATGAGTGGAAAAATCTACTAAAGAATAAAAATAAACCTTTAAAAGTTTACCGCGAAAGAGAAATTGCCTTTACTAGTAAACTGGATGATATTTTGATATCGCCCATACTAATGCTTTATCGATGATGACTAGTGAAGACGACAAGCGATTCCTCTTGTCACAGCGTGAGAAAGGGCGCTTCGGATATTTGGCTGGAGTCAGGCAATATGAAATCGAAAAAGAAAAGCGGAAATCGGAACGTCTGATGGCAGAAAAAAATCGTAAACGAAGACATCTTGAAGAAAAACGTAAATCAATTCCAATAGACTCACAAACATTATTTTCATCATCGGAGAGTGACAGCGAAAGGACATCTGATAACGACATGAGCTTCGAAAATATCGATTTGCCCGTGTTAAGCGCAGAAGGAGCCTCTATAGGAAGCAAATGTTTCATTACTCCTAGAATATTGTCAGCTTTGGATAAGTGGAAGATTACAGATCGTGCAGCAATGCATTTAATCAGTGCCATTGCCGAAAGTCTTGGACATTCTATTGATGACCTCGTTTTAGTCGAACAACACTGAAGCGTCTTCGTGAAACAAATAGAGTAGAAATAGCAGAATCAATTAAATCGACTTTCAAGTTTACGACAGGCGTAGTACATTGGGATGGAAAATTACTTCCGGAGTTATCTGGAACGGAGACCGTGGATCGTTTGCCGGTGATTATTTCCCATATAGATGGAGAACAGTTATTGGGCGTTCCCAAAATATCAAGAGCAACTGGTTTGGAAATGGCGGAGGCTGTTTTCCAAAGCTTAATTGATTGAAGAATAGCTGACAATGTCGTGGCGGCTTGCTTCGATACAACATATTCAAATACTGGAAGACTAAATGGAGCAGCTGTTATTTTAGAGCAGAAACTGGAACGAAGTTTATTATATCTTCCTTGTCGACATCACATATGTGAAATTACATTACGCGCTGCATTTGAATCGAAAATGGGCAATACATCAGGAGTAAATGTTCCATTATTTGTGAGATTCAAGAATGACTGGAATTCCTTGAATAAGAATAATTTTAAAGCAGGCATAGATGATCCCAACGTTCATACAATTAAATGATGTGAAAGCGGAATTAGCGGGTTTTTGTAACAACGAATTGGCAAAAGAACATGCTCGTGATGACTACAAAGAATTATTGGAAATTACTCTAATTTTTTGGGCATGATACCAACTGAAAATGTCCATTTCCGCCTGCCGGGGCCTATGCATGATGCTCGCTGGATGTCCAAAGCCATTTATGTATTGAAAGTATTTATCTTTCGGGAGGAATTTAAGTTAACAGCACAAGAACAGAAGAATTTACGGGACATTTGCATTTTTGTCGTAAGATTTTATGTGAAAATTTGGTTCCATTGCACAAAAGCTGCTAAAGCACCACAGCTGGATTTCAACTATTTACGAGATATTTATTTGTACAAAACACATGACGAAAAGTTGGCGATGGCTGTACTGAATAAAATATGTGGCCAATTGTGGTATTTATCCGACGAAAGCATCGCATTCTCTTTTTTCGACGAAAACGTCTCTAGTGCGGAGAAAAGAAGAATGGTGCAACAGTTGGATGTGAAGAGGGATGTAGAGGCCGAGTCAATTAAGCGCGTCGAGTTGAAAATAGATGATGTAAAAACATTTATTACGAAACAACTAGCAGATTTTGTTACACCAAACACTGGCGATCTTTTTAAAAGGTTCAATATTTCTACAGATTTCTTGAACAAAGTTCCGGATATGTGGCCTCGGGATGATAATTTCAAGAACGGAATGACGATTATCAGTCAAATAAAAGTCGTAAATGATATCGCAGAACGTGGTGTTAAATTAATACAAGATTATAATAAGAAATTGACAAGAAATGAAGATGACATGCAATATTTACTACAAGTCGTAAAGGACTACACACAGAAGTTTCCAACATACACCAAAACAGCCTTAATGGGTAGAATATCAACTTAGATTGATTATTTTAATACTAAAAATTAATTTATAATATCATTGTATAGAAGAAACATTATGCATTAATAATAAAAAAAATATAGTAATAATTTGACTTGTTTTTATATTTTGGAAATTTGGCAATAATCTCGCTATTTGTTAACTGATTTTCGATATCTTTGATGTTTTGGAAAGGTAATTATCTCCTCTATTGACCGCAATTTTTATTTAGTCTGAGAATTTTTTTTAAATAATTTTTCTGTTCGTTTGAAAGTGAAAAATCGAACAAAATACCGTTTTTATCGAACTTCGCGCTCAAGTCGCGACCTCTAAACGACCTTCGATCGACCCAATATTTTTTCTGGTTAAGTTTTTAGCATAACCTCACATTTCTAGGGGGTGTCCCGTTAGAAATTGGAACTTTCGAAAATTTGGACCACCCTATGTAGACAATGTATGTTGAAAACTAAATTACTCACGTCGCCAATGAAAATTAATCAAAATCAATAGGTATTAACAAAATAACAGCAATATTTATTAATTATTCTTTGGTTTTATTGTTTATTGTCAAATTTTTAATTATAAATCAATGCCCAATTAAAAATAATAGTAGATTTTGATTCAAAATGTGTCTATATTTGATTTCAACCACACATATAGAATCTAACTTTTCAATATAGAATAAATTTTAGTTTTTTTTTTTTGAATAAATTTTAGATTTAAAAATTATGGGGACCTAAGTTTATACAAAAAAACAAATCAATTAAAGCTGTTTCCTCTCATAGCCGTCGAAAAATTCTAATAATGTAGAGAATTCCAAAGCAAACTGTATATTCTAATTGGGGAAATTTCCACTGATTTTAAGAATACGGCCCCAGGTCAGATTTTTTTTCGCACAGAGTTTCTCTGAACAAACAACTGCCACTGACCAACAATTCAACAATTACTAATTGATAGAGAAAATGCTGTATATTTGTGGAATGATTTCACAATTGTTTGGGCTTGGAATGGAACCGCACCGCGGTCCTTCGAAATTTGTGTGGGAAACAAAATTTCTATGCAGTATAATTCTTCAATTTATTATGGCCGAGCTACCATTCAGTCGGGTTACATTTTTTAGGCCTTTCTTATCAGCTGTGTCGATTATGCTGAACCAATTTACGTTCAGAAATCAAAACGTAGAGTTGTAAAACCTATTCATATGCTTACTGCCGTTCTATCTATTTATTCATTCATTGCAGTGCAGCTTTCCGGCCACTTATATCAAGTCGTTCTCTTAAATTATAAGTGACTATTGATCAAACTTCAATTGGGCGAAACCGATCCCACACCTGTGAACTATTCGAGGTTATAGAATTAGATTACTCGGAAATTTTATCCACCATATGAGACCACAGTAATGCTTACAAAATACCACTTAAAAAGAACATTGTCGGAGGCTGTACTGACCTATGGAGAAATGATAACGCTTTTGATGCAGACTACCGCGATCCTCAACTCACGACCTATTTGTATTAATTCAGATGACGAGCTCAACCCGTTGAAGCCAGCAGATTCTTTATTGAGCACAGCTATTAACATGACCTGGCACCATTCATCTTAAATTGACCATGGATCACGATGATAATACCTCCAGAGATTGCGACAACAATTCTGAAAAAATGAGACCTTCTTTCGTAGACATCTTTCGTTCGTTTGTGTCATACCACAATCTTCTCTTTGATCTTTCGTATTATGATTCAGCGGGTTGTTACCGTTTCACCTATGTTGTGTAAATGTTTACCTTACTGTTGTTGGAGGGTTGCCTGTTCCTGCGGGCGCCTTACACAATACTCAAATGACGAGAAAAAAGTATTGGTTAATTTAGCCTAGAAGTATGCCGCAATTGTGATGAGATAAGCGAAAGAATAGTACCGGCAACAAAATTCACGAGTTAAAGATACACTGATACACATTTGGTTACGTTAAATTTTTCTAATACGTGGTGCTGATAAGGGAAGAGAGAAGCCTCTTGCTGTTAAGCAACTGAATATAGCCCATATTGACGTTCCAAACCGATTTCGCAGGTAAAATAAAGCTAAAAAGGCTGTGGACTCGCTAGAGCAAATTTGTAGATCGAAAAAGTGCAAATGGTGGAAGACCGAAGTTCTGAAATTTCGTAATTTGCGTAATTTGTTAGACTACATTAAATCCGAACTTTCCGATGAATTCCCTAATTCAGCACTCTTGTTATTTGAAAGAAAAACATTGTAGAACAGTACTTTTGACCATATTTTTCATTCGTCATAGCGAAGCGAAGTTAAGCTTGATGAATTGAAAGTGAGAGCAATGTACCTTATCTTCAAGAAGGAATACCGCTTGAAATGTGAACTATCGCTCTATCAATATGGGCGGCTCAAGCTGAAGTAAAAATGTTCATGCCATTTCGATTTATTTATTGCACAACCTACTTTTTGTATTAAATTTCCCAGTTTTAGGGACAAAGCAACAGCATAGTTTTGTAAGCCTAGGGCATTGTATTGTAATTCGATTGTGCTTGAGGCATACAGGAAACTCAGGTTGAACTTCTAATGTATAGTGGACCCTAATGCTTAATAGCCAAATAATCATCAATTTAGTTTATTCTGAATTCATCAACAATTTAACTTAGTCTTAAGTATTAAAATTAATATGGACAATGCTTGTGCATTGTCATTGTCGTACGGAAAACTTATAACAAACGCCTTTCCTTATTTTAATATACAATAATACTAATGTGTTATTATAAAATACAAACACAAACATTCTCGACATATTCTACCCCAATTGTCTACATTGTCGACGCCAAAAGCAATTGTCGACGCATTATCGACGCCATTACGTCGAAAATTCCAAAATACGCGTAGACGCACAACGTTATCAAATTTGGTGCTGCAAAACTTCCGTTTATGCTGCAGATATACTCACAAGCTTTAAAATGTCAAAAACGCGCTTACGAGTATACCCAAGATAAGCTCTTCATATGAATTCATATTGTTTCCATTTCGATCATTTTTTGTGAAACAATAAAAATTTTAAATATTAAAATTTTTAATTGGAACAAAAACTGTTGGGCTGTTCATTTTTTCGAAATATCAAAATGGTAACAAAATAAAACAAAAATTATTTCGTAAAATTTCTGTAAGATGTCTCTTTAGTACTAAACAGCAACAAAAAGTTAAAGTTAAATCAACTTATTTTGTATCACGTCTTCGTCGCGTCGAGTGCATCTCCAGTGTTATAGAGCCGAGTTACATTTTATGAATACCATTTCAGTATATATCAGAAATTTTACAGTTTGTGAATTAGGCCATAAATTTCTCGTTAAAATACTATAATCCGTCTAAATGGCGTTTGTATAAAGTTGCTTCTAAATCCTATATAATAGTTAATCGCGTTTAAACTGTGGAAGGCTAAATTTGATGATGGATACGGATTTGGATACGGCGAAGCCAACAATCAGGGAATTGACTAAGAGCAAGGATGATGATAATTTCCAAAAAAGGAGAAGCAAGCGAGGATGCAGAAGAGGGATTCGGCCGAAGGACAAACAGGAAGTGACGTCATTGCGAATATGCTACGTACGATAAAGTTGAATCTACATGAAAAATCTGGCGAAAATATGCCGTTTATTCAAAGAACCCAGCAAAAAGAGAACTGCGGCTTGAATTATTTTATGACTAAGAAATTGGGTGTGAGAATTTCAAAAGCCTGTTAAATAAAACGTTGGGTAACCAAACTGATTTAAGACGCCGATTTCAGACCGATTTCAAGACACACTACCTCAGACATTAACACTAATCGCATTTTGTCGGGATATTTTCGGGCTAAATTAAATCACAATAGGAAGCAGCACTAGAACTAGGCTATTTTTCAATGGACCATCACTCATTATTTCGAAGATAACCGATTATGTAACCTCAAAAAAAAAAAAAAATGATGCGCCAAATCCCTCTATCGGATGTAGCGCCAGAAATAAATTTTTTTTTTCGTTTAAAGTGGTTTTTGAAAGTTTTTGAAACCTAATTAATAATTTATATTTGCAATGTTATATTCCACTGTCATCGGGTCGGTGAAATGAAATATCGAAAATAATAGATAAATATTTTAATTAAAATTTTATTTAAATAAGTTTAATGTGGTGGAATTTTAATAATACATAATAATCCGTATATATGTGCATATTCATATATTCCCTATCGATTATAAATAAATTTGAATTTAACTAAATTGATACGTACCAGTTTATGGTAAATGTACAACTATATTCAACGGTGTATTATAATAGAAAATGTAATAAAATAATAAATAAATATTTATCAAGGAATCGTACGTATTATATTGAAGTATTTTTAACATATTTTCCAAAGTGCCAAATCACGGTAAATGTGCGGCAACGTATTGTGAATTACATCATTAGTTTTTTATTAGAATATAATATTTCATAACACAACAACAACATTTCTATCACAATGGTTATAGATAGTTTTTGTGCTAAAAATTATTTATTGCGAATCGATATCCAATTGTCAGTTGTGGTTATTACCGAAAAGTGTATTATCATGTTTTGTGTGTAAAAATCAATACAAAACGAAATTTGATTTCCTGTTAAAATAAAAAATATCGTTGCTGATTGTCGAAACAAGAATACAATGAAATATTACGCCAGTGTGTTGGTATAAAATTCGAGATAAAATTGTTTGCGATAACGTTTGAGGTTTTGTCGACAATAGATCAATACAAGATTTAAAACTGCACTGTAAAATGGTAAGAAATATCGTTTTTCTCCGCCTGTTTCAATCTGAACAAAACCACGCATCAAAAAATTATAATAAATCCCATTGACCTGCAAACACCCTATATGTGAACTAATAGTTACGAGGGACGTGGTTTTTTAATGTAAAAAAAATTTGTAGATATAAATATCCATATCATTATTCAAATAATAAAAATACAATGTTCCTATGTGTCACAGTGAAAAGGGTTATTTTTGGAATATATGGTTTGTATTATCCCCAAAAGACATTGACAGGAAATTTTGATTTCGAAACACCTTTAAGCTCCAGTAAAATGGAAAGTCAACCTTGATTTCTGTGCGTTCAAAATACATCTTAGGACACAGTTTTTTTTAAATATTTGAGACACTGATGTTGTATTAATTATAAAAGTTGCTTTCTAATTTTAAAACCGGCTCGGTCAACAAAATTTATAAGTACTCCATTATTTAGAAATAAATGTTTAAACTTAGATGTACCAAAAAAATTTTACCACCAAAAAAAATTTGTAATCACAAAGTGATTTTATGTTTTGTTTATGTTTAAGTAATAAAACTAACAAAACATTAAATTTTGCCGTTATCTAGCTAGATCCTGGATAACACAAAAAAACGATTCGCGTAAATTTTGAATTAATGTAGAATGTACTCGTACTCGCATGCAATACGTGGAAAATCAAGTAGGCATTTATTTGATGTCATATAATAAATGCCAATCAGTTTTTTGCTCCAATCCAATCCTCTCTCATTAGTTGTGTTGTTTGTTCTAATTAACATCAGAATTTAAATTTTTGAATAACATGTTTGCCAAGTTAATTGCTGGTAAAATTCATTCAATGGTTGCTAGCGCAAAATGAAACAAAATAATTGAATAAATTATGGTATGTATAGCTGGTCAGCAATAATTTACCATAACTAACAATTTAAAAGGTTCAATAAACTGAAGTTTACAATGCGTTTGAAATACAAAAAATTCCTAATTCCAAAAAAAAAATCCCAGATTTGTTGCATGCAACAAATGTTGAACGGAAACAACACATGCGTGTGAAATAAGTCCGAAAAAATGTTGCACAGAAATAACACATGCGTGTGAAATATGTTCCAAAAAATGTTTCACAGAAATAACGCATGTGTGTGAAATACGTCCCAAAAAATCCCAATTTTGTTGCATACAACAAATGTTGAACAGAAATCTCAAAAAATTTAAGGATTGATTTGAAATAAAAATAAATGATAGATTTTCAGCGCGTCATTTCTAAAGATTTTATTATTAAACTAATGTCTGTGAAGCTGGCCCGAAAAGTTAGCACGTAAAACACTGCGGCAACACTAATGGTTTGGGTCTTGAATACTGTTATTTTAGTACAAGTTAGCACGAAAAAAATGAATTTCTCATATATTATTTAAAAAGTTAGCACGAGTTTTTTTTTTATTTAAACAGATTATTAAACACGGGAAAAAATATATTTATACACTGATGTGAAGCTAGCACGAAAAGTTAGCACGTATTTTTTAAAAATGTACATAATATGGTAAAACATTTATCGAATATCTAGCCCATTTTTTGCCCCATTGAATAGTACTAAAATAATGTACAAAACAAAATAAGCATTTATTATAATAATACATATAAAAACAGGCACATATTTAATTTTACTATGTATATAACTTAATTTTTCAAACGAATCATAGTTAAGTTTATTGATCCATAGTCCAATAATTAAATTTTTGTTAATAAATAAATCAGAAGATTCAATAATAAAATGTTCATAAAACATATAGCGGTTTGAGTATTAGCTAGAGTTAGTACGAAAAATTAATATAAAAATTAATTGAGATAAATCGATTCGTGCTGGGCCTTTCCAAAAATTTGTCGGACATGAAATTGATTTTATATTAAAGAAGGGCCAATTACAAAATTATTCAGAAAATTTCAGAATTTTCTTATGATTTGTTTGTGAGCAATATCGATTCGAGCTGTGCATTTTCAAAAATTTCTCTTTTATATGAAATTGGTTGAGCACTAAGAGTTCATGCTGAGCCTTTCCAAAAATTTGTCGGACATGAAATTGATTTTATATTAAAGAAGGGCTAATTACGAAATTATTCAGTAAGTTTCAGAAGTTTCTTATGATTTGTTTATGAGCTATATCGATTCGTGCTGTGCATTTTCGAAAATTTCCGATTTATATGAAATTGATTGCGTAAAACCGATAAGAAAATTCTGAAACTTACTGAATAATTTCTTAATTGGCCCTTCTTTAATATAAAATCAATTTCATGTCCGACAAATTTTTGGAAAGGCTCAGCACGAATCGATATTACTCATCCAATTTCATATAAACGGGAAATTTTCGAAAATGCACAGCACGAATCGATATAGCTCATAAACAAATCATAAGAAAATTCTGAAACTTAGTGAATAATTTTGTAATTGGCCCTTCTTTAATATAAAATCAATTTCATGTCCGACAAATTTTTGGAAAGGCTCAGCATGAACCCTTAGTGCTCAACCAATTTCATATAAACGAGAAATTTTTGAAAATGCACAGCACGAATCGATATAGCTCATAAACAAATCATAAGAAAATTCTGAAACTTACTGAATAATTTCGTAATTGGCCCTTCTTTAATATAAAATCAATTTCATGTCCGACAAATTTTTGGAAAGGCTCAGCACGAATCGATTTTACTCATCCAATTTCATATAAACGGGAAATTTTCGAAAATGCACAGCACGAATCGATATAGCTCATAAACAAATCATAAGAAAATTCTGAAACTTACTGAATAATTTCGTAATTGGCCCTTCTTTAATATAAAATCAATTTCATGTCCGACAAATTTTTGGAAAGGCTCAGCACGAATCGATATTACTCATCCAATTTCATATAAACGGAAAATTTTCGAAAATGCACAGCACGCACCGATATTGCTCACAAACAAATCATAAGAAAATTCTGAAACTTACTGAATAATTTTGTAATTGGCCCTTCTTTAATATAAAATCAATTTCATGTCCGACAAATTTTTGGAAAGGCTCAGCACGAATCGATATTACTCATCCAATTTCATATAAACGGAAAATTTTCGAAAATGCACAGCACGAATCGATATAGCTCATAAACAAATCATAAGAAAATTCTGAAACTTACTGAATAATTTCGTAATTGGCCCTTCTTTAATATAAAATCAATTTCATGTCCGACAAATTTTTGGAAAGGCTCAGCACGAATCGATATAGCTCATAAACAAATCATAAGAAAATTCTGAAACTTACTGAATAATTTCGTAATTGGCCCTTCTTTAATATAAAATCAATTTCATGTCCGACAAATTTTTGGAAAGTCTTAGCATGAACCCTTAGTACTCAACCAATTTCATATAAACGGAAAATTTTCGAAAATGCACAGCACGCACCGATATTGCTCACAAACAAATCATAAGAAAATTCTGAAACTTACTGAATAATTTCGTAATTGGCCCTTCTTTAATATAAAATCAATTTGATGTCCGACAAATTTTTGGAAAAGCTCAGCACGTATCGATTTATCTCAATTAATTTTTTTATTAAATTTTCGTGCTAACTCTAGCTAATACTCAAACCTTCATTATGTTTTAGATAAATTTATTAGTGAGTCTTCTAATTTATTTAATAATAAAAAAAACTTATTATTGGACGAATGATGAATAAACGAAATTATTATTAAATGAGAACGTTGACTTAAATTTGTGCATGTTTTTACATTTATTATTATAATAATTGATTATTTTGTTTTGTACATTTTTTTAGTACTATTCAATGGAAAAACAAATTGGTTTTGATATTTGGTAAATGTATTACCATATGTACATTTTTTAAAAATACGTGCTAACTTTTCGTGCTAGCTTCACATCGGTATTAAACTATAAAAAAGAAGACAAATGTTTGAAGAATCCACAAGCAAGTAACTACTAATGTTGTCAGTACCTCGAAGATGAGATGCCGAATACAACTTAATGAAACAAAATCTGTTTACGTATACTTCACCAACAAAAAAGTCAACTGTATGCCAATAGAACTGAAGTCTCACCAAATTCACTGCGCAAACACTTCAAAATATCTAAGACTCTAGATGCGAAACTAGAATGGAAAGAGTTACGCATTATACAGAAAGATGAATTTGCTTTTAGGAAGAAAATCTAAGTTAACTTTACATAAAATAAGGCTTCTACGAGGGCAAATCAGTATAATCGTACCATCGATACAAAAGAGCTATATATTTAGAGAAATTTCATTTTTATTTTTCGACGATATTTCCTCCAACATTAATGCATTTATCACATCATTCAAATAATTTATTTAAACCGCCGAAAAAAAAAGTTTTGTTTTGGTCTTCAAAATTATCTTCAGTAGGACATGACTCCATCATTATTTGAAAATTTTCGGCAACTTAATTGCTTTTGTAAATTTGGAAACAGAAAAAAATCAGTAGGGGCCAAATCTGGACTATAGGCGGTGAGGGATTTCTTCAAAGCCGCATTCACGCAGAGCAGTTTGTGCAATTTTAACCTTATGAACAGGCACATTGTCGTGGAGAAGTAAAATCTTACTTCGAACTTTACCATGCCGTTTCTCCTGGATGGCAGCCTTCAATTTGTATAAAATTTCCGCATAATAGTTGCCTGTGATAGTGGTCTTTTGTGGCATATAATCAATTAACAAAATTCCTTCTGCGTCCCAGAAAATTGTGGCCATAACCTTCCCAGCTGACTGTTGAGTCTTAAACTTCTTAGGGGTGGAAGAGGGGGGGAGGGGGGGGGGGGTTCATAACATTTTTTCCATTGCATAGATTTTTGCTTGGATTCCGGATCCCAATGATGAATCCATGTTTCATCGCCCGTCACGATACTATTTATGAATTATGAAATTATCAGGATCATTTTCTTTCATATTTAAAATATTGCTTGGAGTTTCGACACGAATTTTTTTCTGTTCCGGGGTTAGCAAACGGGGAACCCATCCTGCATTAACTTTTGAAAGATGAAGCTGATCATGCAGAATTGTAAATATGGTACCAAAAGAAAGCCTAAGATTTCTCGATAATTCTGGTCCTCTAATACAAAATTTTCTGCCATAATAACGTTTTCATGCGTGATGGCGTCCTGTGGTCTTCCCTGGCGCTCATCATTTTCTAGCGATTCTCTACCACTTTTGAATATTTTAACCCACTTCGTTACTGTAGAATATTTTGGTTCACATTCACCATAAACTTTTGACGTATAATCAAAAATAAATTTAGCATTTTTTTCATCTTTACAAAAAAAATTAATTACCGCACGATATTCAATTTTATTCATTTTCTATTTTTGTCTAAACACGATTTGGTAAATTGACAAAATTGAAAATAAAACAAAAGTTATTTTACCAGTTAGTTGTTTAGTTGGTTCTTTCTACCGCAAAAACCATCAATTCAGCGAATTTTCGTTATGCACCAACTAACGAAGTACCAAACGTATCTCTACCGTGAAGCTAAAAATATAAAGTTAAACTATAATTACAAATATCTATGATGCAAATCTGGTCAAATATATTTACGTAAATCAGCAGAAAGTGATGTTCACCGTATTCATTCAATGGATGATATTTTTCTCGTACGCAACAATGAGCATCCGATTGATGATCCACAAAGAGGTTAAGGAGCTGCCGATTCATCTAAATTTAAATATTATATCACACCATAGGATGTCATCTAACTTCACCACTAGCATTGTAGCTATTAATTTATTATTGTCTTTTTTGTTTATTCTTATTTTTCTATCCATTAATATTAACACTTTTATTTCAATTTTTATTTACAAAAGTTTGTTTTCAAACATTTCACTTTTAAATTACTTTTTCTTTTTTTTATTCACCTCACTTTTGTTTTTAACCACCAATGTAAAATTTCATTTTATTTTTCACAATGTATCACAATTTATTACAAACAATTTTATTGCTTTTAATCTTGTTCTTTTGACAATTTTGTTTTTATTTATGGTGACTGTCAAATTTTACTATACAAGATTTCATTTTCATTTTTATGGTAATCTTATATTTCATATACATTTTCATTATAAAATTAATTTAAAATCCTACAAATGTTATTTTATTCACCACAAGTTCTACAATATTAGTAGTCTTTTTGGCCATTTATTATTGTCCTTACTGCCATTATTATTAGTACTATTATTATTATTATTTCATAAATATTTTATTATTTTCTTAATGATTGTATTTCTACTTCATAACTCGGTAATTTTAAGTCTTTTTTGCTAATACTTTTAGAACTTTTAGGCGCATTTAATATTCTATTAGTGTATTCAGGCTGTTCTCTTTGTATGTCACTTCTGTGTATACATTTTGGAGTATCAACAGTTGAATATAATGTTAGCATTCCAAATTAATTGGCTATCAGACTTTCATTTGTTTCAATTATCTGCTTCTATTGACGTATTGATTATATTTGTACTTTATTTTTCAGTACATTTCTCGCGGTTCAATAATATTTTTAATTTTTATGGATAATTGTGATTTTGCGGATTTTTTAATTGTACATCAAAATGTTCGAAGTCTTCGAAGGAATTTTGACGTACTGGTTGCCAATACATATTAATGCATATAATATAAGGCCCTCGTTTATATTTTTGAGTGAAATTTGGATTCACACTAATGAATAGTCTTCATATAATTTAAATGGCTATACGTTGTACGGTGCATGCAATGATTCATATAGGGCTGGTGGTGTTGATGTATTTTTTGAATCAAATTTAAATTGCTCAGTAAGTGCCTATAACTTACCATCAACCGATGTCATAAAGGTTGAGTGGAGATTTTCTTCTGATTTATATGTTTTTTATGCATTTATCGGCTTCAATCTACAGCTGTGAATGTTTTTGTTTGGGAAGTAGCCAAGGTTTTGGGCAGTATTAGGTCAAAAAATCTGTTTGTTTTTTTAGACATTAACATTGATATTCTTGGATTTCCAAGCAACAGCATTGATTATATAAACCTTATGTCTTGTTTTGGGCTTGAGTCATTGATTGGTACTCCCACGTGGGTCTTTGCTTTTTCTTCAACGTGTATTGATCATTTTTTTGCTAGACTTAGGTCTATTGATCTTTCAGGTATAACAGCGTCGGCTGTGGACTTAAAAATTTCTGACCACCACTTGATTGAGATATGGTTTAAGGCTTCCCAGATACTGTTATCAGGCTCTAATTTGAACCAAAATTCCACGAGAAGAAGAAAGAAAATCAATCTGGTGTTGAAAAATGCACAAAAACGCAATCTGTGCGTTTTTCAGCAAACCGTGGTGATACAAAAAAAAACTGGATTTTAGTGAAGGAGAATCTGACTCGTAAACCTAAAACTTCACTAGTCAAATCTAGTTTAGTACAGAACGGAGAACTTCTTACGAGTGATCTAGAAATTGCTAATGAGTTTAATTGATATTTTTCTAGTGTTGCCAAAGACTAAGGTGCTAAATTTGATTCTAAAAACACATCATCTAGTTTCCATTTGCCTTTTGATTTCTAGTTATGAAGTTTTTTCAATTATTTGTGCTTTAGAAGCTAAATACTCAATTGATAACGTTGGCCTGAGTAATTATAATTAAAAGCCATTGCGGGGCATACTAGTCCCGTTCGTGCACACATTTTTAACCTTTCCTTTGAGTTGGGAGTTGTACCCGATCGACTCAAAACAGCAACTATAACTCCCCTTTTCAAGAATGGTAATCGCCTTGATAAAGGTAATTATAGACCTATTGCCTTGCAGCCAGTAATCCTTAAAGTTCTTGAAAAGGTAATTAAAAATAGGTTTTCCTGTTTCTTATATCAAACGGGTGTGCTGAGTATTTACCAACATGGTTTTCGTCAAGGTATAGTGACGTACCGAATCGGCCTTGTTGGAATTCCTAAATACAATCAATATTGGTTTAAATAAAGGTAATAGTTGCAGTGCTTTATTTATTGATACAGCAAAAGCCTTCAATATGGTTGATCACAAGCTTCTGCTCTCTATTATGTACGATATAGGCTTTAGGGGAGTGGCAAATAAAATAAGTGGTCAGCATCGTATTTAGATGGTAGATCGGTGAGAGTTAAAATAAATAATAAGTTAAGCGATCCGAAATTTATTGACGTTGGTGTTCCCCAGGGTTCAGTATTAGGCCCTCTGCTGTTTCTCATTTATACTAACTCTGTGTTTAAATTGAATCTTCAAGGTTATTCTACCGGTTTTGCTGATGACATAGCTCTGGCTTATTATGGTAATTCTCCCAGTAACGTTATTACGATGATCAATTCTGATCTAAAAGTTTTACTCTCATGGTTCAACAAGCATCGCCTGATTTTAAGCCGGAAAACTAAATTCATGTTTTTTAAGTTGTCTGGTAGCCTTAATATGTCTATTTTGCCACGAGTGATTAATCACAGCAGGTCTGATTGTATGTCTATTGGTTGCCACTCTGAATGCTTTGACATCGAACCAGTTGACTCGTTTAAATATCTTGGTGTTCATTTGGGCACTTGTCTTAATTGGAAAACGCATGTTAATTCAGTCAACCAGTATCTGTCATCAACTGCTAGAATTTTCTACCTTCTTCGTGACTATTGTCCTACTCCGGTTTTAAAGATAGCTTACCACGCACTAGTTATGGCTAAATTGGAATATGGATTGTCGTCCTGGGGTGGTTGTTATGCTGCTACTCTGTATCCTTTATATGTTCAACAGAAAATGATTTTGAGAATATTTCTAAAGAAACCAAGAACTGAACCATCTTGGAATTTATTCCTTACAATGAATATCTTGCCGTTAAAACATTTGTATGTTTATAAGGTATTGAGAGTTTTTTTAATCGAAGTGGTCAACATATAATGAGAAACGTGAAACGAAAATTGTAACGAATTTTCGCGGTAACCATCTGTTTCTGTGTAACATCCCCAGATTTAACAACGACCACTTCCGCCGCTCTAGTCTTGTCGCTGCACCAACCTTCTTTAATGCGCTATCAATTTACATTAGGAAGGACGTTCATTTGAAGTCCTTTTTACCTAAAGTTAAACAATGGCTATTTGAATTTGTTGATATCTTCTTACTATTCAGGGTTATTACATAAAAATTGTTGATTTAAGCACAGAGTATGAAAATTTACACAGAGTAACGAAGCAGAGGAAAAAATTTCATCAAAAAATGCATGGGTTACGCAATTTAAATCGATCATACAATACACTTACGCAACATTTTTTTATTTTTTGAGTATTGAATATTGTCATACTCTTGGCTATTTATAGAAAACGACAAAAATTACTTTAAATAAAAGTGCGTAAATGTGTTTTTACCGCAATTAAATTGTGTAACCCATGCATTTTTTTGATGAAATTTTTTCCGCTGTTTCGTTACTCTGTGTAAATTTTCATACTCTTTGATTTAAGTCATACATTATGAAGTTGAAATTTAAATATTTTTGTTGTTTTTTATTATATTTATTGTTATTAGTATGTAGTAGTAATGGTAATGATAGTAATAGTATTGATATCTTGGTCATATTGATGTAAGCTTTTATCTCATTTTATTATTATAATTATTTTATTTTGTAAATATTAGGATTATGTCGAATTTTTTATGTATATACGCGAAATTGTTTTTACCATTCTTGCGGCACAAAATTCATTATTTTTTGTTTAACTGAATAAATAAATAAATGTTTCTAGATGTTTCTTGTAGTTGAAAAAAAAATATGGTTTTCTCTTTCACTCCATAATTGCATACCAATACTATGAATATATTGATTTGCCCTCGTATGTAGGAAAATTCGAAATCCTGTGTGGACTTACTGTATTTAGCTCTGGGGCTATGTTAATATCATCCAGTCAATCCAAATCAAAATCCAATGTGGAATAGTTAATACACCGTGGTACATAATAAATGACAACCTTCATAGAGAAAACAATATGCAACGTATTAGGCTAATGCTGAGATATGTCGTATGTAAGATGAGGAAAACCCAGAAAGACTGCTGTGAAGGGAGAAACCACTTGATCTACTATGTAGATCCAATTTGTATCGGATAAAAATATAATTAAACTTAAATGGAGCTAGCCAAATGGCTACAAACTACCAAAAGAGAAAATAGGCTTTGGAAGAAAAGTTTCTGGATGATTCTATTATAATAAATAAATACATATAACTAAAAAAAAATAAAACTTATTATTTTTATATTTAAAACCAATCAATGGTGGTGAGATTATCAAAACGTTGAAAACAGTGAATTCTTTAAGGATAGGTTTTAAAAAAATAAAATAAGAGTTTAGTATTAAGCCGCGGTAAACCATAACACTAAAATTGAAATTATTGAAAATACCAAAAAGGCAAATGGGACTTTTTTTCTTAGTACGGCCGGCAGTATTAGGTTTTCGACCACAAAAATTACCAATTGATCTAATTCTTTCTTTAGGGTGAAGTTTTATACATACAGGATGTCCCAAAGTTCGCGTATCAAACGAAGCAGAGTGCTTGGGGAGGTCATTTCCAAAAAAAACAGCCTAATAGAGTTTTTTCGAATTGTTGATGGTGCAAAAGTTAAACCACTTTTTGTGTTTTTCGGTAAAATCGCATGCGCGCCCACCAAAAAATTAATTTAAAAGAAACCAAGAGTTCTTTTGTCTAACTTTCTCTTTTATTACGATTTAGAAGAGTGTACTTTACCAATAAAATCATTTTTATAAGCTGCATTATCTTTAAGTTTCAGTGGTTGATACTTAGGCCATTTTTGGCCCATTGTGATACCACGCATTCACGCCACATCATTAACCTATTCACACAACTACAGTAGCACATTGTACGCTCCATGTCAACCTGTACATTGACATGGACGGTGGGTCAGCACAAAATTTTGCACCCCATCAGAGGGTCTTAGTTGTGCTTATTAACATCGCCGATCTTAATCGATGACGAAAATTTGCTTTGCATTCACAGCCTCTGGTGGGATTCGAACCCCTCCCGCTCCAAGTGCCAAAGCTTTAACCACTACACCACTTGTCCAGCCTCTTCTGTCAAATGAAAACATTTTTTTTTTTCATAAAATTTTTTTTTGATGGTTAATGACGCCAGCTGGAAAATAATGTACTATAGGAAGCTGACCCACTATCAGAAATATATGCGACACTAATGCAGATTTTAAAATGGTATCACAGACCGGGCTATTCACAATAGAATGTTTTTTATCAGTTTTGTTTTCACAAAGTCTGTCGTGTTTATTAAAAAACGCACTTAACAAAATTTCGAATTCTTAAATATATGCTTTGTTACAAATAAAACAAAATTAATAAAATAACTTTTGTTTATTAGTGTAGAATTTTATTTATAATTTCACTAAGCAAGAAATATAATTTATTTTGTCTTATAATTTGGCTTTTTATTTCCCGACTGATTAGCTTGTTATAACCCAAAACTTTTCCCCAGCTTTTATTTTATATGATCTAAATGACCAATACTAACTCGCCAAAACGTAATTAACGGATTTTAATACATTAAAGTATAATATTTGGTTTGACTATTTTACAGGGTGATCCCACACGGCCCTCCTGCAGCCGGATGAGTCTAAGTTTTCGTCTTCGTGATCGTTATCATCATCCGATATACCATCATAGTAAAATTTCATAAATTCAGCTGTAGTAGACGTTAGAATAGGACCCTCCGAACTTCCAACTTTTCGTACATCGTAGCGGTCTTTCTCCTTCCCTTTCGCAACCTTATATGGACCCAAATACTTCGGCTGGATTTTAGAGCCATTTCCAAATTGTGTCCTTTTAACTGCAACAACGTCTCCTACCTTGTAAAGATATTCCTGCTTCCGTCGCCTATTATAATTTTTCCTATTCTCGTCTTGCACTTAGAGTATATTCTGCTTGGCTTTGTCACATAGATGTTGTCGCTCTACGTTAAATAATAAGGCTTTTTCTTGTTCGATGATTTCTTTCAGGTATATATTTTCGGAACATCTCATCTTAACTCCCATTAGCAGCTCGAATGGACTCATCGCTATGCTTCGAAGAAAAGAATTATTCAGGTACCTCTGTAGTTGATCAACATATTTGTACCAGTTTGATTCGTCGTTTAAGGCAAGTTTTGTCAGGACTGGAATGATCAAGCGATTAACACGCTCTACTTGCCCATTTCCCGTTGGCACCCCTGTGGTGATGGTTGAATGCAAACTATTTTGACTCTGCAATATGCTGCAAATTCTGCTGATGTGAACGCCGTTCCTCTGTCCATGATAATATGCTCAGGACTACCGAACACTGCCTTCTGTATCTCAAGCTTTTGCAGTCTCCCTCGTAGTAACGGATTTCGTAGGGTGCAGCCAAGTAAATTTGGAAAATCCATCAATCACACACATGACGTACTTGTATTGTATTTTAGTAGTAGACAGATTTCCAAAATGATCAACATGGTACGTGACTAGAGGGGTGTCACATTTGGTAAAGGATTTAGCAAACCATCTCTTTTACCCGCCTTTTTCTATGCCACAATGCAACTGATGCAATTTTTTATTGCATTCTGAACTTTTGACGATAAATTAGGGATGAAGTATTCGCGTTGAATCAATTCCGTGGTCTTTCTCACAGCGAAATGTCCTTGTTCGTGATAAGCTACTATTACTTCCCTTTCCATAGCCCATGGTACGACTAATAACAGGCTCTCTTGGACCATCTTGAATAGAAGACCATTATTAATTAGATAATCATCAAACTCATCTGACTTTAGTACCTCGAATATGGATTTCAAAGAATCATCTTCTCGTTGCGCCGCTCTGATTCTAGTAATTAAGTTGCTTTGGACTGTCAATAATATCGGGTTTCGACTTAATGGATCGACATGGCGGATTCGGTTTCCCGGGTGATGCTCTAATTTGAAATCAAATTTTTGAAGCTGCAAGGCTCACCCAGCAATTCTCAACATCAACTCCCGTTTTTACATAGTTGCTTTAAAAGCCGCACAATCAGTTGCAATGATAAAGCTTAATCCTAGTAAATAAACTCGGAATTTCTTCAGCGTCTTGATGATCGCCAACACCTCCAACTCGTAACTTGAGTAAGTTTTCTCTGCTTTCGTCGTTTTTTTGCTATAATAGAAGACGGGGTGAAAACTATTGTCTTCATCTGATTTTTATAGCAAAATTGCACCGATTCCAACTTTGCAAGCAACCGTATGAAGTTCGGTATCGGCTGCCATCATAAAAATTTTCAAAACAGGATTATCGATCAGCTTATTTTTTAACTACATGAATGCGTATTCCTCTTTATCAGAGAATCTGAAATCGTTTCCCTTTCTCAGCATGTCTGTTAACGGTTTAGCGATAGTAACGTAGCCCTCCACAAACTTTCGGAAGTAGCTCGTTAATTCCATGAAGCTTTGCAAATTCTTAATATTCCTCGGTTTTGGAAATTTTCTTATCGCCTCCCTTTTTCTCATAGATGGTTTAACAGTGCCTTTTCCAACCTTATACCCCAAATATTCAATAGTTGAGTGTAGAAACTGCTCCATTTGATTTGTAAGCTATTTTCTTCGGCCACTTTGAGAACCTCCTGTAGCCGGATTCCTTCCTCTGGAGTGCTAGCATGTATCACTATATCGTCCATACAAACACAAATTAGTTTACTAATACACAGTGGAGCAAAAATCTTGTTTATATATCGCTGGAATACCGCTGGAAATTACAGAGCTCAAATGGAGCCTGCAGGAACTCGTACAAACCAACTGGTGTTATAAACGCAGTGTATTTAATTGATTCCGGAGCTACAGGGACATGGAAAAACCCATTTCGTAAATCTAAGGTTGAAAAAAACTCAGCGCCTTGAAGTTGGTTAATTTGATCATCGATGCATGGCAGTGGGTATCGATCTTTAACTATCACTTGATTTAGACGGCGATAATCAACGCAAATTCTTTTTGTACCATCCTTCTTATTACGCAATACAATCGAACTAGCGAAATCTGATTTACTTGTCCGAACAATGTTTTCCTGAATCCACTCATCGATTTGGTCTCTAACTAAATTAAGCTCCAATGGCGAAAGTCGACGACAGTTTAGTGCTATTAGTGACTCAGGAGACATCAATCTTCATTACTACGTCCTCCGATGGTTGAGCAACTTTAGGGCTATAATTTATAACCATATTCTTGATCGCCTTTACATATACTTATCTGCAATAATTCCAATATTTAGTGATAAGTCTCTATGTTCGATCATCAGAGTATAATAGTTGTCAGGAATAAATTTTCTCATCAAAGTAGTTTCCAGAGCTAAAATCGTAATTGTTTGGCTTATTAACTCCTTGCCCAAAATAATGTCCACCGGTAGTAAATCATCAGCAACAATATGAAATTTTGTGCAATACACGTCGCCATCAATCAGAACACTAGTAGAAAAGCGTCCTAAGGTTTTTAAATTTCTTGAACCGGCTCCACTGAACGTTGTTGTGTGATTCTCAAAATCTGGGGCACCAAGCAATGAATATTTTTTATGCGTCATAAAGTTCGAGTCTGATCCATTGTCTATACCATGGCATTCAAAGTTTGGTTGCAAATTTTAATCTCCTTCAGGTCTCTTGTAATGGATGTCAAATTGTTTTCATTGATTAGCGCGCAAACGTTTTATTTTTCCTCGCCCATTTCCTTTGAACAATTTGGCGTAATATGACCAAAATTACCAGATTTGTAACATCGCGGTCCTTCTGCTTTATTTCTGCATTGATTTCCTTGGTGTCCTTCACCACCACATTTAAAGCACCTTGTGATTCGACGTTCACTTTTTGCCGTCTTCTGAATTTCGTGTTTTGGCTTAGTCGCACCTTCAACAGCCAACTCCCTCTCTTTCATATCAGCATACAAATCGAATTTCTTTTTGAAATCGACCATGTTTCTAGCACCAAGTAAAATACTTTTATTTGGCATGACGTCATTAATCCCGGAAATGCAATAGACGATTATTGACGCATCATCGATGTTTGCGGCAAGTGCGATTTCTTGCAATGTTAACAAGTAGCTACGATAAGTTTCTTTTGGTAATATTTTATGGTCTTTTATTTTTTTATGTACTTTCGAACTAGTCGTGTCTCTCCTGAACTCTGCTCGCAGAAATAGTGCCAGCTTATCCCACGTACCAACATCTTTTGTTCCACGCAAGCTTTATTTCGCAGTATTACTCAATAATTTTTTAGCATACACAACTTTTTGCGCATCGTTCCACTCAACACCAACAGAAGCCTCATTCACATCCTCAATCCATGTTTCGATCGCATAATCATCATCTCCACTGAATGAATTTAAAGAACCTTTTATATCACTGAATGGAAATACTGATCCACTGTTAGTCGTTTCAGGATTGTTTACATGGCCGGGCACTTGAGGAGTTCGTCGAAAAAGTTCATTTTCGCGTTTCAAAAGTTCAACTTCCTTGTTTTTGAGTTCTAATTCCTTTTTAATCAACTCATCCTTTTGATTAGCTTGCTCACGGCTTTGGTCGTTGTCCCCTGCTATAGAGTTCTGCATTGTAGAGTTATTTCGACTTAAGAAAATGTCATTGTTCGATCATATCACGATAAAAAACACTGCCTTCTAAACCGCTATTTTGTATTACAGAGTCACTTTGAGCACTGTTATCTTGGTTTTTGTTTTTAATTTTTGCCCATTTTTGGTGTTCACTATTTTCGGTACACGACACTTAATTATTCCAAAATACCATATAACAGTGTCACAATAATATTATAATTCGGAATTCGATGCAAAATAGCACAAAATTACCCTTTTCTTCTAGATTTATGCAGAACTCGAACAAAACTGTGTCAACACTTTCGATTAATGAGTTGATCAATACAAACACTACGCATGTGTAACAAAGTCAAGTTATTTGGTTGTCACCTGAATTCTTTCACAATTTAATTTTTAAAACTAAAATCACTGCTTGAAATGTTCACCACAATTTAGACCTTAATTTTTCAAAATAATAATTTTTTTTAAAACACGATTTGCATAACGCCATACAAATACAATTCCGTATCGATTTTTATCGCTCTTCTGTAGTATTTTCGCGAACGTACGTCTTACGATTCGCCAACTCCCGCCTTAAATATTTATGAAAAACACCTTAATCACAAACTTTGGAGTGTTATCCCGGTTGAGCCCCCAATTGTAGGATTTTATTTATAATTTCACTAAGCAAGAAATACAATTTATTTTGTCTTATAATTTGGCTTTTTATTTCCCGACTGATTAACTTGTTAATGTTGTTATAACCCAAAACTTTAACCTCGGCTTTTATTTTATATGATCTAAATGACCAATACTAACTCGCCAAAACGTAATTAACGGATTTTAATACATTAAAGTATAATATTTGGTTTGACTATTTTACAAGGTGATCTCACATTAATATTAAATATTATTAAACGGATTTCCTTCGAATTTCCCGGATTTTTTCTGGATTTATACTAGATTTCCTGTTTTTTCAGGATTTCCCCCTAATTTTCCCCAAATTTCCCAGCATTTTCCCCAATTTTCTCGAGTTTCTTCCGAATTTCAAGGATTTCCCTCTGATTGTTCCGGATTTCCCGGTTTTCTTTTGTATTTCTCAGATTTCGGGTGAACCCGGTGGAAATCCGGGGGAAATACAAATCCGGGGACAAAGGGGAAAATCCGGGAAATTCGAAGGAAATCCTGAAATAATATTTATAATTAATAAAAAAAAATTACTTTATTCATTTTGGTTTATTTGTGACAAAGCATCTATTTTTGAACTCGAAATTTTGTTAAGTGCATTTTTTAATAAACATTGTGAAAAAAATTGATAAAAAACAATCTATTGTGAATAGCCCGGTTTGGGATACCATTTTAAAATCTGCATTAGTGTCGCATATTTTTCTGATAGTGGGTCAACTTTCTATAGTACATTCTTTTCCCGCTGGCATCATTTAAACATCAACAAAAATTTTTGAGAAACATTAAAAGTTTACAAAACCAAAGTTTTCATTTGACAGAAGATAATACAGCTTGTAAAAAATATTTTATCGGAAAGGCACACTTTTCTAGGTCATATTACAGAAGAAAGTTAAACAAAAAACCTGTTGGTTTCTTTTTAATTAATTTTTTGATGGGCGCGCATGCGATTTTACTAAAAAACACAAAAAGTGGTATAACTTTTGCACCATCAACAATTCGATAAAACTTTACTTGGCATTTTTTGTTGAAAATGAGCTCCCCTATCACCTTGCTTCGTTTGATACGCGAATTTTGGGACACCATATATACCTGGTGAGTTTTTAAGCTGAAACTTTCAAATATCTCGGAAAATAAGCCCTCTACGATAAAAATGACCATTATCATAATTAAATCATTCTGTGGCGCTATTCTGGCTTTCCCTGGGAATAAGGAATTGGGAAAAATATTTTTAATTGCAGATTTGGATTCTAGTGCTAAAAGTACGTAGGATTTCCTTGAAACATTTTTTTCGATTCATGATAGATGGCGCTGTGATAGGCGATATTAAATTTTTTTCGATTTCTCCTACGCGTAGAGATTGACCGCATTATCAAGGATACGGCCAGCTTCTCCATAAACCAGGACCATTTCAATTTTTTCTTGTACAGTTAAATACTCAATTTTGAATTGTAATAGCCTTACGCAAACAGGTCTTATATTTTTCGAAATATTCTTTGAACTGAATCGATATTTTTAAAACAAGAAATATCATTTATTTGAAAACAAATTTAGTCACATGTTCCTATGTAAAATCATCGCCGTCGTTGTTCTTGGGTTACGCTAAAAGTAGTTTTTTTTTTAAATTTAAGAAATACAATTTGTTTAAAACTAATTTCAAGTATTTACATTGAAACCGTGTTACTTTTAATGCAAACATATTGCAAACTCGTATGCATAATGTTCTCAGTGGAAGAAATCGAAAAAAATTTGATATCGCCTATTACAACGCCATCTATCATGATTCGAAAAAAAGTTTCAAGGAAATCCTACGTATTTTTAGCCGTAGAATCCGAATCTGCAATAAAAAATAAGGGTTCTTTCTTAGTTACCAAGTTGTCCCCCACACCCCTTATAAACAGGGGCGGGGGTCCTAATTTTAGCAATAATGTATTTCCCCTTCAGAATTATTTAATTTTGACAGTGGTCATTTTTATCGTAGAGGGATTATTTTTCGAGATATTTGAAAGTTTCACCTTAAAAAACTCACCCGGTATACCTATATATATATATATATATATATATATATATATATATATATATATATATATATATATATATATATATATATATATGTATATATATATATATATATATATATATATATATATATATATATATATATTTCTCATGTACGTGTGTATTTGACTGAACTCCTCCTAAACGGCTGGACCGATTTTAATGAATTTTTATTTGAGCGGGTTTATGGATGGTTTAGGTTCACAATTGGACCTGATAGGTGGCACTGCGATCGGGTTCTAGGATATGTTTTTTAACGAAACTTTTTGTTATTTATTTTTTTAAGACTCTTCGCATATCAGTACATATAACCTCAAAATTACATTCAAAAGTATTTTGAATATTTTTAATAGTTTGGTGGTCACTGCAGTCTGATTTGACGATCGAATTTTTTGATTTAACGAACTAGCAACGCTTTGGTACCTCAATGAGAAGCTGGTGTCCAGCATAACAGAATAGCACAAACTTTCATGCTGTAATAAATACCTTGGAAATTTGACCCGAATTTCCTGAATATTCATCTCATAATTATCACAAACCAAATTAAAATAAAATATATGAGATGAAGAAAAGTTTAACCGGTAAAATAAATTAAATCCATACCAGAAAAACAAAAAAGAAATCTTCTAAAAACAATCTGGATCGAGATATACCAAACTTTTTTTTTGGTTTCGTTTGTCGATTTGCGGACGCTTTTTCTGTTTGTTACTAGGATGGAGTTTTCTACTTTTAATTTTTCCCAAAAAAAAAAAAATGAAATCAAACGGTAAAACTTTTTCTTGTTAGTATTGCGAGTGTGTGTTTGTGGGGTAAAATTAAATTTCTTGTTAATGTCTGTGTGTGTGTGTGTGTGTGTTTTTAATTTAAGTTGATTGAATGGCGAATCAATGTTGAAACGTAATAAAATTAAACCAAAAAAAGAAAATCACTAAAGGACTAAAAGTTTTTCATGCCGAAGATTTACGAGTAACACACCCACATTTATATCGGTTTTACCTTATACCTTTTTCTTAATTCAAATTTAATTTTTTTTTTGTGTATATTACGGAAAATCTTCTTAGCAACTTATCAAAACCAATAGTTATTATTCCATTTAATACGTTTGTTGTTTAAAAATCGAAATTATTAAAGAGGAAACGGGGAATCAGCACGATCCGGTAATGATTTTTTTTGAAGTTAATTAAATAAAAGCTCATTACAATAAAAATTACTTACCTGTAAACAATTTTACTTTGAAGTAGTGTAAGCAATAAAACTGTAATTTAAATGGAAATGTAATTCGAGAAAGTTTAATAGAATTTTTTTTTGGCTTAAGGTGTGTAATCAAAGTTTCAATTTGTAATATGTTCTTACAAAAAATTCACCCAAACATTTCTAGGGTGTACACTATACGTAGCTATTTTATATTCGCGGGAAGTTTGTCCTATATATAATAGGATATATTACAAAAAAAATTAACATAATTATGAAAACGTGCAAAATTTGTCAAAAACGTATACAAAATTTTTGATAGTTCATTTAACGTGAACGAAATTCTAAAAGATTTTTTTCGCTAATTTTGTATTCAAGTGTCAACTCAAAATTTAGAGGGCACAATCAATTTTGTGCTGTTTAATAGTTACGATAATCCCAGAATAGCAAACTATAAAATATCAAAATGTTCATCAGGAAGTTTTTTTAGATACCTGTTAATTATTGAGTGCAAAATTTAGCTTTTTATTAAAATTCATAAAAACTTATGCCAATAAGTGTAAATGACCCATATCAAAATACCGTTGGTCTCCTATTTTTTGTCAAAAGGTGGTGAAAATCGAGCGGTTAAATAATTTTAATATAATATTTATTTGAACTTAGTATTGACGATTGTTGAAGAGCGACAAGCGCCATTCACAAAGGATTTAACAGTTACAGAGGCACAAAACAAACTGATAAACCTGCCAGTTGCAGCAAGATAATAGATCCAAGTTCACATTTTGTATTATCGCGTATTTTTAAAGACTAAAAAATGGACGCAGCGTGAATTTTTAATTTCATTGGTTTTTAAATGGAACCATGTACCATGGATGGAGAAGGAAGAAGATGATGTGATATCTAAAAATTTGCAAAAGGGAGAAAAAAATTGGTTCTTTTATGGCAGATGAAGTCCGACCAACTTGAGCTCAGTGGCGGATGATAAAGAAAAATGACAGGTAAAGTTCTGCTCTACCTTGAAAAGGATAGAAACTTCTTCTTTCGACTCCTTACGAGATGAATTATAGGTTAAAGTTAAAGTTTTATATTTTGACTAGCTGACCCGGCGAACCTCGTTTTGCCCCAAATTACTTTGTTCCGAGCAAATACTTTGGTCTTCACGAAAATTGATTTTGATGAGAAAAAAAATCAAACAACTCATATCAATTCTCAATAGATTGATTGTTGAGTGGACATCCCATTCACTTTTTCATCGAATTCAACCCTAATGTATTGAAAAGCGAATGAAAAGTCAATTCAAACTCAGGCATCTATTGAAACTTGAGTTTTAGATTTTTTTCTCAGTGTGAAAATGAATTGGAAATTCAAAAGAATTCAATGTATTTTATTCACATGGAATTAAATTGAATCCAGACGCAAATCAATACAATGCATATTGGTAAACAATATTTTTCGTTTCGCCACCTCTCAAACACGCGACATATAATTGACCATGAGAAAAATACGGAAATTCCAGATTAATTCCGCACACTTCTAACGATTGACCTTGTTACCGTCATAGCGAACGCCAAACAGTTGGAATCAGTCGATAGAAGTCAGTTACAATCAGTGGAATTCTCGAAATTAGAAACTCCTCCCCTTTGAATTTGCCATTGATAATCGTCACTTGAATCACGTTGTTCATCAGTTTTTTCACAGCCAATCGTGTTCCGTTACACAATCTCGGATGGTTCAGATTGCGCAGCATGATTATTACAAATCCAACTTTGAGCATCAAGTTATGCGTGGTATTCCCGGCAAATCAAGCGGATTCAAAAACTCGGTCAAATGGTTGGTTGCCTCAATAACGCATTTCCCCAACGATTTTGTTTTGAATCAAGTAATTCAGACTGTTTGCATCCTTGTTCTTCACTGCAAAAATGGCTCGTTTGCTGACCCAATGGATGTCCGGAAACACTTTCGTGACAAGCTCTTCCATCGACGTCGTGAACATCCAAAAATTTGAGATCTCGAGCGAATTGTGGCCAAAACCAATGAAATCAGAAAGGTTTCACATATTCCACCGGGAGCCTCGAGGAAGAATATTCCATCTTCATCAATGCGTCGTACACGTTCTTTTCCTGTGCATTCAAAAGTGGGACATTCGTTCGTACTATTTGGCTTATTGAATCTCGAACGTACACTTGATCCCGTTGCAATTTACGATTAACTGTATCATGCATCGAACGAATTGGTTCTGGCATGCCCAATTTCGACAAATATCTGCCGCACATAAGCACGCACATGTCTTCGATCATGATCGAAGCCTCGTTGTGTATCTCGTCGTGCATCTCAAGCTGATAATTCGATGTTGCTGTGCGAATTTGATACAAAATTTCGTCAGCCATCTCGTCCGTGTAGTTGTTCCACAATTCGAATGCGTTCCATGGATTACACGTCGCTATGATGATCGCAAACAACGAATTTGATTTGTCGGCGCAGAAACAGTGGTATCGGTGAGTGTTGAGTCCACATGTGAGTCATTTTCCAGCAAATTCAGACGTTGGCAAGCCTCTCGATAAATAGCGCACATTACAACAACTATAGTACGAAGCGATTCGAACGAAGTAGGACCACGAACATGGAACAAAAGTAAACGAAAATAGAAGCATTCGTCTTGTCATAGATGGACGGAGTACACACGGCCAAACACATCAACCGAATACACCTCGACGTATCCTGCAGGTTGACCCAGGTTGGCCACAAGTTGACTTTTCTTTCGTCGTTGAAACTTCTTCGTTCACTGGTTCCAAGTATAACAGCGTAAGATTTCCCAGTAAAGCAATGTTCATGCGAACGGATCGCTTTGGCAAATTTCAGCAACAGCTTTCGTGAAATAGACACGTTGTCCATTTTCCAAGTGCACCCACAAATGTTGAACAGTGAGTTGACGTTTGTGTATTGCACATGAGGAAATACGCCAAACCACCTCATTGAACAGACATAACGGCCAAATTGGAATCTTGACACTTCGTCATTTGCATCTGGAGCAGCAATGAAGAACACTGATAGGTCGCTACCTTTGTTCACGTATTTGCAGACATATTTAATGGACTGGCAGTGTGTTGCGAATGTATTCGTTATAAGCTTGCAATATGGAACGATTCAGCGATTATCGACCACGATATCATTTACTTTCACTGTCATCGTGTGTGTGCTAGCAACTCATCTGGATACTGTTTTGTGATGATTGAATCGATTTGATCTGGTCTGATTTTCTCAATTAAGCACAGTAGAATGTGTGCATGTAATAAGGTAATCCACGCTTCTATGCCACTTTACTGAGTACATCCAATGACATTAGGCGATGTCGTGGCGATCGCTGGAAGTTTGTCCTGGCAGAGTAGATTACCGGTAGTTTTAGGCCATTTTGGATTGCATGTGAACGTGTTGAACAAATTTGGCCATCTGCATTGGCGCACATACCTCATAGCATTCTGGGTATATTCATGCATGTGCCGTAGGCTGCCTACATATGTCACTGAGAGAATGATAAATTGTCCAACAAATAAGGTTGGTTTTATCTCCTTCCGAAACGAAAGCATCGTGCAGGATACGTATAAAAATGCATGGGACTGACCTTCTTATTCGTTTCTTCACCTGCAAAATGACTATGTTATTTGTATAGCAATGCAAGTATAATCGACAGCTCAATAACTAACCGGTCAATGGATCGACAATCTTTATCTGGAAGTGGTAACCATCCTCTCCATGACAAAACATCAATGGATATTAAAGTGCATCATATGATCGATGTGTTTCGTAAACGCGCTGCACTCGTCCGTCATAACGCCCCTTGATCATAATATCACGTGATTTCACATTTTCACCACCTATGACAACTGCGAATTCGTCGAAAGCCTCCACTTCGTCGATAGCCTCCGGTTGGTCTTTTATCTACTCTGGATAATTTTACGATCATCGGAAGTTGTTGTCTCCAAATCAATTTTAAACAAACGAACCATAGGTTCTTGCAAAAGACATTGAAGGTATTAGCCATCGTTGATTGACGATTATCTCTCGTTTTGACGCATTGAAAAGCGCAAGACGATAACTTAATTCAAATTCTGAATTTCCAACGAAATAAATTTGAAGGGCTTGGGTTCTTGATTTGCCGGTGAACTCAACGCTCTGCTTCGATGATAAATTTGTCCTTGAATCAATAAAATAGAGGGCCATTTGATGGGTGGGTACAACCGTCAACATTCTCGAAATGATGAACACGTAGTGACGGCATTACCTTATAGGTGGGATTGTAGCCAGGTTAGTGAACCACAAAATCGTTTCCAAATGACGTCATGTTAAAACATAGAGATAAGTACGCAATGGCTCCGGTGGTGAAGTCAAAACCAGCAATTTAACTTTGCCATCGGCATAGCAGAGCCTTCGCGTTCATGCTTGGAAGTTCAATGCTTGGCAATGGCGGCATACATCAGACAATGCGTCAATATTAACGTAGCAAAGATCTTTGTAGGCGATTATAAAGCAGCACGATTCAAGTCGACGTTCGCCGTAATTCTTCGTCGAGTTACGTGCAGCGCGAACTTGTCTGATATGAGCACGTTTCTGTTCATTTAATTTGATGCGTTGCTCTTGCGTTTCATTCTCACGGATACCGCATGCATTCTTTGTGAATTACGGTTTCCTCGTCCTAGGTTCGACCGTCTGATAGCCGGCATTTTAATCAAAAATCAATTCCTAAAAATTACAATGGTTACAATTTTTGCCAAAAATTATCGAAATCGTAAAAATCACACCGAACTGTATATCACAAAGAGTAAATTATACTCAAATTTTCAATTTAATAGCAGCAAGAAAAATATAACGTTCGCACAGTCGAAAATGAAAATGGGCGATTTCAGGTCACCTATCATGATTAGTCAAATCATCGCCAATTTGATTTGAAAATTTCGTAGTACTAAACATTGGGCGCTTTCAGGTCCCCTATCATGATTAGTAAAATCATCGCCAATTTGATTTAAAAATTTCATAGTGCTAAACATTTTCATAGCGTTGGCCGCGATTTTACTCAACATGTTGCCAACTGTTGGGTGCCCTGAAAGCGCCTATTTTCATAACGTTGGCTTCGATTTTACTCGACATGTTCCCAACTTTTGGGTGCCCCATGCGATAAAGACACCTGTCAAAAAGCACAATGCCTAAGTCAACGTACAACGCCATCTAATGGGTTGTGGCATTAATGATCACACGTCAACGCTATCTGTTATTTATCTCTTTAACTTTTTGTATTATCCATTTATTTCACTGCGCCCAAAATCATCAAAACATGGAAAAAATTCAAAATTTTATAGAAAAACCAAACTCAATTTTCTTCAGGTTTTTCTGAAAATTCCCGAGTTTTCCACTCAGATTTTTCAATTTTTCTCTTTTAAAAGACCATCTGAATCAGGTAGGTGCGAAATCACGTGCAAAACATCACTCTTCGATTTTCCAAATTTTTCTACTTTTCCGGAGGATTTTCTCAAAATTTGCATGGCAATTGCAAGCGCAACACAAAAAGAATGAGCCAAATCAGTTCAGCCGTTCTTAACTGATGCGCGTTTGATAGTTGATGCAAGAAGAATTTCTATTTTATTTTTTTACAATTACATATTTGACATATAGTATATGCTATAATGTAGTCAATTATGATTTTAACTTTGTTCATAGATTACCAAAATTCTACTCAACTTATGTTTATAGTAGTCCGCCACCAACGCCATCTATTGAAAATCTATTGAAAATAATCCGAAGAGGCTTTCATTGGTGTTGTTAAGTGTATTTCCATACGTATAGGAGTTTTATACAAAATGCAATTTTCGATTTTTTTTTGATTTTTAACTTTTCCTTTGGGTTTTGGCAAATTTTCTTCGATTTTCCAATTTTTTCGAGAATCTGGATTTTTTTGGAGCCGCCAGTGTATTGAGACGAACAAAGCAAAAAATGAATCATCCAAATCGGTCGAGCCGTTCTCGAATTTTTGCGAGACAAACGCACGGTAATTGATTTTTAGATAGATAGATAGAGACATAAATAGATTGGATAAAAAATAAAAAACAAAATACTAATTTGCATTCAGCCTCCGGTGCGATTCGAATCCAGTACCTCCCAGCTCTAACGCCGAAACTTTAACCACTGCAACACCTGTCTCATAAAAAATTTACATACAAAATTCATATGAAAATGGTTTTTTATTCGATTTTTCGGGTTTTCCGACTTTTCCGGTGGATTTTTTTAAAAATTTCTTTCGTAAGAACCATCTCCTGGTAATTGCGAACACAACAGAAAAGCTTGAGCCAAATCGGTTCAGCCGTTCTCAACTGATGCGCGCACATACATTTTTTGCACCAATTTTATAGATATATAGATGAGTTTCATCACGCATTGATACTCGGCAGGCTAGTGGTAAACGTGTACAAGTACAGGGTTCTACTTAAGCTTATATCTAATGTTATGCTCTCAACGGCCGCAGGTTAGAGATCAGTCGTATACTAGAAACTGGATTTTACAAGAACATTCTTTGTGGAGGATAATTCAATTCTGAACAGCGGCGATATGCATCTTGGTGAATTCTGAAATTAAAAACAGTGTTAATCATCACGACAGTGGCAATTAATCGCAAAATAATTGGGTTAGTGCTCATTTCCATTATACTCCTTGGAAAAACTCACTATGCTTGAAGTCTAAATATTAAGTTCTTCGAGAGCGTCTAGCCGGAAAAAATAAAATTGGTAATAATGATGTTCATTGTCATTGCTATCCCAGCCGAAAATATATCATATATTATACAAAGACACACTACTCGATTTACCTAGTTGAAATATTCTCTTCAAATATTTTCAGGAGCTAGATAATTTTTGCAGATTGGACCTAGTTGATATACTAGGTCCAATCTGGTAAATTTATTTGGCTCCTGAAAATTGTTTGGGCTAGTTTGATCATTTGGAGAGAACAGTATATTATTTAAAAAATAACTAATATGGTGTGTAACTTTTAAGTTACCCACTTGCTCATCGGACCTACTATGGCCTTCAGATAGGTCCTAACCCTAGGTAAACCCAGGAAAAATGTGTAGCAACTCTTATGGGAATTACCATTCAACTTTCTCCAAACTCCTCTTAATGGAGTAACCATTCAAACATTTAAAAAAACTATAAACGTAACTTTAAAAAAATTATGTTTTCGATAAATGCCGTTTCTGTGGTTTCGCCCATCAAAAAATTAGGATAAATTAAAAAATTTAACGAACCGTCTTTAAATATGAATTATCACTTAATAAAAACTATTTGAACGAAATTTTGCGTCCAAACTTAAAAAATATAAAATATATGTATCGTGCTATCTAAAAAAACAACGAACAATAAATAGCTGTCATTAGAACAAATAATAATAATGATTCCCAACGACCAACCGCACTCCCTGGCCGCACGTGGGGAGTCACCATCAACATTATTATTATTTTTTGAATTTAATTACAAGGAATTATAAACAAGGACATCATTCTACTAAATTAAAAATTAAAAAAGAAAGAAAACGGTAAAAATAAATTAATATTAATCGAAATAAAAAATGTATTAAAAAAGCTAGGATTAGGAAAATTAAGGCTGAATCTATATGTACTAAATTTAGGAGAATGATACCCCGCCCCAAAAAAGGAGAGACCGTCCGCTGGTCTGCTTGGAGCAAGCAAATTTGAAACCTTAAGAAAAAAGACAAAAAAAGAGATAAATAAAAAAAAAAAATTAAATAAAAATTAAATTAAGAAACGCAAATGGAGAGAGTATAAAAATTATAAATACTCGATAGAGCATTTAAGTGAAATAGAAAAAAAAGAAAAAAACAATTAATCTAAAAATCAAACAAAAATTGCTTTACCAATTAGTAACAAATAATAATTTCTTAATAGGGAATTTGCTGATGTGGTAGTCAAAAAGTTCGAAATATTTATTAGTCTCGCGCAGCATTCTTGTAATAGGCTCGTTCTGGCCGTAGGTTGTTCTGTAAAGAGCAGTTCTATAAGCTGGTGTCGTTCTGAAAGCACGATTATTTACATTAAGATTAAGCTTTTCGAGTAGAGCTGTAGAATCTACACCGCCAGATAACAGTTGATGAATAAAGACGATGTCTATAACAGATCGTCACTTACTTAGTGTCGAAATAAGGAGGCAAATTGTAACCGTCCATCCAAAGTAATCCGAGCAGAGTAAACCGCAAAAATCTACGTTGTACCGCTTCAATTCTTCGTATGTGCACTTCATGGTATGGGGACCAAACCTGACTAGCATACTCGAGCAGAGGCCGAACAAATGTCATATAACGAGCCCTCGTAACATAGGGGTTCAAAAATTTCTTAGACCAGCGTTTCACAAATCCAAGCGAAGAGTTTGCTCTGTTGACAATCAAATCGATGTGATCTCTAAAATTAAGTTCGCGGTCACAAATTACCCCTAAGTCCCGTATCGTAAAAACTTTTACTAATGAAATTTGGGCGTTTTGTTGAGTATGTTATTCATTGGCATTTACTCACATTCAGATCTAGATTATTTTTAGTACACCACATTATGCAGTTATTGAGGTCATTCTGCAATAGGTTAACATCGGTGGAACTTGAAATTTGTCTGTAAATTTTCATATCGTCTGCATAAATGGAAATTGACGAGTATTTGATCATGAAATCAAAATAGATTGGTTGTAGTAAAAATATGACATTCAATATTCAACAATATTTACGGCATACTCGTTATGACTAGTATGATTGGAGTGTCATTAAAAATGGAAGTGTCCTAAAATTTTTATTTTTTTATATTTTTTATGATTGGCTCTTATGTGTATCTTGAGTCAAGGCCTATTTGATAGTCATAGTAGGATCGACGAGCAAGTGGGTAACTCAAAAGTTACAGGCTATTTTAATAATTTAGTTTTGGAAATTTCAGAATTTCTAGTATATTACATCCACCTATCCCCATTAGAATCCCAAACTCCGCCTTGATTTATCTAGGATTATGGCCAATTTGTCGGCCATTGTAAGGTCGATGTTTTCTGGTAATTAGAAGTAAGGTGGTCTTAAAAGACATTCGTTGCTAAGCCTCTCGCCCGGTTTTCTTCTTACGAGAATTCTTCCATCTCCAACATGCAGCTTGAATTTTGATTCATCGGGCAAAATCACATCATTCTACATTTCTGGAGTCCAAGAAACATGCTCCTGGGCCCATAGCAAACGTTTTTTTTTCACTAGTAATGTAAACTCAGGCTTCTGGACAGGTTTATGTGCTCTCAAACCAGCTTTAACAAGTCTTTTTCTCACTAAGCTGGCTGAAATTTGTTTTCCTGTTGCTCGCTCAACATCCCATCTTATGTCCGATGAAGTTTTAAAACGGTTTCGACGACATTGCAATATTATGAAACGATCTTCCACTGGCGTTGTCTTTCTGGGCCTTCCAGAGCCTTTCTTTCTTTGTGTACTGCCCTTATCTCGCATTTTTTTTAATAAGAGCGACTTTTCCCATTTTTTTAAACTAAAATTGCACATTATTCTTTATTTGACTACACATGTATTTAAAATGAAACAATAAGCCAATGACTTTCGAAAGTTTTGTAATTTTAGCAAAAAATACTCCAATTTGCAATAAAATATGTTTGCCCAATTTTTTTTCCCAGCACTGTATGTTTGAGACCGAAACCAAACAACAGCCAACTGTACGGGTATTCCAATAGGAGCCAAATCCAATAAAAATTGTTGAGGGATGTAGTATTTTGAAACAGATAGTTTTTTTTGGAAAAACTCGGCAGGTCGCAACCATATCATTAGTGCAACGTAGAACGGTCAATGCAGTATATATACAACCATTTCTTTGCTAGAAAACAAACCACTTACAGATCATTATCCACTACGACAATGCAAGCTCTCACACATCGGCGCAAACATCTGAACATTTGAGCGGTCTAAACATCGAATTAATGGGTCATTTGCCGTATATTCCTCATATGACACCCAATGGTTCAAACGCATGCAAAGTATTGATCTACATGGAGCATATTTTGAAAAAGAATAAAGCTATTTTTGATAAATAAATATTTGTGTTTGTTCTTTGATCCTGAATTATAAAAGGTAACCCTCGTAAAGAAGATATATGAACTTGAAATAATAAAACCTCGTTATATGTAGAAGAAGTCTTATAAGTGATCGCGATTAGATTAGTCACATTTCGCTAAAAGTTCGCCTAATTCATAAAGAATGTAATGTTTAACTGAGCAATAGGGCACCACTTACAATGTCAGTTCAAAATAGCAAAAATCCTCACTATCAAGTATCCGTTTTAAGAAAATATTTACATTCAAATTTTGGTCTACCAAATTACTAGCCTTCGTAGCGATTCAGCGAATGCTAGTAATTCGGTCTAAACGATCATTAAATTTAAAAAACTTCCATTAGATTTATTGTCGTCCGTTTCTAAAAAATCTGCTCTACCCAAAGTTTTATGTTTAAGTGTGTGTGTGCGAAATGAAAAAATAAGCACATAAAAAATTAAAAGTTAAAACTTTGAGGTTCTATTCACCACAAAACTTTTAACTGGTCGAGGACCACTTTAAATTGTTTATCGTACAGATTTGCTTGTAGTGTACGTTCGTACAAGTGTCACAGTTGTATTTGAAATAAAGATGGAAGCACAAATTGAAAAATGAAATAGAAGCCGATCTATTGAAAGAAAATCGGTAATAAAATTAGTTCGGCGGTTACCATATTTGGCCAAATTGTTCAAAAACAATTTCCCGATATTAACGTAACAAATCTTCTCATGTCCGAGTTTGAAGATTCCTCGTAAATAAAATAATAATAAATAAAACAATTTTTATAAGATATTTTCATTAACTGACTTTATTCATTCTCCATTTAAAAGCAATTCTAATGAGTCCCTAAATCTGATTCCTTCGCTACTATCATTCACTGTTTCGTTTATTGGTTCGATATTTTCTGAATCTTGTTGCGTTTCTAATAAATTTATATTAACATCATTCCCGAGAATGCATATGTTATGTATTATACAAGCTACCGTAGTGATCTTAACCCAGTTTTTAATATTTTGTTCCAAGGCTTTATAGAATATATTAGAGCTAACGACTCTTCATTATTTTAAAAGCAAATTTCACCATATTTCTGGCTTTACTGTGAACTGTATTAAACTTCTTTTGGGTTTCAGTTGGATTTTTTTTATAAGGTGTGATTATGGCACAAGGGTCCAGTTTACAGGCGTATCCTCCATCTCCTAATAAATAATAATTTTGGGGAGGAAATGTGTGTCTATTGTGCAATATGCGAGTATCATGTACTGATCCAGGATAGCCAATAAAATATTTGCGGAACATTCCGTTACTATCAACGACAGCTTGAAGTACAATAGAAAAAAAAAACCTTTATAATTTATATATTCATCGTGCTTTTGTATGGGACACTTTATTCTAATGTGGCAGCCATATCGATTGTGCCAACTGCAATTCTAAATATTGAACACCTTGCCCGAGAATAGAATTTCGGGCCAATAACTTCAAATTCATCATCTTTTGGTAGATTTACAACGTGGCTCATTTTTTCACAAAAAAAATTGACATTTTATAAATTATATCCCTAATAGTGTAGCGATTCAACCCTGAAAAGTTTCCGACAACTCTGTAGCTGCAACCTGAAGCCAGTACAGAAATATTAACAATTCGTATTCTATGGACCAACAGTGATGCCTGTCTGGCATAATGGTCAAAATCAATTTAATGGTTTTACGGTTAATCCGTAACGATCTCTTTGTTTCTGTCTCGCAACTGTTTAAAATAGCCTCAATTGTAACTGACATAACCGATATTTGCAAATATTTTGTACACTGAAATTTTTTTGAAGGGGTATATCCTCTATCCGGTGTCAAATTAATTATTTGCGATCAGAAATATGGTTACTAGATTTATTTTGCCATATCAATTCTCACATTTTTTTTAAATTTAATATTTTTTGCGATTCTTAAGTAGAAATACATAAAAATAATGCGACCACGGAAAATGCGTAGCAGTCTTTTCGTAGATTTCTACTCTATAATCGCCAAATAAATTTAAATTTAAAAAAATTGTGTCAATTAGCATGGCAAATTAAATCTAGCAACCATATTTCTGATCACAAATAATTAATTTGCGACTGGATAGAGGATATACCCGTTAATGATTAATAAATAAACACAATGACTTCCAAATACCTTCGTTTTTTGCTTTGAATCATAATATTTTGCAATCAGGTTCAGATGTTTTTGGTATAAGACAAATAATCTGGTTAAAATTGGCAAGCAATATATTAAGAAAAATACATCCATTTTCCACTTTTTAGAATTTATTTAATAATAAATTTTATGATTTTTTTTTTAAATATTATATTCACTTTTCTATATTTAACTTTAAATTTTATTTTTTCACAATAGTGTCAAATCATAAACTTCAAAATTTTAACTACTTAGTTGCAATTCGCACAGCTAAATATTTCAAAAGTTAAAATTTTATTTTTACTTTTACCTCACTTAAGAATTTTAGCTTTTTATCCAATTCGCATAGACACTAAGAAATGAATTATTTTGGTTCCTAGCACAGTAGGATTATAAAGGAGAACCACAAATTACCTCCTCTTTGCAGTATTCTTTCTTATTCCTTCCGGATACATCTATCGGGTGCTAATAAAAAAACACTGTTATTGTTGCATTATATTTTTTAATTTAAACATGATTTTTTTATTTTATTTTATGTAATTTGTTAATGCATTGTAATCCATTTTAATGGAGAAAAATCAAAAAATAATAAACTTTCTACCTGCTGCGCAAAAGGATTAGTCAATTCATCAATCAAAATTGATAGAAGACCTTATAAATTTACCAGATGGTGGTAAAACATACTTCAATCTTTTTAAACTTGCACCACCATTAACAGAAACCACAGTTTCTAATATGTATTAGAATGAACAGTAAGGATGCACAAACCATCAGAAGTTGCAAAGCAATAATATGGGATGAAGCGACAATGGCATCTGGAATAGCTTTATCAATTGTGGTTCGAACACTTAAGGAAATTATGACCAACACAAAACCATTTGGTGGCAAATTAAATTTATTAGGTGGACATTTCAGATAAACTCTGCCAGTGGTTAAGCACGGAAATACAATTAAAATTGTTGAATCTTCCATAAAATTTAGTAATCTTTGGCATCATTTCAAATGTTTTTCTTTGGCAAATAATATTAGATCTGACAACGAAAAGTTCAGTCGTTGGCTTTTGCAATTGGGCAATAGAGATCATGAAAGAACTAACGGTCTACTAAAAGAAATGACGCAAATACATAAAATAAATAGTAATGAGTATATTTAATCTGACATAAAGATCACTTACCCGATTTTTTTTTCTTTATTTAAATATTAACTTTATTTACAATAAAATAATATTACAATAAAATTATAATGTCAATTCCCCAATGGATTTACTGTCCTTTAAAGGGAAATTAACATTATAATAAACATATTTCTCATACATGTGTCAGATATAAGCATTTCCAAGTTATACAATTTACAAAATGTAATTATTTACCAATTCTCTATAGTAGATCTTTAATTGTTTCTTGAATTGATGAATATTCATTACGGTTTTCAATGACTCGGGCAATCTGTTGTAAATTGAGGGACCGGAAAATCGGATTGATCTGCGTCCAAATTCGTTTGTAATAGATCCGCATGGTATGTTATTAGCAAATCTGGTTCCATATTTATGATTACTATTACTAAATTCTAAATTAGATAAGGTAGAAGAGACATTTAATGTCCTGTACATATACAATGAAACTTGGTAATCATACAGCGCACCCAACGGCAAAATTTGTAACGATGTTAAAATATAGGTTGCTAAACCCCGAAATGATTTAACCATAATTCGCGCGCTCAAATTTCTAGTTGCTAGCAAAAAAATAAACAAGTAGTGGGGAATAGGGGACAACTAGACAAACCGGGTCGAGGTAGATACAAAAAAAATAGAAAAAGAGGAAAAAGAGAATGGTCAGTCAGTATCAAAGTCGCAAGATAATCGCATAAAAAAATAAAAATTATAAAAAAACCGAGAACAAGTAAAATAATTATCTGTAAAGTAGAAACTTGTAATAATGATTGTGATTAAAAATAATTAACCAAAAATGTAATTTTTCTGTAAAAATGTAAAAAAAAAGAAAAAAACTCTAAACATTTTAGAACAGAATAAATAATGTGATATTATAATAATGTTAAAATTAAAAATGGATTAATGAACGTTCTAAAACAATAATTTATATACGATTGAATAAAAATTAAAAATTTGTAACGTGAAATAAAAAGTTATAACTGAAAACAAAATAAAAAAAATTACATGTGTTCAATTTTTGCATGCGAACATCCGAAAACCTAAAAAAAAAATAAAAGATTTTATTTATTTGTTTCGCATGAGAACTGGTCCATCGTTGCTGTGTGGTGAATTAGTGTGTGTAAAAATTTTGGTTGCCTATTTTACCTTGTTATGATGAAACGTTATGATGAGTAAATGCTACTCATTGCTGCAACACTAAAATTTTGATTTCATCCAAATTATCGAAATTTATAACAAAATTATATGGGGATTCCCATAATTGAACAAAAATTTATATACGCCTCCAATCGAAGAAATCAATATAACAACGAATTTACATCAACAATATTATTACAATTACAACGGTATAGCTGCATCATCAAATCCACCTGCTTGCTGAAAGAAGTGCCGAGCGGAATCAAGGACACCATCGCATCATTCATCTTACTTTTGGTGACGTACAAACATATTGATTTTCTTTTATATTAATTATATTTTCATTAAATTTATTTCTTCTCCATTTTGCTATTTAAAATTTTTTTAACTGCCAAATTTATAAATGTAAATCTAAACATCTAATTTGTTTATTAGTATTGGTGCTAATTCAGCTTTTCTTATTATTTAATTTGTGAATGGATTTATTATTTTATTGTGTTCTGGGTTTCTGCATTTTACACGGTGCGTGCATTGATTGATAACGGTTATAAATTTTGCGAAGCTTATTTCTTTTTGCATGCTAGTTTAAATGATTAGAATGTGCTAGGGGGTAATACGTTAATGGGATGACGAAAACTTAACTAGGTCAAACTATATGCACACTTAAATTATTTGAAAATGGAAAAAAATTGTAAATGGCTCCGGACACCATATGCTTACAATTCCCGCCCAACTACTGATTGCTATCCGCAAAGATAAGTGTGCCATGTGGTGTTGGACGACCTCAAGCCATCGGTTACAAATTCCTTTGGATTCAATTTCATATAAATACAATGATGATACTCGAAAAGGGAGCTTCAAGAAAGCTTTCACACTTTTGTTTTGCATGATTTGAAGAGGTTTTAACCTGCTCCGACTTGCCGTTCCGTAAACAATAATTCCATAAAGAATTCTGGGATGAATAAATGCAAAGTACATCAGTCTCAATAACTAGGTAGGCACAAAATACGAGAGTTTCCTTACCAATCCTACTAAAGGAGCCATTTTAGTACAAACGGATTTAATGTGTTCAACCCAAGACATGTGCGTATCAAAAGTCACTCCTAAGTACTTGAAATATTCAACTCTATCAACTACAACGTTATTTATATTAAGATATGGCAAATCAATTGGAGTTTTTTGTGGTGAATGAAAGATTCCAGTAAGATGTTCATATCATGCTCCATGCTATTTTGTATTGTAGAAGGGACTTTAGTTTCATAAAATATTGCAGTATCGTCTGCAAAAATTTGAATTTTGCCAATCAAGGGCAAATTCGAGATGTCATTGATAAATATCAGGAACAGTAATGGTCCCAACACACTGCCTTGAGGAACCCCACATTTAACAGTTAAAATATTACTGCTAATTCCATTAATCATAACATATTGCTGACGATTAGTTAGGTAACTATTAACCAATTTATAGGCTACACCACGAAATCCATAACCATATAGTTTATCGAGAAGCAGCTTGTGATCAATAGTATCAAAACCTTTTTTTTGATTTTGAAGAGATCTAATAGTGTATTTTACGATCTTAACTTCTAAATTGAGTATTTTCTTCCGCAAGGTCTGCTCCGAAAGTTTGTTTTTTAAGACATTTGACACATGTGTAAAAGATAATAATTACTTCCAGTTCAATAATACCGTGTATAAACAACTATTCGGTCTAGTGATGGGAAACCCTCTTTCCCGAATCTTAGGCGACATCGTATAGGAAAAACTACTTAGGGAAAAATTGCTCACACTCTCAGAGCCTCCATCTCTTATTAAAAAATACGTAGACGATTTTCTATTAATTATACACAAAGATAAGATAGAGGAAACTTTAAACGCCTTCAACTCATTCCACATTAAAATTACTATTAAATGGTATAGTGAAGACATATCTTCCAATAGAATGATAAATTTCTTTTCATCTCATCCGTACATGATGAAGATGAATGTGGCACGAGCATTTATAAAAGGAGTTTTCCATTTAAGTGATAATGTACACAGGACAAGTAATATAACTCTCTCTCTCTCTCTCTCTGGCACTATATTCCATCAAGGGATTTGGCCGCCTCATATGAGGTTTCATAATCATATTTTCATTTCGGATAATGAGTGATTAATTCATTGATCCTAAACCAGCCGTGAAATTTTTTCCTTGTCACCACCGGGAATCGAACCCGGGACCTCCGGTCGCTGGAGCAAGCATGCTAACCACTTTGCCACCGGGGCGGCAGTAATATAACGGAGATACATAAAATTCTGACTAAAAATAACTACACACTAAAAAATTTTCGGATATTCTATACATTTATTTATATTTTTGTTCAGATAATTTATATTTATATGAAATACTATATAAAAATTATAAATATTGAACCTATATAATTCGTTTATATAATTCTGTGATATATTTTATACAAATTTATAGTATACAAACAATTTCTATAGTTCCATTTGTATACTTTTTATAACCTACAGTATAAAACTTCACTCTTTATACCTTGATTGGTATGAAATTAATATTTTTATCTTATACAAATTTTGTTTTATACAATTAGTTTTATAAAATTAATAGGAAAACGAATATTTTTTGTTAAAAACGGAATTTTTGTACTGTAGGATCGTTTGATGATTTTCAGTTCTGTGGATATCGTGTAGTGAGTAGAAGTGTTTTTAAGTTTTCTTGTAGATTTGTGAAGTTGTTAATAGTGGTAATTAATATAATTTGGTAATTGTATAGTGAAATATAATAATAATAAATCGAATAATTAACTAATTTACTGGAACACTGAAAGAAATCGCGCCCGTACACATTTTGCTGTGTACACCAAAACTTGCAATTACCATTAATGTTTTAATAAAGTACGAGCCTTGTAAAATTTGCAGTGCAATATTTACAGTGCATTTTTAAATATTAAAATTATTGCTGAGCAGCGTCTTATGGCAAATTAGATTAATTATATTGCAATGCTGCTAGATAAATATTAGGTACGCAATTTGAATATATCAATGCAAACATTTTAAAAATGAAAAAATTTTGTTTTTTTGTTAAGAATAAATTACAAAGTGTTTTTAAAATGTTCAAATGCATACTTTTCAAAATTTATTTTGCGCTTTATAAAACATTTTTTGCGAGTAGATTATAACCAATCAAATGATTTATTTTATCCGACTTTATATTTAGTTCTCCAAATTTTATTTAAAATTTCAAACCAAAATTAGTCTTGAAGTGAATTTAAAAAGCAGTACACAAATTGCCACAAAAATGCCAGTTCGTCTAATTTCTGTATTTGCTGGGAGAAATGGTAATTATTTCAAAATACAATAAAATATAAATTATATTTATTTTTTCTTCATTTGCAGTTTTTTTATTGTAACCTTACTTCGCATCGCGAGATTTTTGGTTTAGTCACCGTTTCATCTGTAAATAATTTACGAAAATTGATGACGGATCATTTGTCGGTTTTGACTTGACATCTATCTGTTATGAGTCATTTGACCAATATTTTAAAAATTTAAATAAAAAGCTTAGCAATTCGCCAACAAAAGTTTTCAATTTTTATAAAAAATTGAAATCTAGAAAGAAAAGTGGAAAATATAAAAAATACTTTACTAAGTAAAGAATTTATTCAAGAAAATTATTTATCTGATAAATCGTTAAATATTTGTGGATTAATTATAATACATATTATCGCCCTGGATTATTCTTTGGCACTATTCTGGTAATTCCCGGGGAATATAAATTTTAAATTTTGTATCAGTTTTATTCCCTTTTCCCCAAAGTGTTTTTTGACTTTAAGAAAAAATAGTTCTTAGAAAAAAATTATTCCCATTAATAGTTTTGACTTTATTATTCCATACCTATTTTTCGAAAGCATTAACTGGGAATTAGTGTACGTTAAACATCGATAGTATCGATAGTTCAATCGATAGTATCGATTGTAAAACTATCGATTGTTTACTATTTGTAAATGAATATTATAGTACTAGCCTTGATTTGTCCGAAATATAAATAGTGCTATAATAGTATGTTTTATTTATTTAATTTTCCCTCCCTAGAAATTTTAAAATTATCGATACTATCGATAGTAGTGATAGTTTTTCGTAAAAACAATCGAAAGTTTTACAATCGATACTATCGATTGAACTATCGATACTATCGATGTTTAACGTACACTACGGGAATAGAATTTAACGGAAATTTATTATTATATTTTTTTATAGTTATGACAGAAAATTTGCACTAAAATTTGGTAATATAAATTGGGAATTCAATATATAAACGGCAATCTATTAATATATACAAACAAAATTTATCTTTTTAGTAAAATTCGATTAAAATATCAATGAAAATTAATTAGACGCAGTCAATTGCTTTCAGATATTTGTTTCCTTGTTTTATTGAGATCGCGTATCGACCGCAAATAATCAAATTATTTTCCGTAAATTTATTCCCCAATTAGAGAATTAACTTTTGGAAAACGGGGAATTGGAAAAAAATGTCTGCGAAATAGCTGCTACACGAAAAACACCAGAATACCAGAATAGTGCCACAGAAAGTGATGACGATAACCATAATGAATTTTATTTCATAAAATTTTTAAGTTTATAATTTTAGAGAATGAGAATATTGTATTTTTATTTCGAAAGTATTTAGTTGTCACGTTTGACGAATTTTATAATGCTTTTAACTCGTTCGCGGACGTGAATGCTATAATGCTAAATTTTTTCGTTTTTTAAGAAATAAAGCGACATATTTGTCAATTGTCAACAATACACTCCTTTCCGCGATGAAATATCATTGCAATTACAAAAGTTATCAAATTTGTGTTAAACACATTTTGAAAGTGTCCGCGAACGTGTTAAGATACACGCTATGGCACAGTCAATACTAAATAAATTATATTTGAAACATTTTATATTCAACAGAAGTTATGACACTGCCGTGTCACGAAAAACAAACAAATCATATATTATATTAAAAAGTAGCATATAAACTACTTCTTAACTACTACTTAATCCATGTTTATAATCACTGGAATTATACTCAAAATAATAATAATAATCGTAGATCTTGTACACTTTTGTAAGTAAAATTAAATAAACATCACTCTTAAGAGAATAATATGATTTTGATAAAATAATATATCGATTTTATAAAATAATCAAAAATTGTTTTATTTTTGTGAAAATATTTCTTAAATTTCAACAGTATTGAAAACTGAGTTCAATTGTAGCATATAGAATTTCCGAAATTTTTATACTAAAGCAACAATTGTTTATACGATAACCAAATTAATATTTTCTATAAATAATTTATATAAATTTAATACTAATACCTTATAAACAAAAATTAACATTTAATGGATAAACTTTATATTTTCACTATATACAGATATTTATACGTTGGAGTATCAAATTTATACCAGTGACCTATCAATTTATTTATATGGAGTATTATAAATTTTATACAATATTTTATAACATTTGTTTATAAGTTAAACTAATATAAAATCTATAAAAAATTCGTACGGAATTGTATTTATATTATAACTGTATTCATTTTATATGTAAATTTTTTGGTGTGTATCCAACTGAATTCACCCAGAAACTTATTACAAAATGCTTGTACACTTTTAGAAATCGTACCACAACAAATCTCTCGGATATTATTGCCAATATCATCAAATAAAAGACTCTGTCGCATATATCCCTAACCTGACAGAGAAAATTAAAAAAATTCTCAAGAGACCGAACTCCACTCATATGATAGGCACTAAAGTCAATAACACCTTGTCTAGACTTTTCAAAAACACCAAAGACAAAATCCCAACCGATAAAAGAGCAGGGGTGGTTTATAAGATCCCTTGTGACTGTGGCAAATGTTATATTGGTGAAACATCTAAAACAGTAATAATGAGGTTGCTTCAACATGAGAATGATGTTAAATACACAAAAAAACACCAAAATCATATAACACACCACAGGAGTGCACTATCTAAACATTCAATCGAGTGCTCTAAAAACTTTAATTTTACACAGGCGTCTATCCTCGATTATGAGACCCAAAAGAAAAAAGGAGTTTTTAAAGAGATGTGTTATATAACAAAAAATATTAACTGTATCAATTATAAAACAGATTGTAGGGGCCTTCAGCTGAACTATCTAAGCTTATTACGATAAGAAAGATTCAACACTTCACACACAAGTACACACAACCACACCATAGACACTACAACCTATACAGCCACTGATGATTGATGGTCAACCTAAATTAGTTTTTATGATGAACCATGAACAGATGTTATTTTTATATATTTTTTTTATTTTTATTTTTGTGGACAAACGACTTCTCGCATAAGATATCGCTAATATGGTTTTGAAATTATCGCGTTTATTTAATTTTTGGCGATATAACGGAGTCCTACAAGTATAATGCCTACTTCTAAGACATGTTCTCTAAGACACCAAATGAACATAACCGAATCACAAAGTGTAACATTTAAATATATAAAATATATCATAAAAAATATATATATATATATATATATATATATATATATATATATATATATATATATATATATATATATATATATATATATATATATATATATATATATATATATATATATATATATATATATATATATATATATATATATATATATATATATATATATATATATATATATATATATATATATTTTAAATCACAACTAACAGAAAAAGCACAATATTGACATGGAATAATCTTTTTATGTAATATAAAGGTTAACAAACTGTTAAAAAAATTAAAGCATAAACAAAGTTAAATACGGAACACAAAAAAGAAAGACACATATAACCTTTTCTTTCCAGATATACTATATATGTAACTATCTGTCTCTCCCACACTTTTTAATAGATCGACTAGCGCACTGAACTAGGTATACATATTGTGTACGGTTCATGTTCTCCTTGTTGTTCAAATTTGGCTTTATGTCTTTATCATTAAAATATTTGCATACTATGAATAATACAATGAGTGGGTGAACTGTAACGGTTCTTCGTGGTCTTGCGAAAACAAAAAAAAAATCAAACGTCGTAACCGTTAACAGACTCTTGATACTGTTTTGGTGGTGCAGCACATTGCCGGCTAGGTGGCAGTCGTACGGGGGAGTTCTTTCCACCATTTATCAAGAGCTAGATATGCTGCATGAAATATTTCACTGTTATGAACACTCATTATAACACTACACTATATTTCACTGTTCAATGTAACTAGGTTGTAACCTTCGAAATTTTGATCACTGTCTTAACCCACACCTCCTTAACGTTTGCTTTCCCTGATAGGAAATCCCCGATAGTACAGTGTGGTTAAGCTTACTTCACCATAATATTTTTAACTTTAATTGTTCATACTAAAATTCATGTGATTTTACTCTAAATTTATTCACCAATATCACACACAACTAAGTTTACACGTAAAGGCAGGGAAACGATTCGAACTTAAAGCACAACTTCTTAACCTTTTTAATGAGCACATAGAAAATTGGTGGAGAAAGAAAATATAAGATAAATATATTTAGTTTGTTTAAAGATTTTAATTTTTAAATAAATTGTTTGCAATTGTACATACTATAATCGAAATATAATAAGGAAACGAACACGTCCATGTAGATAAATAAATATGATAATATGCGTAGCTGTATAATAATGTGTAGATACACATGTAACTATAATGCTAAATTTTAATATAATGTATATATAAATGTAATATAAATATGTAAATATAATAAATATAACTAAATATAATAAATAATTAATAAATTAGTAAATGAATAAATAATGTTTAAGATGCAATATAACACGTGCAAAATTTGAACCATAGCTCATATAGGGTTAACTTTTATTTTAGGCATACGGGATTTTAATTTATTGAGAAACTAATATAAATAATAATAAAAATTTTATAAATATATATAATCTGAATAAATAAGGCATGCAATAATATTAATTTCAATTATTTATAATTGTAAGTAGGATTGCTTAGTTATTCTTATGAACATAACTTTCATTCACGACAACGCATTTTGTCATATTTTCTGTGCCAACCTGATATTTTTGCATACGAAAATTTCCAAAGTTGAGGTCGTTTATTAGATGCACACGGAATTTTGGATAACCGTTTAAATGTACTTGCACACAATTTGCACTCAATAGAGTTTAACAAATACCAAATTCGTATATATGTACATATATATATAAAGATATATATTGAAAATAATTATAAAACAACACGCTTACCAAAGAAACGGATTACACGTACCGCGACTCGATCTTAGTTTTTAGGTTCCTTACACCGTTTCTAAAAATTTTCGAGAACATACCAAAACATATCAGTACATCTATATAATATTTACGTAAGAAAAGATCGAGAAATTTACCTTGATAAGCGTTAGAGAATTAAACAAAATCTTCTATCCAATTTCAGCTAGTTGCGCGTCCTCGTACCACTAGTAACTATATTACGTGACTACGACTTTTACGTTTGCCGGCACTTAAATAATATTGCGAACACTCGTTTGGTCTTTATGACCTATATTGTTTTATTATTTAGAACTTTATTATTTAGAATTGTGGTACACTTACGAGATGATCCGCTTGCTGATGTTTGTACGAAGGTAAACCGGCTAATGAATCGACCAAAGATTTTATTTAACTTTTCGGTTATTTTATTTTATTTTTATATTTTTTTTTTCTTTTTGTTGTTGTTTATCAACAAGTTTAATCTACCCAATTCTAGATGTCTCATTTTGTAGGGAGGTGTGCGTCGTTGAAATTTAAATGATGTACAGTACACCAACAAAGTGTGTCTGTCACCTACGCGATGCAAGAGAAGAAATAGTGCGATTGTATTTTTTCATTGTAATTATATTTAATGTATTTTTATTTTTTTTTTTTTTTTTTTTTGTTTGACTTTAGCAAATTGTAACAGACTACTGTTACAGAACGACATCGAAATATAATAAATATTATAAATACCCCCTGACATAATGATCACTTTCCTACCTCAGTGAAACATAATAAAAGTAAAATCAATAATTGTTTTAGATATTGCACTACACGTCTTGCAAGTCAATAGCCATTTTTAATTATGTTTTATTGTATTATATAAATTTTATTATGTGTTTAATATTATTGTATGTATTAGTTGCTCTTTAAATTCCACATTTATTAATTTTGTTGTAATTTGTGTTTTAGTTATTTTGTGAATTCTACACTGATGATGACCAACAGGTCGAAATATATGGATACTAGAATAAAATAAAGTAATTATTAAATCGTAAAAAATATTTGTCTATAAAAAGCTAGTAGCGGCATACATCACAAGATCAAAGACAAACTACGGAAATTATTTACTATATGAGAAATTTATATACAAAAAGAGGACTTTGTAATGGAACAAGAATGTCGGTGCAAGACCTAAAGCCAACTTTAATAATTACTACTGTACTAACTGGATCAGGTGTTGGTCAGCATGTCAACGGGTCTTACTGCTAGTTAGTTATAATTCAGAGAGATTGCATTTGTTACTGTTATCAGTAAAAAAGAAATCAAATAGTAAAAATGATTTTTAAATTATATACTCAGTTTTGCACGCCACTGTATTTCAAAATGTACTTTAAAGGAGTGTTTTTTTTGTGCAACCGTGTAATATTTAAATATTGAAGTTTACGATAAATAATTCATCTCGTATTCTAGTGGCGCACTGGACTGATAATTTCCACGAGCTCTTTTCAAGAAACCAATTAAATCAAATGCATATCCATAAAAATTGCAGAAATGTTGCTACTAGCAAATTAATTATTCTAGTAAATTTTTATTTATTTTTGGTTGTTGGTACTGTACTGATAATTTATCGATTTATATTTCTCAGTATAAAATTTATAAAAGTTTTGTTATAAACAAATTTAATTATCTGTTCATCCTACAGAATTGACTCGTTTCTGTTTCAAAAATGTTGTTGCATTTTATTATGATTTTCCTTGTTAAATCAATTTTGATAAATTTCTAAAACTCCCGTCGAAATGACTAGATGTTGATATTTGGCATTCTATATGCAGCTATAAAATTCAGATATCAGTAGAATTATCATCAATCCAGTGATTTAAAATTGATAAATCTACCTACGTACCATTTTGAAAGACAACAATATTGTACGTTTGTTCAAAATTATTTCTTGTTAATTGATGTTGAAATTTAAGCTGAAATTAGGACTAATTCGTTCTAAAATTCAATGACATTTAATGTATATATATTCCCAATAGGGACATCAATTTCCACATGAATTATTATAGAAATTATGGCGGAGAGTAGATGCCGTAAATTACCAATAGATTTATAGGGACGCACAGTTTTCACATTAACCTTAATATCAGAGACATCATCAATATTTTCATAAAGCATTCGTACATAAATCATAACAATGAATTTCAATTTATTTATTACGTCAAGAAGAAGCGTCTTTACAGGGTACAACAAAAACTATACCGAAAGTGTGAACAAAATGGGGAATAAAATTAATTTAATTTAATTTTTCGAAATTTACGACTCACATACATAAAATACCTGTTACAGCATTGAACAGAATACAAAAGAACACACTGCCATAACCAAAATGTATACCGGTATATATTTAGAAAAAAAAGTTAATTTCATACAAATCTAATTCAATTATTACAAAGTTTTTCCAGTAGGATTGTTGTACGGAAATCGAGTTGGGGAAAAATCATCAATTTAAATTTAAATGTAATTTTTTTATGCTGCCAATTGTTGCAAAACGTATAATATTGATTTTGGTCGAAATATACTGTTCGTGTTAGATTCTAGCACCTCTATCTATTTACATACTCGTATACATACATATACATATATATACTGCATGCAGTACGCTGAACGATAAATAAATAAAAAATACACGTATGGATTTATAAAAAATATAGTTCATCTTCCATTTAAAAATCGTTACACTTGCAATTTAATCGAATTAAGCACAAATTTGTAGTCGTTCACATCGTTATATTTCCTATAAGCTCCGTACATCCTATTTTAACATGGTTATAGGTGTAGAGCTTATTTACGAATATATATACGAGTATATATATGTAGAAATGAGCCGAACACACAAAACTAACAGAAATAATTAATGAGGATTCAAAAAGAAAACTGTCGAGATTTATTAGAGACAAATACGTAACCAAACCATATATAGTACCCGTATTTATGGTGTTTGAGCGTGAGGTGATTAAAAAAGATTTGTTGTTGAAATATACGAATTAAATTTGGAATGAAATTCCAAATGTTGTTAATTAAATTAATTGGTGGTATGCTAGTATAGATCTATATATACAGTCGTATGTACATACAATCCTTGATTCATGTCTGTATCACTAAATATAAATCATTCAGATAAATAGGATTAAAATTGCAAACGTTATACGTGATAGGGATCATGACGTCTATCATTTCGGTCTAGTCGTAAAGATTATTATTATACTGGATGAGAGGAATTAGGGAAGATAAATTTTAATGTCGAATTTTTTACGATAATAGTTTTACCACAAATGAAATAATTCGAATAATTTAAAACATCATGAACATAGTGCTTAAGCGTTTTTAAACGGTTAGTCTTTATTATCTAAAGCATTATTATAAAGCATAAAATATTAGTTAATGCTCTTGTAACTGTTTCCTGTCATAAATGTTTTGTCTCTATAAGATAATAATAATGGAGGATGCAAGTACACACAGGGTGGCCCATTGGGACGAGCCCAAACGTGCAGGGCGTGTAGCTGAGTCAATCGCATGAAGAAAAGTCTACTACCGGAAATGAACCGTTACCTACTTAAATTGCATTTGGACCATGGATCATGTGAATTGCAATAATTCTTCTATAAATAAAGGTAATTCAATTGTTTTTCTATAATTTTAAAGGCACGAAGTCCTTTTTTTTCTCGTATCCGGCTTTATTTTTCACATATCAATATAAATTTATGCTCGGACCAAAGCAGGTTGGGGAAATGCCCTTTACATTTTTTTTTTTTTTACTACGCGTTATGCTCCATAGGAGTCTCGCCAGCGTGATATTTTTAATTTTTATATAATTCAATGGTTCGTTACTTTAATGTATTTTATATCAACTTTTACTTATTGGGAGTTGGTTCAAAAAGTGCAAAAAACAACCAAATCGTCTTTTGATTTTAATTTCGGGGGGGGGCGTAGGAGCCGGGATCTTCAAACATGTCGCACTGCGTGCCGCACGTAGGAGCGGATTATATAGAATCTATTAATGACACCTACGCTCCTCCCCGTTAGCCCTCCGGGGGTCTTTTGATTTTAATTTCGGGAGGCGTAGGAGCCGGGATCTTCAAACATGCCGCACTGCGTGCCGCACGTAGGACCGGATTATATAGTATCTATTAATGACACCTACGCTCCTCCCCGTTAGCCCTCCGGGGGTCTTTAGATTTTAATTTCGGGGGGCGTAGGAGACGATATCTTCAAACATGTCGCACTGCGTGCCGAACGTAGGATCGGATTATATAGAATCTATTAATGACACCTACGCCCCTCCCCGTTAGCCCTCCGTTGGTCTTTTGATTTTAATTTCGGGGGACGTAGGACCCGGGATCTTCAAACATGTCGCACTGCGTGCCGCACGTAGGAGCGGATTATATAGAATCTATTAATGAGACCTACGCTCCTCCCCGTAAGCCCTCCGGGGGTCTTTTGATTTTAATTTCGGGGGGCGTAGGAGCCGGGATCTTCAAACATGCCGCACTGCGTGCCGCACGTAGGAGCGGATTATATAGAATCTATTAATGACACCTACGCTCCTCCCCGTTAGCCCTCCGGGGGTCTTTTGATTTTAATTTCGGGGGGCGTAGGAGCCTGGATCTTCAAACATGTCGCACTGCGTGCCGCACGTAGGAGCGGATTATATAGAATCTATTAATGACACCTACGCTCCTCCCCGTTAGCCCTCCGGGGGTCTTTTGATTTTAATTTCGGGGGGCGTAGGAGCCGGGATCTTCAAACATGTCGCACTGCGTGCCGCACGTAGGAGCGGGTTATATAGAATCTATTAATGACACCTACGCTCCTCCCCGTTAGCCCTCCGGGGGTCTTTTGATTTTAATTTTGGGGGCCGTAGGAGCCTGGATCTTCAAACATGTCGCACTGCGTGCCACACGTAGGAGCGGATTATATAGAATCTATTAATGACACCTACGCTCCTCCCCGTTAGCCCTCCGGGGGTCTTTTGATTTTAATTTCGGGAGGCGTAGGAGCCGGGATCTTCAAACATGCCGCACTGCGTGCCGCACGTAGGACCGGATTATATAGTATCTATTAATGACACCTACGCTCCTCCCCGTTAGCCCTCCGGGGGTCTTTAGATTTTAATTTCGGGTAGTTAAAATTATGACCATTTTGAAAAAAATGTCGCGACAGTTAATTTTGACTGCGATACTAAAGGCTAGCCAAAATTAAATTAAACAATTAAATTAAATAAAAAAATAAAAAAATATATTTAAAAAAAAAAAAAAATCAAAAAAAATTCGGACCTTCGACCCATTCGGCCCTTCGACACATTCGGCCCTTCGACACATTCGGCCCTTCGACACATTCGGCCCTCCGACACATTTGGCCCTTCGACACATTCGGCCCTTCGACATTCGGCCCTTTGACACATTCGGCCCTTCGACACATTCGGCCCTTCGACATTCGGCCCTTTGATATCATACCTATATTTCATATATTCAGTTGAGAGAGAGGAAAATACATTTGATTCAATTTTTTTTTAATTTTGTTAAAATATTTAGTGATGTGGGTAAAAATAAATTAAAAATATGTTTTGCTTCTTTCTAGCTGCTTTGAATTAATTAAGTCTATCTTTGTTCTTCTCAACCTACATGAAGTGAGTTGTGTTCTTTTTTTACTATGTCTAAGAAGCAACAAAAAATAAAAATTGTTGTTGTAATTCGCAGTGGTATTATCTGAAGTCATAATTAATCAATGCTTATACTAATATAGCTTAATTAAAAAAAATTGATTATAAATATCAAAAAAACTAATTTATAAATTTTGAAAATTAATTAAGAAAAAAAAAATAATTATAATAGTTATAATGGTTTGTAATACTAATTAATAATAAATTGATTGTAGATGGTGTTTACAGGGTCGACTCACTCTAATTGCATTTCAAATGTATCCAATATTTGCCGCCGTCGAAGATGTTTCATTCATATAGTATTAATCCAAAAACGGATAGGCAAGCGTATTCGTGATCGATTAGTATTAAGTACACTGATGATTTTAATTTGATTAAGGTGACACGAGGTTTTCAGTCAACAAGTTGGGTATGTTGAGTTTCCATATTGGAATTTCGGTACAACTTTCGTCAGAACAATTAGACGGATTAGCGTAGATTTTATTATCTCTCACTCGCAAATTCAAATATTTTTCAGACGATTTTTCGATAGTATCGATCAGGCTAGTGTACTCTTTGTCTTGGAACTCGGGAGCATTAAGGTCAACATGTAGCACAGAATTATTTGCGAGATGTTGCAAACTTTCTATAAATACACGTGACAATGTATCTGGTACAACGTTCTGGGCTCCTTTACAGTGTTCTATACTAAATTGGAAACCTTAAAGCTTAAGGCTCCATCGCGCAAGCTGACCAGCTAAATTTTTCTGCTCCATGAGCCACTTGAGACTTGCGTGGTCGGTGATGATGGTAAACGAGTACCCCTCGATATACGCCTGAAACTTCTTTACGCTGAGCACAGCGGCCAGGCATTCCAATTCCGGTATGGAGTAGTAGCACTTGCATCGCATTAGATAAAAAACGGCCGATTAAAGTTTGGATTCGTTAATACGGATGCCGAGGATAATGCGATTTTGATTTTTTCAAAGGCCGCTTGACTTGGCTGACTCCAAATAAATTTATTACCTTTTTTAAGAAGATCGGATAGGGGTGCTGCCATGGTAGCATATTAAGGAATAAACCTCCTATACCACCCTGACATACCTAGAAATCTGCGAACCTTTTTCGCTGTGTTGGGAACTAGGAAATCTACGATAGCTTTTACTTTTTCTTGGTCGACTCGGAGACAACCATCACCTACCACATAGCCCAAATATCCTATCTCTTTTTAAAAGGAACTTGCTCTTTTGTAAGTTTACGGTAAGTCCTGCTTTTTGAAGTAGTGACGCAACCAGATCTAGTAATTTTAAATGTTCGTTGAAATCTTTGGAGGTAATGAGGAAGTCATATAAATATACAAATATTTGTTCATGAAGTTGATGTGGTATAACCCGGTGCATTAACCTACACATCGTTTGTGGTGCATTACAAAGTCCGAACGGCATGACCGTAAACTGATACAAGGGACGACCAGGGACGGTAAACGCTGTCTTATCTCGGAACTCTTGAGCCAACGGGATCTGCCAGAGTGCATCTTTCAAGTCAATGCTTGAGATGAACCTGGTTCGATCCAGACGACTCAAAGACTGTCAATGATGGGCAGCGGATACGCATCTCTGATCGTAACCTCGTTCAGTCTACGGGCATCTAGGCACATTCGAACCTTGCCGTTTGACTTTTGTGCTAATGTCACCGGGGAACTCCAAGCAGTGTTTGACTCCTCAATTACCCCGAGGGATAACATTCAATCTAATTCTTGGTAAAGAGATTTTTGGACAGATGGAGAGACAGCATATAGTGCCACTGTTTTATTGGTTTAGCCATTCCAACGTCGTCGATGTGATGCATCAAGAGATTGGTACGACCAAGACCGAGAGCATCAAACGAAGGAAAATTATTTATAATTCTATCCAGTTGTTCAGTTCAAAGGTAAGATCATGTTTCAAAGCATTTTCAGGTTTTTCTTGAAATTCATGGTCGTCTACTTCGGAAATACACTTAGGAATTATTTGTAGATTAAAGTTTTTCCAAAAGTCAATGCCTAGATAAAGCTTTTGGGTAAGGGTAGGTATTATGTGAATTCTCATGACCTTCACTAAATTATTGTAATTTTAGTACGATAACAGTGGATCCACTTTTGGTCCCCGATTCGATGCAAAAAACCCTTCCGTTTTTATCTTAGGAGCAGTTGTTCGCATGTGAAAAGCGACGTTCTACGTCTCTTGGCTTGAGTTCTTCACTTCAGCGAAATGACATAGTAATATAAATATTACATGAATATAGTAACAAGTGGCCCGATGCGATTTAATACTACGAATCGCAGGATCTAGAAAAAACATTTTACACAAATAATACAATTTTGCTATTTAATTTGATAACAATTTACTATTTGAATATTTGTTTTATAATATGATTACATTTATTAATTAATAATCTTCTTTATTATATAAATTGTAATAGCGAAATATTTATTATTATTAATTATTTAGTTATTAAATGTCGCGAAAATCACTCGCTTCTTTACAATTGCGTAATAGGAACATCACGAAAAATATCGAAAAAGATACATGTAATGATAATAAAGAAATCTTACCTATAGTTATCGAATCATCAACATCACTTATACCTTATTATAACATAGAATTTCCATTAGTAATTGAAAAAGGCTAAATTCCTTCAAGTTTTCCAACTCATTCGGTAAATTCACAAAAAATTCTCACGTCTACCATGGAATTTAATTTCGATCGTGCTTTTAAACTAATTCCGGAGTTTAATGGAGCTCATGATAAGCTTCATAGATTTCTTCATTGTTGTAATATAGTGTATAAAGATCTGAAGACCGATAACAATACTGCAGCGTTCTTGGAGTTAGTTCAAGACAAATTAGTATATGATGATGCTTATAATAAAACGGTATTAACAAATACATATGAATCTTGGCAAGAATTGCAGCAAGACTTGAAATACAAATTCTTCAACGCTACCAATAAGGGTTTTAAGTAGTGGTTAGTCCCAAAAATGTCTAGAGCTTAGAAAAATCCACCAAATTGAGTATTTTGTTTTAAATACTCTTTATGAGATTCTTAAAAGATCCGTCATGAGTATTTTGTCTGAATTTTTTTTGTATGCATAGAAATCATACTGAGATATTTGTTTAAAAACATCACTTTTTTTCTTAACCCTTTGAAGCATACATTTTTGAGTTTAATATTTTTTTCTAAAATTTAGTACACATTGTTTTTTGTGGTCGCTATGTTCAAATACGGAGTAAGATTTTCGATATTGACAGTTGACAGCTCTCAATTAGCAGTCAAATCACTTTCACTTGTTATAAATTTTGAATTTATTCTCATTTAGTACGTTTCTTGGGTCTGAGTATGTACTGATTTCTATGCATACAAAAAATTTTCAGACAAAATACTCATGAGGGAACTTTTAAGAATCTCATAAAGAGTATTTAAAAAAAAATACTCAATTTGGTGGATTTTTCTAGGCTCTAGACATTTTTGGGACTAAACACTACTTAAAACCCTTATGTGCGCTAGAGCTTTTGACATGTACAAGTAGAACTAGTTCAGGCTCGGCAACATGTCAATGAAAGCGTAAAAGATTTTGCAGGGAGGATTGAAAATTTATTAGCAGAATTAAACAAATCTTCTCTTGGTGTTAATGATAATAGTAATGTAGATAAAAATATACAACTTTTAAACTCTAAAACTGCATTAAGATCTTTTGAAGATAGTTTAAAAGATCCAATTAAATTAAGAATCAAAGCATGCAGGTATGATAATCTAAAGGATGCTATTGTTAAGGCAATTGAAGAAGAATGTTTAGCTTCTTCTAATAAGGGTAAAATTGCTAAATCCCAAGGCAATCTCAATTTGATTAGTATAACCCAAATAAACAAACTAGATGTCAAATTTGCTCAAACATAGGGCAAAGTGCAAAAACTTGTTACATTCTTAATTTAACAAACCAACAGCCTAATTCATTTCGAACAACTCCATCGAATTTATATTATAATAATAAATTCCAATTCAAATTTTAATCGGCAAATTAAACCAAACTCGCATCTAATGAATAATGCTCCTCGAATTAATCAAATATTTGTTTCGCGTGCTTACTGTAAAAGACGTGGACATCATATTAGTGTGTGCCATTCCCGAATCAAAGTTAATGAACAAACAAATAATCATCAATCAATTATTCCACAACAATCGGAAAACTCAAGCGAATCCAAATAGGAATCAAAGGATGTAGCGGTTCGGATTCAAGAGCTGTAGAGCTGCATCCTATTCAAAAAACTAAACCCTTCGACACAAAAATATCTGATTCACTATTACAACCAATAAATTCAAGTTTTAACTCTTTTGTAATTTTAACTAACAATTTCCATAATAACGACATGAAATTCGTTAGTCTTCATTTAGATATTTTGGAACAACCTCTATTTTTCTTAGTAGATACCGGAGCAGATATTAGTATCATTAAAAAACATTTTATTAAACCTGATTCACTTTGTTACCCAAATATAAAGATTAATGTTAAAGGTATTACTTCTGAATCAATACAAACCTACATGTCCTACAAATATAAAAATATCAAGTGATTTTGAAATTCCGCACAACTTTCATGTCGTACAATAGGATTTCCCAATAAGTTGCGTGGGGATTATTGGGAATGACTTCCTTCGCCTAAACCAATGTAATATAGATTACCTTCTTAATAAGATTATTGTAAATCCTGTATCAATTAAAAATCAACAAATTCCGCTAAATCTTTCGTCAGATAATCCACCGATAACTATCCCAAGTAGATTTGAGAAACATGTAAAGATGAGATTTAAAACGGATCATGACAGAGAATATCTGTGTCCGTCTCAAATGATTGTTCCTGAAGTTTATATCGCAAATACTCTTATCAATCTTTTGTAACCATAAGTATTATAAATACGAATGATTTCTCTGTACAATTAGATAATGTATATAGGTATAGAGCCAGAAAATTTATACGAATATCATATCTTTAAATTAGGTAATTGGACTGACAAATTAGATGAACGATTAAAAACTTTAGAAGACGAAATTAATGTTGAGCATATGAATTATGAAGAAAAATCTTCAATTATCAAAATTTGTCAAGAGTACAATGACATATTTTACAATTGTTTATTACACCAATGCAGGTTGTCATCATATTCCACTGGTACCTAATTCGCGACCAGTAAATGTAAAGCCATATAGACTACCTCACTCAACCAAAGCTTAAATTAACAACCAAGTTAATGAAATGGTTATAAACGGTGTAGTAGAAAATAGTAATAGTCCTTTCAACTATCCATTGCTAGTGGTCCCAAAGAAATCAAATGATACTAATAAACGGTGAAGAGTAGTTGTAGATTTCCGTCGTCTGAACGAAATCACGGTGGATGACATTTTTCCTCTCCCTACCATTGTAGATATTTTGGATCAATTAGGGGATGCAGTGTATTTTACCACCCTAGATTTAGCGGATGGTTATCATCAAATTGCTCTTAGTGATGAAGATAAATATAAAACAGCTTTTAGTACTCAAATGGGTCACTACCATTTCACAAGAATGCCTTTTGGTCTGAAGAGTGCACCTTTCAGAGGATAATGAACAATGTTTTGTCTGGTTTACACAGCATTAAATGCTTTGTGTATCTTGATGATATTGTCGTTTATGGTTACAATTTTCAAGATCATAATAGAAAATTAAACGGCGTATTCGAATGTCTTAGAACATGTAATTTAAAACTTCAACCAAAAAAGTGTAACTTGGTAAACATATCATAACTGATCATGGAATCAAGCTTGACCCTTCAAAACTTGAAGCTATTCATAATTTTCCAGGTCCGACAACTCCAAAACAAGTTAAATCATTTCTAGGATTAATTGGATATTATCGACGGTTTATCGGAAAATTCTCAGAACTCGCACATCCTATTAATTTACTATTAAAGAAATATACACATTTTGTCTGGAATGCCTTTTGTCAGAATATAGTTTCGAAATCTTAAAACAAAAAATATTAAATCCTCTAATTTTACAATATCCCAATTTTGAAAAACGATTCTACGTAACGACTGATGCAAGTGAATTTTCTCTTGGAGCTGTCCTTTCTCAACGAATAGGCGATGATGACTTGCCCGTGGCTTTTGCAAGCCGGGTCTTAAATAAAGCTGAGCGTAACTATTCTACAATTGAGAAAGAACTGCTGGGAATGGTATTTGCAGTCAAACGTTTTCGCCCCTACTTAGGTTAGGTTAGGTTAGAGTGGCTGCTATCGCACACTTAGGCCAATAATGGCCCATTGTGATACCACAGGATCCAATCTCCCCTTACTCCCGCTGAAACCAACCAGAGCTACTGATGTAGCGTAAAATATCTCGCACCCTACAGTCCGTGAGTTCAGAAAGGCTGTCCATGTTGTACACACCCAAGTACTTACGTCTTTTGTATGATAGTGCCGGACATGAGCATAGGAAGTGAACTAGCGTCTCTTCCTCCTCTTCGTCCATACAACTTCTACAAAAGTCATTCGTCTCTAGACCCAGCCTTCTCGCATGTTCCCCAAAAAGGCAGTGTCCTGTTAGTATCCCTACGACCAATCCTAAATCTCGTTTTCCCAGGGATACAAGTGCCTTGGAGCGCCGCAGGTCCAGTTTTGGCCAAACCTGTTTTGCTACCCTGCACGTGAGAGTGTTGGTCCACCTCTCATCTGTTAAGGCGATTGCCTTTTTACTGAGCGTCAATTTGAGCGCTGCTATAGGCCTCCCCAGACATGCCCTTTCCGGTTGCATCTGGAGAGTCGTACCGTACCTAGCTAGTTCGTCTGCCCTGCAGTTTCCCGTGACGTCCGAGTGACCAGGGACCCAGATCATCTGGATACTGAAATACTCGCTCATCTCATTAAGAGATGATCGGCAATCCAGCGCCACCCGTGACTTCAGAGAAACCGCCTCTAGTGACCTGAGTGCCGCTTGACTGTCCACATAAATCGCGATATCCCTAACAGATACCACGTTATGCTTCAACCATGTCACGACTTCCCCTATCGCCACCACTTCAGCCTGGTACACGCTGCAGTAGTCAGGGAGACGAACAGAAATATTAACATTGAGCTTCTCACAGAAGACTCCAGCTCCTACTTTGCCGTCTAGCTTAGAGCCGTCCGTGAAAAATGTCAGTGCCTCGTTTTCCCGTATTGATCCATTCCTCCAGGATTCCCTAGAAGGACAGATGATCCGGAAACCTATATCGAAGCACAACGTTGGTTTAATATAATCTAGATTCACCAGTTCTTCCCTTAGTGATCTAACTATCGTCGAGTGTCCCACCTGAAGAGATTTCCACTGAGAGACAGCCGAGAGCCTTGTAGCCACATTGGCTGCCATCTGCTTACCGAAAAACTCGATTGGAATAAGGTGGAACATAACCTCTAAGGCGCGTGTAGGTGTTGTCCTAAGCGCCCCGCTTATAAGCATACAGGCCGTTCTTTGTACCTTCTCCAACATCCTTATGTAGGTTACCTTTTCCAGAGCTGGCCACCACACGCCCACCCCGTACATCAGCACAGGCCTTACCACTGCGGTATAGAGCCAGTGTACCAGCTCTGGTTTCAAACCCCATTTCTTCCCTATTGCGTTTCTACACGAGTAAATGGCTACATTAGCCTTATTCACCCTTTCTACAATGTTAGGCTTCCAGCTGAGCTTACTGTCCAAGATTATGCCCAAAAATCTCGCTCTGTCAGCAAAAGCCAGTCTAATGCCGTTCACAGTAGGAGGGCTAACTACCGGAATTTTATATTTCTTAGTAAATAGTACCAGCTCTGTCTTGGACGGGTTGATCCCTAATCCACATTTTCCGGCCCATTTCGTAACGATCAGGAGTGCATTCTGCATAACATCCCTAATCGTATCCAGATATTTGCCTGAGACAGCTATCGCTACATCATCTGCATACGCTACAACCCCCATCCCCTCTTTCTCCAATTCCAACAGCAATCCATTCACCACTGCACTCCAAAGAAAGGGGGACATCACTCCTCCCTGCGGAGTTCCTCTAACCACCCGCCTTCTAATGGTGGACTCTCCCAGTTCCGAGATAATAATCCTGCTTACCAGCATCTGATTTATCAACCTACTTATAAGATAATCCACCTTCAAAAATGACAATCCTTCCATGATCGCCTCCGTTTTAACATTATTAAAGGCACCCTCAATGTCGAGAAATGCTACCATACAGAACTCTTGCGAGTAAATTGACTTCTCAATCATGCGTACTAGATCGTGCAGAGCTGTGTCCACCGACTTTCCCTTACAGTACGCATCCTGAGACATTGCCCAATTCCTCGGATCAACTTTTGTTCGAATAAGTACGTCTATCAATCTTTCCAAGGTTTTCAACAGAAAGGATGATAGAGTTATAGGCCTCAGGTCCTTTGGATAAGCCTGTGAGCTTTTTCCCGATTTCGGGATAAAAACCACTTTGACCTCCGTCCATTTCCTGGGAATATAGACCAATTGCAGACATCCCCAGAAGATAACCTCCAGCCAGGGGAGGATGACCGCAGAGTTCCTTTGGATCTCTGCTGGTATAATCCGATCCGGGCCCGCCGATTTATAAGGCTTAAAACCGTTCAGTGCCCACAGGATTCGTTTCCTGTCCACGATGCCATCCACATCTGTTAAAGGTGTTCCTCGATGAGCTCCAGGCTCCATCGAGTCATCAATGCTTCCCGGAAAATGGGTCTCAATGAGAAGCTCCAATGATTCCGCACTTGAAGCTGTCCATAACCCGTCCGGCCTAATTAAGTAACTAGGACTGGTTGGGTTAGTAGATAGAATTTTCCTTAGGCGAGAAGTCTCGGAGACCTCCTCCATTCTACAACAGAAGAGTCTCCAAGACCCCCTTTGTGCCCTCCTCAACTCTTTTTTGTATTTTCTCAGGTCTTCCTTATAGGAATCCCAATCTCGATTTTCCCTGGTGTTCTTAGCCTTATTAAAGGCTGTCCTACACGCTCTCCGATAGGTTCCCAACCCCGTGGTCCACCATGTCGGTTTCTGCCTGCCCCTAGGCTTTATTAGGGGGCATGCAGCATTAAATGAAAGATTGCATGCCTTTGTGACAATATCAACCATGCCATCTAATTCCTCTACTGTCGCCGGAAGTCCAGGAACCTCCAGCGGCAATAGTTCCTTCAACACCTCCCCATATTTGTTCCAGTTTGTCCTTCTGGGATTCCTGAAGGCTTTCCGGGCAACAGGTTTGATGTTGAGGTTATATGTAATATATCGGTGATCAGAGAATGAGTGCTCTTTCGCCACTCTCCACCCACTGATCATATCAAAAATTGTTTCTGACGCACAGGTTACATCTAGAACCTCCTGTCGATTTCTAACAATGAATGTTGGTTCACACCCAATATTGCAAACTACAAGGTTAGTATTTAATAAGTAATCAAAAAATAACTCACCCCTTTCATTAATGTCTGTGCTTCCCCAGATTGTGTGATGCGCGTTTGCATCACATCCAAGTATCACACCTACCTTTTTCTGACCTGCTTCCCGGATCAGTTCCCCCAGGTTATCCGGTGGAACCTCCTTCTCGCGATCCATGTAGGCTGAGGCTAGCCATAGTTTTTCACAGCCTACCTCAGCGCTCACCGCCGTAACGTCCCCGCTACTAAATTGTGGAAGAAGAAAAATATTCAAATTATTTTTCGCTAAGATACACGATCTGATCTTTTCAGAGTTGCTTGAGTATAATAATTTATACCCTTTCATTCCAAGGCCACAGATCCTGTTATTATTAATCCAAGCTTCTTGGATTAACACCAAGTCCTCATCTGACTTAGTCAGTCTGAGCACGAGAGCTGCCGAGGCAGCCTTCGTGTGGTGCAGGTTTATTTGTACAATGCTAACCATTGTAATCTACCTTACTCACCACTTCATGCACTCCCTGCATCAGGATAGTATCATTTGGCTCGTTGGTTTGGTCGCAAACCCCCTCTCGTCGTGTGTTCGACGGGTTGCCCCCATCGGACTTCAGAGAGAGGAGGCTGCCTCCCATCACCAACTTCACTTCGTCCGAAATATCGGAACGGCTACTCTGGTCGGCCTCAGCCCGCTTGACCGTTTCCTGCCGGGTCCGTTCTACGTCGCCCCCAGGCTGGTCTCCCGCGCCCTTATCGACCTCGTCTTTCCTATAAACTTTAAGAGTGATCGACCCGAAACCGAAGTTGATCACTCCCTACTCGCCCCTACTTATATGGAGTTAAATGTACAATCATTACAGACCATAAATCCTTAATATGGCTAAATAAATCAAAAAATCTGTCTTCTCGCTTAATGCGATGGCGAATAGAATTTGATGAGTTCGATTATGATATTAATTACAAAGCTGGAAAGTATAACGCTAATGCAGATGCCTTGAGCAGAATTATAGTGAATTCTGTCAATCAAAGCAATGTAAATATTATTACTCGATCGCAGTCTAAACTAACCAATCAAACAAATTGTGAGCCAATAAATCGTGAGCATAATAAAATACCTATAAATTCAAATCAAGATTCTAATTCCAATCAGCAATTATCAAACACCAATAAAATGTCTCATCCAGGAAATCCTATTATTAAATTAGAAAATGAATTGGATATTCAAAAAATTATACAAGAGTTTCACCTTTCACCTATAGGTGACCACCAGGGCGTTGAAAGAACCTTTAGAAGAATAAAATCATATTACTGTATTCCGAAAATGTGGAGTACAATAAGAAAATTTATAACTGAATGCGAATCTTGTCAAAAAAATAAAATTTCTAAAATTAATAAATGTCCTATGGTAATAACTACTACGTCAAAAAACCATTTGATAAAATATTTCTCGATATAGTCGGCCCTTTAAATCCTTCGAGCAGTAACAATCGTTGCATTCTTATTTATACAAGACGACTTGTCGAAGTTTTCGTTGGCTATACCGTTAGAAAATCAATTATCAAAAAAAATAGCTCAAGCTTTTGTAGAACACTTTATCTGTAGATTTGGTGCTCCCTTGTGTGTATTAACAGATCAAGGAACCAACTTTTTAAGTATATTGTTTATAAGTTTATGTAAAATATTGAAAATAAAAAAATTCAAACTACCTACTGCTTATCATCCCCAAACAAATGTGCGCATTAGAGAGGTCACATCGCACATTAGTGGAATATTTACGAAATTATACTGACAAAGATCCAAATGACTGGGATCACTGGTTACTTTTCGCGATGTTTACGTACAAGTCTACCCCTCATATGTCTACTAATTTAATGTCATTCGAAATTATTCATGGGTTTAAACCTAATATTCTGAAACGGGTTAGCCTCTTACCTATTGAGGCCAGCCCAGTTTCACAGAATTTGCCACTACCCATGTTCGCACTCCTTGCGGCATTTATTCCCGCAGCTCAGTCTTTTAGAGGAAAATGGCGTGGGTATTGGAGTGCATGGATAGCGGCCTTGCTAGCCGCAGAAGAAAAGAGGGAACAGTTGAGTGGGGTAACGGACCCCTACATAGTGGCAGTGTCGTCGACCCGTTATGCGGATCGAGTCGACCGAGGTTGTATATTATGGTGTTTACACCACCATATTAGATCGATTAATATGGAAACAAAAATATATTGGCCTCTGGCCCACAACAGAATTTAGTAAGTATTTTTTTTTTTTTTTTGGGTACCACGGCGGTTTTGGCAGAAGGGGAAAGAGTGCCTATGTCACAACATTCCCGTCCCGAGAGACAGCCAAAAGAACACCGTGTTACCTGGGCCGTAAGAATTAGTATGGTGAGCCCTGTATACTTACCAATTTACCGCTTTGTTCTTCACAAAAACCCCAAAAAAAACACACAATATTTTAATTACCACAGAAAACTTTTATTCATTAAACAAAAAAACAAACCAAAAACAACAAAAAAAAACTATGTATTTAGCTTAATTATCCGCCGAGCTGAGCTACTACACGGATAATTAATGGTCACTGACTGCCCCAAACCAAGAAAATTTCGCGGTATTTATTCCAAAACTTAATTACTTGTTGAGAGAGAGAATTTACATTTTAACCAAGTGATTAAAATTGTTCTCTCAATCAACTTACATTTTATTTTTGATGACAATCCAGAAAACTTTTTAGAAACCGCGCATGTTGTGAATTTCCGGCTCGTATTTGCTACTAGCGGAAGTTTGTACAACAACAAATACAGATGGTTTTGATTTTCACATAGGTTGACGTATTGGTAAATATGTCAACGCTATACATAAATAAACCACTTGCATTTATCGTGTACTTGAAAAATGTAGAGATGTCGAATTGCATAAACTATTTACGCTTACCCCACAGAAACTCATTAAAAAAAAATTCTAACATGAATTAATTAAATGGCCTTGTAGTAAATAAACGTAAAAAGAAAATGTGAAAACGTAGCATGACTGGTTGTAAATTCTAAACAAACTGTTTAGAATTATGTTAGACAAAATAAAGTATTAAAAATCTCCGTACTATTTCGATGTGTTGTTGAAATTGACTAACAATTTATTTTTTAATTTCTAGGTACACAAAAGAAAACCTAAATTATGACTAACTTATAATAGAACACGATAACAAGAAACTGCAAAGAATGCCAGCGGATGTGTCATTTTCACATATACGTGTTGGGCTGTCTATGCATATCAAATGATCATCCGCTCACACGCTTTACATTGTTTCTTGTTATCGTGTGAAATAAACTGTTCAAGATTGAACATACTCCCGGGCGACTATGGCAAGGTTGTACTATGCAGTAGCGGCCGTTGATTGTGGTCGAAGTGGATCTAATGGGCGCCGGCGCCGTATGTAAGCTATGATCCAGACTATTCCGACGATAAGAGCGCTCCAGAATAAAATATGAATCATGGTGTAGTGATGAACATGATGTTGATTTTGGTTGGTGAAGAACTCATTTCTCTGGACCAGGTGCTCATTTTCCCGCAGAGCTGCTATTTCATCTTCCAACTTTTTAGTGTCCAGACCGGAGATGAGGTCAGCCGCAGCGTCATCACGCACCTTGGTTTTGATGTGATTTCCAAAATTTTTCAACTGCTTGGAAGTGGTGATGCCCGAGGTTGATCTTTGAAACGCCTTGCTTATACTGTTGGTTGCTGTGCCCACAGCTACAATGTATGGCTCCCTGTCGCGTAATATACAGCCTGCATCAATGCTAATTATTCCCGAGCCTTGAAGAGTGAGCGGACTAGATTGGGATCCACATAAGACATCGACCGTAGTTTCGTTGGGAACTGCATAAATCCATTGATTGGGTGCCTTGAGGGGAATCCATCTATTAGTGGAATTCCTAGTTTGAAAGCTGCAGAATTGCTCAAGAGCGGCTTTCCGCTGAAGGATGGCTACCTCGCATCGACCGTTGTTAGAGAATGCGTTGAAGACGGGTGATGTCTCGCATAGGAAATGTGCTGAGGAAACAATCTGACAACGAGATAGTTGTTCCGTAGAGAAGAACGCGAAATGTTCGCGATGGCTGTCCATGGCCAGATACTCAGTTGAAGTTACTATGCTTGACTGTGTGTGGTCATGCAGAATGTCCGGCACGGCAATCACGGAGAGAAGCGTATACTCTGTTGCGAACGCCAGTGGAATGATGACTTCGATGATCACGTTCTTCTTGGTCATTCTACTTCTGACTGTTAGACTCTGATATACATGTATCAGATCAGACAATTGGTGACCAGGAGTTAATGCCTTAAGATCAGATGGATCATTGGTTAACGGCGTCAATGGTCTCGAATTTAGGCAAGCCTCTATTTGAGCGGTGATGGTACTTAATTCTTCATAGGTAAGAGTAGTGGCACCTATGACTCGTTTTAAATGACCCTTTACGGATTTAATTCCGGCTTCCCAAATGCCTCCAAAATGAGGGGCGAATGGTGGTATGAAATGCCAAGTTGTCTCGCCTTCGGCTATTGCATTTGTTATATCGATTGGCAATGTGGTCAAGGCGACGTGAAGGTTCTTCTTCATTTCGGCATCGGCACCAACGAAGTAGGTGCCATTATCCGAATACAGATCCGTGCATAAGCCTCGTCGTGACGTGAATCGTTGGTAAGCGGCAATAAAGGCGGCCGTTGTTAAGCTACTAACTATTTCTATATGTACGGCCTTGGTCACCATGCAAACAAATAGGGCTATGTATCCCTTATATGATTTATGACCTCTGCCTTTTGTTGTTCTCAGCTGAATTGGTCCAGCATAATCGATCCCAGTTTTAGCGAATGGTCTGCCTGGCCATACTCTGGAACCTGGAAGATCACCCATAAGTTGTCTCGTATTTTGTTGTTGGTGCCGGAAGCATGTAACACATTTATTTATCACGAGTCGTACAGCTCGCCTTCCATCCAGGATCCAATATCTATCTCTTAGGTGTGATAGCGTCAGCTGTACTCCTCCATGCAACATTAACTTTTAGGCTCTTTCGATGAGTTTCCGAGTAATTGAATTATTTTTACCCAAAATAATGGGATTTTTGGTGGCTGTTGGGATGTTCGCGTTCTGCAGTCGCCCTCGCATTCGTAATACACCATTGTCATCTAGAAAGGGGTTCAAAGATAAAAGCTTGCTGTTATTCGGCAATCGTTGTGTGTTTCTCAGACATCTCAGCTCCTGGTAGAAGTCTTCCTCTTGACTCATGCGGAATATAATGGTTTCAGGCGCGATCGCCTTAAATGTTGGAATTTTCCGTGCAGCCCGATTAATGAACGTTGAGCAGATTGCTACTACTCGTTTTAATTTGTCATAACTGGAAATCCTTTGAAACAATCCCCACCAGACGTTGGTTACATTCGTTGTTGCTATTAAGGTTATCTTCTCCTCGTATTCCTCAGGGCGATAGGCTTGTGGGTCCGTCTCACTGTTTTGCTCGATATCTTCAGGGAGTCCCCATAGAGTTGAATCATGTTGTAGAAATTCTGGTCCATGCCACCATAACTTGCAGTGGACTAATTCTCTAGGAGATGTTCCTCGAGAAGCGAGGTCTGCGGGATTCTCGTGGGACCTTACGTGATGCCAAGTGGCTGTTGGTAGCTTTTGTTTTATGCACGAGATGCGGTTTGCAACAAATGTTTTGAAGCGCCTTGGTTCTCCCTTGATCCAGCTTAGCGTGATGGACGAATCGGTCCAAGCGTGCGTTTCACACTCATTTAGCTGCATTGCAAGTTGCACATGCCTTAATAGTTTAGCTAGTAGTCTAGCTGCGTTTAACTCTAATCGAGGAACTGACAGCTTTGTTTTGATGGGAGCCACCCGTGTTTTGGCCATTACAAGATTAGTGGTTACTTGTCCTGCCTCGTTGGTAGTCCTGCAATATACTACAGCGGCGTATGCAAGTTCGGAGGCGTCAGCAAAGCCGTGTAGTTCCTTTCTGGTCCTTCTTGTTGTGTTGACCCACCTAAATATTTTTATGTTCTTCACAGAGGGCATTTCCTTCTTGTAGATCAACCATTTTTTACCTATTTCTTCTGGTAGTGGTTCGTCCCATTCGATCCCGGAGGCCCACGTACCTTGCATCAGAATCTTAGCAGCAATGGTGACGGGTGCTAACCAACCGATTGGGTCAAATAATTTTGATGAATCAGCCAAGAGTGAACGTTTGGTGGCCGTCCCCTCAGACAATTCCAAATTGTCTACGTGAAATTCAAAGGTGTCTTTCGTGGGGTTGTAATGAATCCCCAAGGTTTTGATGCAATCGCTTAATTTTAACAACACGTTACCGGTAGCTTGCAATTCTGTTGGTATTTGCGCTAATAGCTCCGGACTATTGGAAGACCACTTCCTTAGTTTTAGTCCACCTTTCTCGGAGAGCCCTATTAGTTGTTGTATCATGGCCGAGGCTTGGTCTAAGCTGTCGTTTCCTGTCAGCAAATCGTCCACATAGAAGTCAGACAATATGGTTTCGGAGGCGATAGGAAACGATCGCCGTTCGTCTTCAGCTAGTTGCCTTAAAGCACGCACAGCCAGAAAGCTGGCGGCTGTGGTGCCATATGTGACCGTTTTTAACCTGTAGATGTCTATGGGGTTTGTTGGTTCCGTCCGCCATAGAATTAGTTGATAATTTCTATCTTGCTCGTGAATCCATACCTGCCGATACATTTTTTCTATATCGGCCGTCAGCACGTACTGATGTTTACGCCAACGAAGGATTATGTCCGCCAAATCTTGCTGTAACTTTGGGCCGATCATCATTTTCTCATTAAGGGATGATCCATTTGTTGTTTTGGATGACGCATCGAACACTACACGTAATTTGGTAGTAGTGCTGTCCTGCTTCATTACACCATGGTGTGGAATGTAGTAACTATTATAGTTTGGCTGCTCTTCTAACTTGGGAACCAGCCCCATATGGCCTAAGTCTAGATATTCCTTCATGAAGTTTTGGTATAGTTGTTTAAACGGGGCGTCTTTTTTAAATTTCTCTCTAGTTGTAATAAACGAGCGGCAGCCGTTTTCTTGGATTCTCCTAACTTTGGGGGATCCTCCTTGAACGGAATGCTCACCGAGTACCTGCCGTCACCGTTTCGTTGAACTGTTGATGAAAAGTGTTCCTCCGCTCTCTGCTCTTCTTCGGTACGGACCCTTTCGTCTGGAATATCGTCGTTTTCCACTAAGAGTTTTAGTTGATTCTCGATGGCTTTAGTGGTCACCATTGTAAGCTTTTCTCCAGAACGTTGACCCATGTTACCCATCAAAATCCAGCCCAGCTCAGTTTCTTGAGCCATCGGGTCGTTGGGACCCATCTTGATTATGTTGTTGATAGCTATGGACGCATAATAGTCGGCACCGATTATTAGGTCGATGGGTTGTGGATGATTGAACCTCGGATCGGCCAGTTTTAGTCTACCCAGGTGGGTCCATTTGCTGTCGTCAACCTGGACTTGTGGTAGTTGATGATCCAGGTTATCGAACACTAGTGCCTCAATAGCTAAAGTGAAACTCCCAGGGAAATTGGGTGATAGCGTAGTGTTCACAGCATGTCTGCATACTCCTGCCGCTTGACCACCAATGCCAGAAATTTTAACATTAATTTTCTTCTTTTTGAAATTGAAACGATTTACGGCTCTGGATGATATTAATGTTGCCTGAGATCCAGGATCTATCAGGGCTCGCAGTGTTACGAGCTGACCGTTGGCGGTTGTTGAAAGGACCACGGCAGTTGGCAATAGCACTGCCGATGTTTGCTGCACCATGAATGTTTTCGGACCCTGCTCGGTTTTCGATGCAGAGTTGTTGCAATGCAAGAGGGTGTTGTGTTTACCATTGCAGACTACGCAGAATTCCGTGGCGGAGCACTTGAACTTATCATGACCTTCCAAGCATCGCACACAGAATTGTAGATGGTTGACCAATTTAGCCCTCTCCAAGGTTGGCATATTCTTGAAACGTGGGCAGATCTCTAACTTGTGATTTCCGCTACAATTGGGTACCACGCAGCGTACTGAAGCTGTCGCGACATTTACACGTTTGATCGGCTGTGTGACGATTGGACGCGGTGTTGCTACATGCTTGTTTTTACCCATGGCTTCTAAAGACTGGAATCGTCGTTCTAAAAAGTCAAACAACACGTTCAAATTCGGAACTTCCTTGGGCTGTTGCAAATTTGTCTCAAACAATCCTATTGACTCTGGATCGAGCCTTCTAGTGACTAAAAATACCACAAATGCTTCGAATGTGGACTTCAGTTCGAGTTGCTGGATGTTATGCAATACTTCCTTAAGCGTGTCATGCATCGAGCGGATTGCTGGCCCTGTTGCTTGTTGTAGCGTAGACATCGACAATATTGAATTGAAGTAATTGCTGGACAACAACCTCTTGTTGTCATATCTAGCTTTTATGGCTTCCCACGCCATATCATAATTATCACCTGTTGCGGCTAGATGAGCGATGAGCTGAGCCGCTCCCTTTTGCAGCTTAGATTTTAAATAGGTCATTTTCATTGTGTTGGACAATGAATCATTGTTATGAATTATTTCAATGAACAAATCCTTGAACGAGGTCCATTTATCGTAGTCACCATAGAAGGTTGGTATTTCTACTTGAGGCAACTTGATCTTTTGTTCTACATGTGGTTTACTCGTAATACGTTCTGCCAGTTCCTGGCACTGTTGTAATCTTATTATCGTATTTTCCACTCTATTTTTGATGGTGCCATAGAAATCTTGGACGAAATAGTTTGTTGTTTTGTCCTTTTCATCCGTTTCTATCATGATGGTTGCATGCAGTTGATATATATCACGCATTTGTCTCTGCAGCTGATTTACTTTTAGATGAAGGTATTCCTTCGGACAACTTTCTTTATCCAATCTGCATTCTATTGCGTATATGTCTTGATGTAATTGACGCATATAGAAATCTTGTCGCTTGCACTCGAGGGTTAAAGATGCAGTTGTCGTCTTATGATGCTCATTACTGCTAGAGTGTGACGAGGAATCGGTTTCCTTGAAAGGCGGAGGTTTACTGGATTCTTGATTGTCCCTGCTACAAGTTGGTTCCGGCTCTTCTTGATGGCTCTCCGAATGAACGTCGTTATCGATGGAGTCAGGCTGGGAAATTGTGGTCCAGCCTAATTTTTCGACCGCTGTACCCGTTGGAGTGCTTGGAGGTGCTGCATTCAAGCGTTGGCGCATGTCTCCTAGAAGCCAGGTGCATTCATCCGGTGTAGTTTGTCTAGTTGAACAATATGGGTGCGAATTCTCCATTGGAGGGGATATCGCTAGAATCTTTTCATCATTGGTGATGAACTCCTGCGATGTGCTGCCTTCACATATGCTATTTTCTTCTCCAAATAGCTTTTTGTTTTCCGGGAGTTGCCGTCCTTTTTATAATTGGAAAGCAACTGCCTTATGTTGGTAGCAATTTCGTGTTGTGCGAGCAATATTTGTTCCATCTCGAATGGCCTGTTGTTGACTGGCTGAGTGTGATTCGAGATGTTGCCGTTTGTTGATGATTGGCGCAAAAAACTCGTGTCAACGATTTAAGGTGAGTTAGATTTGATGGCGTGGTATTACCGGATTGCCGTTGTTGTATGATGGTCACACCCGCTCAATGTTGTGGGCAGGCAGATTTACTCGAAATACCAAGCTTACAATTTGTTTATAATAGACTGCGGTTTATACGGCGGTTGTCGTATATCGTTGTTGTTAAGCCAGCCTATGTGGACTATAATTGACTTCGAATCTCGTTGTGCTGAGATTCGGCTCGAAGGACCAATGTAAATTCTAAACAAACTGTTTAGAATTATGTTAGACAAAATAAAGTATTAAAAATCTCCGTACTATTTCGATGTGTTGTTGAAATTGACTAACAATTTATTTTTTAATTTCTAGGTACACAAAAGAAAACCTAAATTATGACTAACTTATAATAGAACACGATAACAAGAAACTGCAAAGAATGCAAGCGGATGTGTCATTTTCACATATACGTGTTGCGCTGTCTATGCATATCAAATGATCATCCGCTCACACGCTTTACATTGTTTCTTGTTATCGTGTGAAATAAACTGTTCAAGATTGAACACTGGTACATAAGTTAGATATAGTTAGAGAATTATCTCCAAGGTCATGCAGATAAGAAAATTATTAGTTTTTTTGTTTGGGATAGGTTAGTAACGGAATTAAATAGAATTCCGTTACAATTCCTACAAGTCTCAAACATTCAACCAGATTTTTTTGCGATCAAGAGGATTATATACAAAATCTACGAACGAAACTTGGAAATTCTTATGAAATAGCTGGTGAAAATTTAATAAAACGAAAAGAAAAATCTAAACTATATTATAATCGAACTAGTAACAACGTTGAATTTAAAGTAGATGATAAAGTGCTGTTGAAAAACGAACAAACTAAAGGTAAATTTGATTGCATATGGAATGGATCTTTCGAAGTATTAGAAATTAATTCAGATGAAAATACTACTATTCGTATTGGACGAGGTACTGGAGTGGTTCATAATAATCGTCTCAAACTATTTATCGACTAATTAGGCTTGTATATCGGAAAAACATTTAATAATTAATTAAATAAAGAAAAACAAAAACTGTCAAATAAAATAAATACTGATAAATCTGTAAATGTTTATTTTATTATAATAATAACAGTAATATTAGTGTTTGTTGTTAAATATTCATACAATTATAATATTAAATTTACTTTAACAAACAATTTTTTTTATTGAATTTATTAATGCTTAATTAATTCTAGTAATAAATTTATAATAAAATTTAGTTAAGTTTCTTTGTAAACTAGTTAAGTAGTTAAAGAAAAACTTGTTTCAAGATTTTCTTTCTTTTATGGGATGAGGTGTTGTATAGCGCTCCTAAATAAGTAATATTGTAAAGCCCTGTATGAAATTATATTTATTTTTCTATTATATAACTTCATTTACTTTATATACTTGTATTACTTCTATATGTTATTTTAAATGTTGTAGTAAACTACACTTAAATACCGAGCTGAAATTGGATATAAAAATACTACCAAAGATGAGTTCTGCTCCAACATTTGAGATTGAAATTTATAAATAAATAAATAATAAAATTATTATTATAAATTAAAATACACTTATAAAATAATAAAAAATATTTATATTAATAAAATAATTAATAAAATGTTATTTCATGTAGTGATTGTTTAAAAAAGTAACCATCTTTAGATTTACCCATAACACCATCTTTTACAAATACCTCAAAACTTATTTGAACTCATAATAGTTTATACACTAAAATACTTTAAATTTACTTAAAGCAAAACCGCCCACTGAACTTATTAAATACTTTATAATACCCACCAAATAATGGAAGTATATACAATTCAATCAAATTCAGTAAAGATAATCTTCCCTCTGAAAGTATTAAGCGGCATGAAGTAAATTTCGGGAGAAACTCCTCCATTTCATTTACAAAATCTAAAATATCAATATAAATTTAAATCTATATAGAAATAATAATATGTAAATATATAAATAAAGTATATACATAGGATGGCTGAATTAATTCAATTTCGGAAAAATTCCTAATTTGTGGGTGTTATGAAAATATAATAATATTTAAAAAAAAATAAAGGATTAATCAGGTCATGGAAAATAAAACCAAATTCTGTTTAGGGAAAATAGAAAATCCTACTGAAGTGGAAAAATTTAAGAAAATATAATATTTTTTTATGTTTAAAAATACCAAAAAGGATAACAAAATTTTTGTACAGTTACATTATGCTTGTACATATTTACCTAGGTTGCTCACTCTTCCTCCCCCTGACGTTATTTTTCTATGTAGAGTAATACCGTACATCAAAATTAAATGTTATTAGAAAATTGGTTCAAGTACATAATCTACAATTGGATGTTATTGCGGTTAGGAAAATATTATGATCCTGAGAATACAAAACTGAATATTTAGATTATGTACGTACGTAGATGCATACGTTTCTAGTGGGAAGAAATCACGATAAAAAATATTTGTTGAATAATCTAAATAAAATTTGAACTGTATCCGTCCGTATCGTATGTTGTGTAAATCAGATTGCAACAAACCCTTTTAAAATATCCTATTTGTACTGTGCTTAGCAATTAATAGTAAAACCAGTTGAATGACGTTTGCAATTATTTTAATTTATTATATTAAAAGTTGAGATTTGTAGAAGTATCAAAATAATTTGCTTAATCGACATACAACATAAGTGAGTAAGAGAAAATTTTAAAATTGCATATTCTGTAATTACACATTTAATGTTGTTTGAATGACATTAACATGTGTCAACCTTTATTGTACGTTTCTATTATATAGTTACATAATAATATAAAATATGATGATAATTACAGAATCTGTAAGATTTTATCTTAATAATTTTGTGCTTAATGGTACCTACATACTTCTCGTATAATACTTGTAAATACACTCTTGTGGCTTTTATAAAAGATTAAATGTGAATTTGTCAGGCCTTGGATATATTTCAACTCTTTTGGATCGAAAAGAGTTTATAAATCTAATTCTAAGACGTCACGATTAGATGGATGGCAGCCGATGTTTCCTGTTCAATTCATAAAATGGTAGACTACCGACCAAATGGCACAGCGGTTAAAGCTTTGGCGTTTGTCGGAGTACAGAAGCTTTGGCTACTGCGTTAGGTAGGACGTTAATAGCGAACCACAAAATAGCTGGGAGTGCTTCGGCCCTAGAACAGATTGAAAAGTTAAAAAATGGTAGTCTGGCATCTGCGATCTTGCTTCACGCGAATGGTTGAACTTTAATGCTTACACTCAATCTTTCTTTATTGTGTTCGCAATTGCCAGGAGATGGTTCTTACGAAAGAAAATTTTGAAAAAATCCACCGGAAAAATCCAAAAACCCGAAAAATCGAATAAAAATCCATTTTCATATGAATTTTGTGTGTACTTTTCTATGAGACAGGTAGTGGTTAAAGCTTCAGCGCTAGGGTTGGGAGGTATTGAAATCGAATCCCACCGAAGGCTACATCCAAACTACTACTTTGTTCTTTATCCACTGGAAAAATCCACTGGAAAAGTGGAAAAATTTGGAAAATGATGTTTTTTAGTTGAAAACGGCTGAACCCATTTAGCTCAATCTTTTTTTGTTTTGTTTTTACGACGAAAGAAAATTTTGGGAAAATCCACCGGAAAAATCGGAAAAATCATGTTAATCAGTTGAGAACGGCTGAACCGATTTGGCTCAGTTTTTTTATTGTGTTCGTAATTGCCAGGAGGTGGTTCTTAAGAAAGCAAATTTTGGAAAAATTCACCGGAAAAGTCGGAAAATTCGAAAAATTGAAAAATTATGTTTGTCAGTTGAGAACGGCTAAACCGATTTAGCTCATTTTTTTTTGTTGCGTTCGCAAGTACCAGGAGATGTTTCTTATAAAAGAAAATTTTGGGAAAATTTACCGAAAAAATCGGAAAATTCGGAAAATCGAAAAATGATGTTGTTCAGTTGAGAACGGCTGAACCGATTTGGCTCATTATTTTTTTGTTGTGTTCTTACGAAAGAAAATTTTGGTCAAATCCACCGGAAAAGTCGGAAAATTTTGAAAATCAAAATTTATGTTTTTCAGTTGAGAACGGCTGAACCGATCTGGCTCAATTATTTTTTGTTGTTTTCACAATTGCCAGGAGATGGTTCTTACGAAAGAAAATTTTGGAAAAATACCGGAAAAGTCGGAAAATTCGGAAAATCGAAAAGTGATGTTGTCTATGAAGTTTTCAAAACAAATTGGCGATGATTTGACTAATCATGACAGGGGACCTGAAATCGACCATGGTCTTTTTCGTTTGTGCAAACGTGTTATTTTTCTAAGGTAATGACGTCACCGCGTATTGATCATTTCGATAATGTTGATCAATTGTACTCATAATATTCAAAATTACTCTCTATTTTATAGATTGAAGGGAAAACTTATCATCGAAGCGGAGCGTTGATGCCACCAGCAAATGAAGAACCCAAGTTTCTTCAAATTTTCTTCGTTGGAAATTCCGAATTTGAATAAAGTTGTCGTCTTGCGCTTTTCAAATCGTAAAAACGAGAGATAATCCGATAACTTCATTGTCTTCTGCATGAACAAATGCGCTGGTTCGTTTGTTTAAAACTGATTTGGAGACAATGTCTTCCGATGATCACAAAATAATCATCAGAGCGGACAAAAAACCAACCGGAGGCCATGCACGTCAGTACAATGCTCCCACTATCGACGAAATCGCAGTTGTGATCGTTTTCGAAAATGTGGAATCGTGTGATTGCAAGAATGCAAAAGCATCATCTGGGACAAGTGACACAAAATGTTTTGGTGGAGCGATGATTCTGCTGGCCAGTGACTTTCGTCAAAAGCTACCTGTCATTCTGATATCAATAGCTGCAGATAAACTCAACGCATGTCTGAAATCGTTGAGATTGTGGGGCTATGTATGGAAGTTGCATTTGACCACTGCTGCTTTTTCCAAAGAACTGTTAGCGCTTGGCAATGGTCAAATTCCTTTTGATGTTTCGACCGGATTGATTTCGTTTTCCTCGAATTTTTGCATGTTTACGACGTCGAAGGGAGAGCTTATCACGAAAGTGTTTTCGGACATTCGCCGAAATTATATAAATCATGAATTGGCTCAGCGTTTGGCGTTCGCTATGACGATTAACAAACCGCAATGTCAATCGTTGGGTGTGCAGAATAGATCTCAAATTTCCGTGTTTTTCTCATGGTAAGTTGTACGTCGCGTATTTGAGAGTTGGTCAACCATCATCGTTGTTCATTTACGCGCCGGATAACAAAACAAAAAATATTGTTTACTACAATGTATTGATTTGCGTCTGTATTAGATTTAATTTCACTCGGATAAAATACACTGAATTCTTTTGAATTCCAACTGACTCCAATTCATTTCCACACTGAGAGAAAGATCCAAAAAACAACTCAATTTTCGATAGATGCCTTAGTTTGAATCGACATTGCATTCACTTTTCAATATACTTTAGTGTTCGATGAAAAAGCGAATGGAATATATACTCAACTCAAACGTCTATTGAGAATCGAGTTGAGTTGTTTTATTTTTTCTCTCATCAAAATAAATGTTCGTGAAGGACGACAAAATTTTTGCTTGGAACGACGTAATTTGGGGCGGAACGGGGTTCACCGGGTCAGCTAGTATACTATAAAAATGGATTTTTTTTTGCTACAACATTAAATAGTTCCGATCAGATCATCATATTTCAGAACCTCTAAAAAAAATCATTTTAGTGTCCCATTTACAGCCATCATACTAAATTTCAACATAATCTATTAGATGTAACTGATCCGTACCAACTGATCCGTACCTAATTTCGTTCCACCATACTCAATAAAGTTTCCGCCTTGGTTCCGTCCTAGTTTTGATCCACCATATTCAAATTCATCATGATCGGTTACAAATGGTTTAGTTCCGTTCCAGATAGCATTATTGCAGAAATTTTACCAAAAATGATTTGAAAATGGGAGTCAATTTCATTCATGAACCTCCTCATAATCAATTAAGAAATAGCTTAGTTTCATCCCTGTTGGTCAAATTCCAGAATTTCGTTTCCAGAAAAACTATTTTAGAATTCCATTTCGATTCGCCATACCCAATTTGATCATTGTCAGTCAAAAAATGTCTTAGTTCCATCAAACCACTTCTTGTAAAAATAATTTTAGAAATTCCCATTTCCTCCATCATGAAAAATTTCATCATATTCTTTTCAGATTTAAGCTAGTTCCGTCCCTGTATGACAAATTTCAAAAATTCTTCCAAAACTCATGTTAGGATCCCTTTTCCGTCCACCATTCCAAATTTAATTGTAATCTTTTCAAAAATGACTTAGTTCCATACCAGTGGCCCAATTCTGGTAACTCGCTGGGAATAGTGAATTGGGGAAAGAATTTACAAAGCTTTTATCTATAAATCTGTTTTTTGGCCTAATATTGGGAATAAAATTTCCACTAGCGATTTACATCGAATGTAGATAGTATTGGTTTCTACGTCTACAATGGGGACGAGAATTGTTAAATTCATTGTTATGACAGTTTTAATCCTGCTTGCTTCATAGCAAACTATGATTTACATTTTTCTCATCAGATATCAGCTACTTTGTTGCAAATCGCGAATAGCGAAACTGATACCGAAAATTATTCCCAATTTTATTTTGTTTGCAAACAAATTACCACAAACTTTTTATATTAGTATGCCAGAAAAAAATAATTTAAACCGAAATTATATGTAAATTACTACCCCAGTACCCTATTCCCGGGGAATTACTAGAATAAGGCCACAGATGGTCATATTCTAAAATTTTTACAAAAATCATTTTAGATTGCCATCTCCATCCACCATACTCACTCTCAGATTTCCAAGTTTCACAAATTCTACAAGTCTTTTTAAAATCCTATCTCCACCAACCATACCAAAAAACAATGGGAATATTTCCACATTTTTGTGTCTGCTTTACTCAAAGCAGCAAGTCACAGTTGTTCATAAAGTAATATGAAAAATTATGACCTAGAGGTTTTTGCAGATTTACAATTCGTAGTAGTTTTTCGTAGTTTTAAAAAAACAAGTAGTTTTAAAAAAAAAATTGTATGAGCGTGTGCGTATGTGTATGTGTGGTTCCGTGAAAACTCAATGTCTGCCGCTGCATACAGCCTAGATGGATTGATTGATTGAAGATCCAATTCATTTTGGCCGACATTGGTCGCCACCGGAAATGACAGCTTCCAACGGAGCTTTCTCGATGTTTGCAAATATTTTGAAAAGAATATAGCGTTTACGAAAAGATCGTGAAATTATTTTCGAACAAAATTTTTTTTGATCATTTTTAACCTTTCATCACAAATAACGAGTTTTAATAAAAAAAAATTTATTTTACCAAAATTCGGCATCTCTAGACTCCAGGCGGATTGACTATTCGGAATCAAACTTCATACTTAAACTTTTCCATAAATTGGAAGATCCTTGCGAAATGTAGTAGAAATGTGTGTGCCGAAAGTGACATGGCAGCTTCATGGCAGCTCTTTCAATTTTTGTAATGATGTTGAAAAGTTTAGCATTAAGAAAAAAACGAAAAAAAATTGAAGTTTCAAATAAATTTAATATTTAAATTTTCAATAAGGCTCGCTCATCTTGTCAGTTTTTTGAAGTTTAAGCAGGATTAATGTTTTTTGATTAATAGTTTTACTCAAAATCCAGTAAGTTTAATTTTTCGCTTTAGAAGTCAAGAGGGGTGTATTTGAGATCTATACATTCATTTGCCGACTAGAATATGCAAAGATTTTTTTCTTTTTCCCCATAAATAAAACTCCCCACAAGCTAGATCTGGTGATCGTGCGGGAAGACAAAATTCGCTCCAATCATGAACCGTCATTTTTAAATGAATTCTCGTCTGACCACAGAACATGTTGAACTTTCTTCAATTCGTTGCCTGACCCAATCATAAAATTGAATTCTTTTCATATAATCATTTGCTGATAATTATTATAGCATTGATTTGTGGTAGGCATGGAATATGTCACTTTCAAAACGCAAGAGGCAGTTGTTTAAAATATTTCTCTATCCCGTGCAATGATCTGTGCAATGCACAGATCATTGATTTTGGCTTCCCAGTTGCTCGAAATAGAAAAAATAATAACTTTCTCCGTTTCTACACGCTGAATTTGAAGAATTAATACGTCGAGCCACAAGTTACGATAACCATCATTACCAATCGTGGTAATTGTTGATCCAGTATCAACTAAAAATTTTAGTGTTTATTAGCGACTTGTCTGCTGAGCAAATTGTTGTTTTGTTTTGGATTCCAAACTTGTTACTCGAACGGATTTTCTCAAACGAAGTTTCATGTTGGCTCGAATTTTCACCTTCGATTTTTTTGTTGATCGAGTTTTTGACATTTTCACCAATTCGTCTCAGGGATTTTCAATTATTATCAGTCTACCTTATTATTGGCCCTGTATTTTAAAACTAATTAATTTGCGATAAGAAAACGTTTATTTGAGAAATCTGTGAGTAAAAGTTTTAAAGTTATTAGTTAAATTCAAAGTGACTAATTTTACAGTAGAACCTTGCTTATCTCCATAACGGTTACAGATAGGATATGCACTGTTTTTGTCCAGATTGGCGCCTTTCGATTTTATTGTAATTACTTAAGAGTCACCCTGTACACATATAACAGTAGGTTTTCTGAAATTGAAGTGGGAATAAAGTTTTTTGAACAGTAAGATGTATTTTCCGCCTTGTAAATCAAGTGTATTTACCATTATAAAAAAAAAAATCGGAAATTCGGGTGGTCGGGGGGGCCACAACATTCACACCCTCCATTTTTTTATAATTTTCATAAAAAAGCCAAAAATAAAAATTGTACAAATATCGTTTTTGGATGCCTCACGATTTTCTATTTAACAAGGTACTCTCTTTAATTTTAGAATATCTGGTCGCCCTAATTTAATTTATTTTTGCTTTTTAATTACGAGTTTACACCGAGGGTTTATTTTCTTTGTGCAGAATTTTGATGAATAAATGTAGCGAAATGTTGGTTTCACAGTTCAAAAATGTATAAATATTATTAAGACAGCATGTACATTAATGTATACGCTTACAATATTGTACCGAAAGAATATTTGCTCGTAACTACAAAGAAGATGTAGGTCGTCAAAACTTATTTATATTATGTATTTCTAAAAATGAAAATGCACAGCACAGCACATTAAATACTTCGCTTTGAAATTATTATCAATTTACTCAATTGAATTATTTCAAATACAATGATGTTATTTTTCACAGCAGTTTGTGTATGTGTGTGTACATACTATAAATGTATATAGAAAATGATTTCTTTACACACACACACAACATCAATTTTGCCACATTTTCATTCAATCAATCATAGACAATGATAAAGTTGTGCGAGAGCTTTTGTAAAATTTATGAAAATTGATTTATATTTACAAATAATAAAATATTTTGTGGATAAATTTTATGTCACAATTTGAAATTACATTTGAAAGAAATATTATTATCATCAACAGCCGGAAAATGATTAATGATTGTTGATTGAAAGGTAGGATTTAATATTAGAAATTGTTTCCATGTTCTTTCACCCCTTTTATGTCTCTTTGACGAAAGTGACGATTGGAACGGTGCGTAATCCTAATATTTTTCTAAACATATGCCATGCCTTTATTTTAATGGAACGGAGGGAATTTTATCACACAGCTCAGGATGAAATATTTATAACTTTTAACTCTCAAGGGTGATATAAAGTTAAATGTTAGGTCCGTTTGATGACGCCCCTCGTGAATTTGTGGCAAGCTCAAGATAAATTTTAAAATTGTGATGGGTAAACGGACGAGATTTGTACTTGGAACAAACTCGTATAAAACAAACATTACATATGAATAAATGGTACGTCGGTACATACATAATATACAATTGTGTATGGTTTTCGATTTGTATTTTCTTTCTACCATGCTTTTTGCAACCGTATTAAAACAAATACCGCACACGAATTCCCATAAGTATAGTGGCCATTTCATAAATGTATTTTGAAGCATGATATTTTTTTTTTAAATTGTTTTACTTGTTGGATTTTAATTGTATTTATATTGTACTAAAAATACAGACGAAAACCTCTAAAAATAAAAAACTTTAAAAACGGATTATTTAAATATGAGAATCAGTGGATATTATGTTAACCAAATATGTAATGGAATGTGGTGCGGACGAAGATAAAGCCAAATATTATGTTTACATACCCGAATATGTATCAATTATAAAGATTATTGCTCTCATTTGAATTTCTGATTTGCTGCATGGATATTTAAAACTTTCTAAACTTTAAAGACGTGAAATTTCAGACAAATTAAAAATGACAAAAAACTTTACAATAGCCCAAAAAGTGTAAAACTACCCTTTGAACAAAAAAATTTATAAAAGCGCAAAACGGAAATAATTGATAAAACAAATATAAACCCTTAATAGCAAGCTCATTAGCCATAAATAAGTGTCATAACTATTCCTTATGTTTTTAGAAGTCAACATATTTATGAGGTAGACTAACCGTATATTTATTTTTAACTTAAAAATTTCGCTATGATAAATTACTATGCTGTATAAGATAGCGAAAATTTGACAGCGGAAAATAAGAGATAACGCTGCTCGCCGCAAGTGACAGCACTATCACTAAGGAGAATATATTTTGTTATGTAATTACGATCGGAAATTGTATCTCTTTTTTCACTAAATAAAACATTCCAGCGGAATAAATTATTACAAGTGATCCTTAAAATCACAAATTGATTGATCGCCGAAGTAAACGAGCTCGGTAATGAAATCTTGAAATTTAACAATATTCCGTCTTTCCGCCATCTCTTAACGAATTACGATGAAATTTTGATATCAAAAAATTATTGTGAAAATTCTAATCCATAAATTTTTTCCGAATTGTTCCTGTATGCAATGCAAATCTTTCTAAATTTAATTTAGAAATAGCCAAGTTCCCTTCAGTTTAAAATTTATTATATCGTGTAAAATGCATAGATACCATTTCTCATAAGGACTGGTTATGAAATGCCCAGGTTAGTCCAGCACGAACAGATGCTAGAATTTTTTCCGAAACTTATTTTAAAATCCCTGATCAATACTATTATCCAAATTTCATCGTTATTCGTTAAGAAATGGCGGAAAGACGGAATATTGTTAAATTTCAAGATTTCATTACCGAGTTCCTTTACTTCGTAGATCAAACAATTTGTGATTTTAAGGATCACTTGTAATAATTTATTCCGCTGGAATGTTTTATTTAGACTGTGTCCGAATTGAGTGATAAATATTTTGTAACAAAAATATTTGACACTAATGTGAAAAATTTTGCCTGTTGGGAAATTTTTTTTCGTTTTGCTGCCCGAATTGTGTGATCATTTTTTTGATAAAAATTCCTGCCATTTAATTTTATTTTGTTTTGATTAAGTTATAAATTGTTAAAAACACTTGGAATCATAAATCCAGTTATATTTATTTAATTTTAACTTTGTATTGTATTATTAAAAACCGAAATACAATGATATTGTTGAATATTTAACCTTAAAGACATTTCTTTTAAATATTAAACAGCTTATAATCATAATCCATGCCCTAAACAAGTACATTCGATAATTTCCACCCGATTAAATTATCACTTATCTGTCAAAAATTACTATGCCCATAGCCTATGATAATTCGTGTGTCTTCGATATTTTCACAATGTTTGTACTAAAAAATATTTATCACACAATTCGGACACAGTCTTAGTGAAAAAAGAGATACAATTTCCGATCGTAATTACATAACAAAATATATTCTCCTTAGTGATAGTGCTGCCACTTGCGGCGAGTGGCGTTATCTCTAATTCCCGCTGTCAAATTTCCTCTATCTTTTACAGCATAAATTTCTCACGAATGTCTCAAACAAACGTTATCTTATCACAAATTAATTAGTTTATCAAGCACAAGGCCAATAATAAGGTAAATGGTTAATAAGTACACAACTAATCTTTCTTGCATATTTTCAAGATATTTCGAAAATTTATTATAATTTTGAGGTATTAGTGATACTGATCAGTTCTTAACTTATAGATTTGTGAATTTACCTTAAGTTATGAGTGAAACTCAAAGTGACTAATATTACAGTCGAATCTAGATTATCTCTATAACCGTTACAGTTAGGATATGTGCTGTCATATAATTTTTTATTTAAATTAGTGTCCGCCATTAGCTCCTGAATCTATTATACTTACTTAAAAGTGCTTACAAAAAGTTTCTAATCATCTCTCGATACGAAGTCCATTCACAGTGATTACATTGCCTCCTGATTTTCGAACAAAAAAAAAAAAAAAACAAATGGACCTATTACGCAACCACACCAAAATCCACACCATCCGTAATAATTTTTTTTGGTTTCATTGTCTTTTCAAACAATTTTCTAGGATTTTCTTCAGTCACAATGAGGCACTTTTGTTTGTTGGCATACCCGCCAATTTCAAAATGGGCATGATTGGTGAAGATAATTTGCTTGAAAAAATTCGGTTTTTCTTCTTGTTTTACGATGGCCCAGTTAACGAATTGCCGACATAATGTGTGGTCATTTAGCTTTAATTCTTGTGGTAACTGTGTTTTGTAAGCTTTTACATGAAGATCTTTGTGTAAAATGTTGAACAAAGTTGTTGGTTTGAGGTTTAATTGCTGTGAACGAATTGATGTCCTTGGCTCTTCAGCAACACTTGTGCTGATAGTTGCAATATTTTCACTTGAACGACCACTACGATGATAAATTCTGCGTGTCTGATCTTGAATTGAACGAGTTTCTTCAAATTTGCAATGAGATGCTGGGCACGGCTTGTTTGTACATACTTGTTATCTGTCATATAATGTATGATACTCTAGAACAAAAAATATAAATGGCGGAATATTTAAAAAGATACCTCAAGTTTGTTCACTTTTTATAACCAACAAGATTTTATTTCTAGCCTAATTTAATACTTTGTTAAATGTTAAGGACGGCTCCATTGGTTTCTCCTAAATGTAACAAGTGATGGTTCTGCCATGTAAGGTAAAACGGATTTACCCTTTTGAGACTTCTTATTATTTCTCGTTGGTTAAGCAGTTGGCGATTGTTTCCGCTGGAAGGTACTTACCTTACTTTTTGGAATGTCGCTCTGACGTACATACCAAGGAGTATTAACAATATCTCTCAGTACTTTGTCTTGGAACTACTCGGTTTAGTACATCCCCACAGCTGAATTTTATACCCCCATATATGCTTGGGACTTTCTTCCCGAAAGCCAGTAAATTTTAAAAAAAAAAAGATTTTGATAAAACCGATTCAGATTGCAATTACTACTGACATAAAACCCAATTATGATGAACAATTATTTTCCGTTACTGAACATTCACAAACAAATATTGCTGAAACCAAAATTGGCCTCTAATATTAAAGATAAGCGGACTTTGCGAAAGCAAAGAACTGATATACAGAACAGAAAAACACATTAACAATAGCTTAACAACAAAATTACACCAAAACCAATAGAATTTACGACCTAATAAAGGAGGAGCCAAAATGAGTAACCATAGCATAGTATATAAAACCACCGTAAACTAAGAAATGTAATAGTTATTTTTAAAAAAACTGAAGAAGGAATATATCCAAAATCGATCCTTTTAAAAATCTAGTACTCAAATTTGTTTCCACTATAACGAAGAATTAATAAATATATAAATTAACAGTTAAATATGGGGTGAAAAGGTAAAAATTGAACGTATAACCAGCGACAATTGATAATTTTCCATCATGCAAAGGGAAAATCTTGCCGTGCAATTGCAGAAATTTTAAATTTAGGCAAAATTACCATTTTTGATATAATCAAAAGATATTTTTTTTTATTTCTTCCAATCATTTATACAATGTTAACATGTGTATAATATGTGTATAAATAACATGAGTATATAATCAAAATCAAAATTCTAAAAAATAGTAAAAATTATAAACTAAACATCTAGATAATATTTTAACAAAGTTATAGGATTGAAAGAACTAGAAAGGTTCTTATGATCTTAAGAGATCAGTATCGGAACCGGAATGTGCTTTCTCGATTTCGTAATTAGTTATATTTTGTGACCTTAATACTACGATTACCATACTCTTAAAAAAGAGTAATAAAAGCCGAGGCTTCTAAATAACGGTAAAGCAGACTTCAGACGATTGCATCTGCAAATGATCCTTACATACATTGTGCTACTACCAATGGTCTTAGATTTGAATAATATACACCACCCCATATTAAAATTCCAAACTGAATTTTCGATTGAATTAGGCGATTGAATATTTACAAGGATTGAAACTGGACACAGCGATCTAAGCAGGAATAGATTTCTGTTACATCCATAAACATAGTTTTGCACTATAATAAAGTTGGTAATGGTTTAGGGCTCGTTTTTTATTTTAAATAAAATAAAACAAATTTAAAGACTGAGCTTTCGATTTAAAGACTAACCATTACCAACTTTATTATAATAGCTTTGAATTAGCTTTGAAAATGATGTCGATGAGACATCGAAAGCTCAGTCTTTAAATTTGTTTTATTTTATTTAAAATAAAAAACGAGCCCTAAACCAACTTTATTATAGTTATTATTGGCTCAATAAATAATTTTTAATTAATAGTTTTGCACATTTTCAATGTGTTTTTTAAAGTTAAGCCAGCCTGTGGTCGATAGTAATCACTAAATATTTAAATCGATCAACTGATTCTATTTTGTAGCAAAGGTTACAGCAGATTGAAAAATTTGCCGCCGTATCTCTACATAGATAATTAGAACAAGTTGTTGAATGATAAATAATGTCCAAATTGATAGCATCATTACTAGAAAATTTAAAAAACATTAGATTAGTTTTCAAACTAAGAGTCGTAATGCATTTCGAGCCATTTACGAAGCACCATTAAATCGTAGTTTATATCGTTAGCTATATCATTTTGGTTATAGCTCTTATAATTAATCGCAATACAAGCGGCAAAGCCCACCATACTTCCTTTAAACTATAAATCGAATAAATGAATTGATATAAATTAGAATCAAGATTGGCCCAACACAGAACCCTGGGGAACGCCACATGAAATAGATCTATGAGTACTAAATTTGTCAGAAACTTTAACAATTTGAGTTCTATTACATAAATAAGATTGAAACCAGTTAAAGGCAATACCACGAATACCAGCACACCATAATCTGTAAAGTAACAATTCATGGTCAACAGTGTCAAATGCTTTTGTTAGATCAACAAAGTTAGTAACAACGCTGTAATCATCATTTATACCAACCAAAATATCGTTACAAAAGGCAATGAGCGTGTTACGGATTGCCAGATTGAAAGAGGATGACGATCATCAATTATCGTTCCGAAAATATCTACCGTAACCGAAATTTAAGTGAATATTACATCAGAGCCTCCAAGGCGGTCATTTGAGTCCGACTAAGGCTCAGGAGCTATGGGGTGAGTTTTCTTGGAGGATGATATAATCTTGACAGACCGCATATGATTTGGAGGGATTATTGAAAAACTCAGCAGGGTTGAGAGGGAAGAAAAGAAAAATCAGGTTCTAAAGAAAAAATTTCAAGCAGACGAAGCATACTCACCTAACCCCACCACACTAGTCTCACCACCCACGATATACCCCACGAATTTACTCCATCATTCTCATAATTGAAATCAAATAAGAACCCATAAATATTTGAATTTTACAAAATAACATTATAAAGTTTGTATTTCAGAACAAAAAAAAAATTGAGAGAAATAATTACAAAATAGAATACTGAACTTAATTAACCTACTATGACCTAGCTAAACCTACTACTATCAGAGCCATCTATGATTTTGAAGAGCCGTAATATTAAAAAGAGAGCTTTCAGTAGAGGGGAAGCTTTTATTGAATTACTATAAGAAACCGTGGTAATTGGAAAATTTTTGAACATGAATTTATGAATAAAAAATTAAACAAATCATCTAAATTTTAATTTTATATTTTTAATAAACTATTCAAAGAACACATATTTGAAAATCAGCCATCATAATGTAGTATTTAATTGGTAAATTTAAACTAAAGTGGAGCATAAATTTATTAATTTTCTATAAAAATGAGCTTTCCGTTTAGTTGTGTAGGTTTATAAAGTAAGATAATAAAGGGTGCTGCCGCGGGTTCCTCTTACATCCAATTTAAAATTTAGTTTTATAAAAATGTAACTTATTTGGTAAATTCTGGTCACATCAGAATTTTTGAGATGAACGATGCACTTAACAGCAATCCAAACATTCCCCATTTATAACAAAATTAAAGAGAAAACGTGAGCTGAAACGAAATTTTATGAATCACCATGTAGAAACAATAATGTTATTCATATAATAAAATTTTTATATCAAAATCTATTTACGAAAATTATTTTTGTATACAAAAAATCAACGATGTCATGATTATATTATTACAAAACAGAACAAAACGTAAAAACTTCAATTTTATCTGATTGCAAAATCGAGCTTTCTGTAATTTGAAAATCCGTTTACAGATGTCTCTGTAGTAAATTTACTTGAAATTACAGAAAAGTGTAAAATAATTAAATAACTATTTACGAAAACAAACCATTATTATTGTAAGTTCAGTGCGAAATCTTTAATACAATAATTTAACATAATTAATAAAACTCAAAACAATTATAAATTTTATTTATTATTCGGTTGGCGTAAATAAAACTTTTCGTCGTAAAATATTCACCATCATAGTTGCTGCGCGCTGTAAAACAATAATAGAAAAATGTCACAATTTTTCCAAATTTTTGTTTTTTTTTATTTCGATTCATGTTTCATTTTTATAGCATCGTTCGTGTGCGTTTTCTGGGATCGTTGTTGGGTCGAATTCAATAAAATAACCATATTGTTAATAACTTAATGGTTTTTGTGAGTATGTAAACGGCACGTGGCTCTACCCACTTTTTGCATGGTTGGCTCATTATACGGATACAAAATCTTAAAGCACCAAGTCGTATTTTGAACTCGTTTATACAGCGAGGTGCCTGCTATAAGACACGCCCGTTACAACAGTCCTAACCTGGAGACCCTCTTTCAATTTGTGTAACAATTTCTATACGGGTAATTTGGATTAATTTATTAATTTGAATTTGAAAGCTTCAAACAACACAAACCTATTAGGTGTGCAACAAACCTATTAGGTGTGCGTATATATGTTGCTATAGGCTCTGTACCTGAGATAGATCTGATCTGAGATGACACGTTCTACATTCCTAAAGTCGTACAGGCAGTCATCACTTAGTCATCTCTTTTAATTTAATTTATTTTAAATATGCAGCGATGTGGTCGGCGGCGAAGTGGATGTCTGCGATGTGGTGTTGTTGATGAGGATATCGGTCATGTGCTTGTTTGTAATGTAACATAGCTTGTCAGCAATGTGGTTGTGTCGGCGGCGATTTGGTTGCCTCTGAGAATTGGTTTGCGGTGATCGAGTTATGTATTCTAATTGGACTTGTCGGCCATAATTCTGGTTGTCAGCAAAGTAGCTTGTCGGCGTTCTGATACAGAGCGCAGTTTGGAACAGTTCAACACTAATAAAAAGGATTTTTTGAGTTGTTATGTGACAATGAATGAAACATGGATCCACTACTACACTTCGAAATCCAATCGTCAATCAGCTGAGTGCAGAGCAGCCGGTGAAGAGCGTCCGAAGCGACCAAAACGTAAATGTCGCCCGGTAAGGTTTTTGTTTCCGTATTTTGGGATGCGCAAGGTATTTTATTAGATAGTCGACTATCTTGCGAGAAGGAAGACCGTCAACAGTAAACATAAAATGGCGTTACGGGCGCATTTAAAGAAGGAAGTTGGAAAAAAACGGGCCCAAATGCAAAAGAAAAAGGGCTCTTTGCGATAGAAACGAATATTTTGAGGCCAAAGAAAAATCTTGCTACAAAAAGGTGTCGAAATCTTAGAGAGGCGTTGGAATGAATGTATCATTCTTTAAGGAAACTATGTTGTTGATGAATAAAGTCGAATTTTTAAAAGAAAAATGTTTTTTATAGTTAGCGTCGAAACTTATTGACTGGCGTGTTATCCGGTTTTCGGCGATATTTATTTCGTTGTTGTGGGTGTCGGCTAGGTGATTTTGGCGTTGTATAGTTATGTCGATTTGCGTTTTTTTTTATTTCGCTGGCGCTACATCCCATAGAGGGATTAGTCCTTGTTAGTTCCAAGGTTACATACTCAGTTTTTCAGCAAGTTCCCACATCGGCTCGGCGAGGCATACTGGCATACCAGGGTATAGGTGTTACTATTTCATTCCATTTTTGCGAGTTCTTTTTTGTGTTCTTATGCGGTCATTCAAATTTTTACTAATTATAGCAATGATTGCTTGCAATCGGCGATCTGGGTGGACTCCATCTAAACCATATACTAATTTTACTTTGGTTTTTATCAATTGTAATGGTGTAAGACCGTCAATATACTAATGATAATTAGGTCGATAATTTAACCGATTATTTTATATGAAGCTCACATTAACACAGCAAATGTTTCGTTTGTTCTACCATCTATCTATGTATATACATATACCTTAGTTAGTCTGGTTCTTTGATCGAGCTAATCTTGGAAACTAACTAATCGATTTTGAACAAATCTTCCCCATTATTTTTAGTGTAGGTCTGTGGTTGAAAAAAAATTTGAAAACAAATTCGTACAACAGATTCATTAATAAATGAGTTTTGAGATACAAGATTTCAACATCGAGATACTAATTTAGGAATTTGATCCTAGGTATCATTAATATTTCTAAAAATGATTTGGGGTGATGGGTGTCTAAATGGGTGATGGGTGTCTAAATTTTTGGTGAGTGTCTAAATCTCACCTAGCACACAGGCGGCCGCCGAGAAGCTAGGCGCGGCCCTGGAAATAAAAACTTGCCATAAAAACAGGAAGGACTAAGCTACATATATCCAAAATGGCGGGAGATTATCAAAATCGTTCAAGAATATTTTAAAACAACCATAACTTCGGAGCCGAGTTTCTATTTGCACACCTAATACAATAACGATATGTATTATTTATTATGGTATTGTCTGCATTATAACTTTATCATTTAACGAATTAATAATGGATTTCAAATTTTTTTGATCAAAACATACACATAAAGTCATGTAGATTTTTCAACATATCGAAAATTAGAAGTACAAACTGCTGATAAATTCGGAAGTTGAAAAATTAAACTATGACTATTACACAAATGGTTCTATTTTTACAGCAATAAACCTACAGGTCCAAAATCATTTGTACTTTCACAATGCAAACCATTGTTATTTCATATAGAATAAATACTTATAAATTAATAATGAAAGATATATTGTCTCATTTCTCAAATTTTCTGAAGGAGAAAGAAGTAAAATCTTTGTAAAGGAACTTGGCTAAAGCTTCCGTTGAGCACCAAACTCTTTACTTTTTCAAAAAAGAATTTGTTTGATAACCAGATTTACTCGTATTGCAATGTAATTAAAAAAAAATGTTCACAATAAAAATTCATATTTATTTAGTAACAATAACAATATACATATTATGCAAAAATGATAAGTAAACTTATTTAGTAACGTTTCTTACAGTCATAATCAGAATAATTCCAACTAACCTTTTTTATTAAACAATTCTTAAAAATATCACAATAGCAATTAACAAATAAAACTAAAGAAAAATAAGTTCATGCAGTTAAAACATTTAATTTACGCTTTTTGGAAAGAAGATTCAATGACTGAACTGAGTTATTTTGTTTTTTGCAATAATTATTCAAAAAAATGTTGCACCAAATATTTGCGCAATTTTGCAAAATTTTAAAATCGGTTCCACCACATTTATTGCAAATTATGTTTAAATAACAGTTATTAATATATTCTATTACAGCAGAATAAAAATATTCATGATGATTACATGAATTTAAAAATGACGTTAGAAATGATTTAGACGTTAGTGTTTCAAAAATTTGGTGTACACATATTTCGAATGATGTCAAGAATTCGGTAGGGTATTTTAGCCCACCACGATCTAAGTCACGCAAATATAAAACTGTCTCCGGTGGTAAATCATAATCAAGATCTTCATTGGTTAATAATTTGATAGTACATTCGTCACAGTTCAATTTTTGAGTGATTTTTCTGCCTGACACGTAAATTAAAACTGAAAGAATATCAGGCTCAAGCGTTATTCTTTCAGCGTAGCTAATAATCCTACTAATTTCTAAGCTGTCTATGCAGGCAATTTTTTGTCGCTATTGTTTTTTAAATTTATACTAAGCGACATCTTTTAACTGGTTTAGTAATTGCGAAAAGCTTTATCAAATTACAATATTTTTATTTGGTGAAGCTCTGTTTTGTTTATACTACAGGATGAAACAATATAGGCTGCGAATTTGTTGCGATAAAAAATAAATTTTTAACATGTAACGAAAAAACAGTTTTCGAAGTTTGTCATCAACAATGTGGAAATAGAACCCAAAACACAATAATCCCCATATTACATTGCTACTCTAAAACCCTTTTTTAACGAACGTTTGTTTTGGAAAAATAATGGTGAACTTTTTTATGGAACACTCTATACTAATTTCTGATTTTCTGTACATACACATAAACAAATTCTTGTTTCTACAACAAAAAAAAAATTGTGTTAGACTAATTTAAATGTTTTTCCGTTAACTCAACATAATATGACTCAATATTAAAATATGCTTTTCCTGAACATTGAATTAACCATTCACATTGAAAATTCAAACAAAGAATTTGTGTTTTCATATACAAAAAAGCTTCTAAAAAAATACTAAAATACACTGGTTGGTATGAAAAAGTACAAAAAGTCTCCCCTCTATGAAAAGCACATGGAAAAAATGGCGGAATCTTACGGCTCTTATATTAAGGAGGCTCTGCTACTATACGCATATATTTATGTAAACCAAGAATGACCATCATCATTCTAATGATAAATTTAATAATTAAAAAAAATGTAGGACTTATGAAATATTTAGTGCATTAAAAAAAAAACAAAAAAAAATTAAATAAATCAAAAAAAAAAGTTTACTTGATAAACGCCATCTTATGTTGATTGCAGAATTGTGGATTAAAGATGATGTGTTGAAGCGTTGAATGTGTTATATCCCAATACTTCTCGAATGCACTCGCTCGAACATACTACCAAGCACCCGTATTAATGTCTTGGTGCTGGTACTTCGAGTCGTGGCATGCACTAACAGCTAACATAATTTTTGGTATGCTGTGTACGATGAACATTTGAATTTATTTTCATTCGGACTCATGAAAATACTACGGTACACACAACATCATTATCATGCGCGCACTGTGAAGGTTGTGTTTCGGTGCATATAAACTTAGAATTAGTTATGGTTATGTTAATTAGTAGATTATTTTTATTTTAATATTAATTCATAGGGATGAAGTATATATTATTATTATTTTTATGTCTTATGTTATTTAGTTAATTATTCTTTTACTGACCCCGTGAAATTATCGCACCTTAATGTCTATGCACTTAACAGTTCTTTACCGACACTTAACGTTTATTTCGGGCTTGGGAATTTTGCAATATCGCAAACAAATTCACCCAGTTTATTGATTTCACTGAAAGTTTTATTTTGTTTTGTTTTAGTTTCGCAAATTTGTGTTAAATTTATCTTATAATTTAATTATTATATTATATTCTATTTTTTTTTTTTTTTTATCTTATAATTCTCATATAGTTTTCATGCACTCGAATTAAGCTTTGATTTTTTTTTTTTTTTCAGTATGATTATCGCTTAAGAGACACATTAGAAATTTACAACAGTCTTTTTCACTTGCATATTATTTTTTCATTTTTTTATTTTAACAGTCTTTGTGGATGCACTAAATTTTAAATTGTACTGTGTTTGTTTGTATTTAGTACATAGATTTTTATATGTACAGTATATTGTTAGATTGATAGGAAAAAACAACAAAAGTTAAATAAAGATTATCACTTAAACTAATTCAAATATTTATTTTTTTCACTTAGCAACAAAATTATATTTTATTCTTAACTTTTAAGGGGTCTCGCACTAAACTGAATATTTGGTACTCGCTAACTCGATGTACCATCACGAACTCTCCCCAGCTTCAAATTTTTTTTGTTTTTATAGCCATAAACCCCACGGTCTAACGAAATCAGAACTTGTTTTTCGTTATACAACATAAAAGTATTGCCAAATAAACAATTTCAACTGTCGCGTTAAACGCACTGACGCGGCGGCAGGCATTTAACAAATGTACGAAGCGTCATGTAATGTGAGCAGGGCGTTGAACGTAACAAGCGCTTGTTCTGTACCCCTTTCTTCTCTAAACCCTTTTAAAACTGAGGATATAATTGAATCTATACCACAAAAAGGTCGACCAACTCTATTAAACTAGCAGATTAAGCGATGGATAATTTACCAGGTTCGAGAAAATTTAATGATTAGCGTTTTAAAGTTGAAATCCGAGTTGGAGGAATACTATGGCAAAATTGTATGTGCTGAAACTATTCGAAAAGTTATCAGACGCTATGGTTACAATAGGCTAACACCAAGAAAAAATCCTTTTATTAATAATTATGTTATGTTAATAAAGGAAAGCGTCTACAGTTTTGTAAAACCCACCTACTAAGAGCAAGGAATTTTGGAATTTTGTCTTATTTGCAGACGAAAGCAAGTTTAATGTGTTTAATTGCGATGGAAAAGGGAAAGTGTGGAGAAAACCAACTGAGGAATACAACAGCAAAAATACTTTACCACCAGTAAAACACGTTGGCGAATCAGTGATGGTTTGGGGGTGTATGGCAGCCAAAGGTGTTTGAAATTTGGTATTTATTAATAGTAACATGAATAAGTACGATTATTTAAAAATTTTGAAGGATAATTTAAAACAGAGTGCTGAAAAACTAAATATCTTAGACAATTTTAATTAGTCTCATTTAGTTTATTTAGTTTTAATCAGTCTCCAGGCATAAATCCAATTGAAAATTTGTGGCATCTATTGGATACGCAAATAAGAGATCATCAGGGTATCGATTTTGTCTCGTGAGTTACTCATTTAAAATGAGTGAAGCAAAAAAAAATCGAAGATATACACAGTGTATAATACACAATTATGTCCTTGTATTTGTAGTTTTCTTTTGTTCGTATTTGTGTCATTTGTATGATGAACAGTACCAAAATAACGCGATCGGGCGAATCGGTTTAATTTTTCTGGAGCTTACTTCCTTTTCTCAGCACATTACGTCTGCTCACGAGCTGTGGAGTGTCATTATTTAACATACCAATATATTATCTATTATCATAAATTAATTTTACATCTAATAATAAAATTTTATAGGTAAATTTATTTTAAATTTCATAAATTTTAGAAATTATAAAAAAATCGAAAACACATAAACAACGCAAAAATATGGCGTTTACAATGGTTAACCCATTGAGTGCCAAAAAGCGCAACCGTGTTCCTCAATACACTAGCCGAAATCATGTTTGCACTGAAAGAGTTAATATGAATAAACAAAAAAAGAATGACACGTGACTTGCATATGCAGAAAAACAATCATAGTCCCATGCCACACGAGCATTTTTTGTATTTTGGCATTTTTTTTCTACCAATGTTTTGTTCTGCTCTCTCTTAAATAAAATTTTAACTAAAATGAGTCAAAAATGTCCTTGAAATATTTTTTATTTCATTTATGTTTGAGTTGTGTGGTTGAACAGAAAATTTGTTTAAGTCGCAATTAAAACTTGTATCATAGGTAAACGGGGAAAGAAACGAAGAAAAATGCGGCATTTTTTTTACGTGTGGCATGGGCCATATACGCACGAAACTACCACAAATACATTATGCTACTACTTTATCATTCCGGTTACACTCATTTCGTTTCATACATTTTGAGACAAAATCGATATACAGAATTAACACAAAAATTTGTTCGATCAATGTCAAGAAGATTAAAATCCGTGCTAAAGCGAAAAGGATATACGGCAAAGTATTAATGTCGAGTTCACGTATGCGATCAAAAAATGATTCGCGAATCAAGCCAATCTTTGAGCGTAATTATTTCGCATTATTACTCATAATTTGTAATTTTTTTTTATTATGTTGGATGGTTTCGATCAAAATTTTCCCAAAGTTAAAATTTGTTTCATCTCGGACGGGGAAATTTGTATATGTTTTCAATGATTTAATTTTCCTTTGATTCGCGAAACATTTTTTGATCGCATACGTGAACTCGACATAAAAGTTAAAATGTAGAAATTTAAATTAATAAAATTTAAAAAAAACGTACACTGTCCTTAATATTCGGATATTGTGATGAATTTGTGCCATTTTTTATTAAATTAATTATTTAGTTAATTTATAATTGAATTTATTATTATTTTCTACAGATTGTATTACAGTAATAAATGAATAAAACTATTCTGATACTAAAAATTATTTGCTATAATAGTAATTAATCTAATGAATTTTTGTATTTTACACCTATCCGAATTTTAAATGGTGTCACTGTAGCAGAGCCATCTATGGTTTTAAAGAGCCGTAATATTAAAATGAGAGCTTTAAATAGAGGGAAAGCTTTTATTGAGTTACTATAAGAAACCGTGGTAATTGGAAAATTTTTGAACATAAATTTATAAATAAAAATTAAACAAATCATCTTAATTTTAATTTTATATTTTTAATAAAATATTCAACAAACGCATATTTGAAAATCAGCCATCATAGTGTAGTATTTAATTATTAAATTTAAACTAAAGCGGATCATAATTTTATTAACTTTCTATAAACATGAGCATTCCGTTTAGTTGTGTTGGTTAGTAGATTTCTCTTACATACAATTTAAAATGTAATTTTATAAAAATAGTAATTTATGGTTCGACGCACATCAGAATTTTTGAGATAAACGATGGATTTAATAGCAATCTAAACGATCACATTTATAACAAAATTACAGAGAAAACGTTAGCTGAAACAACATTTTGAGATCACTATGTAGAAACAATAATTATTATTTATATAATAAATAATTTTATCGCGCTTGCAAAACCGAGCTTTCTGTAATTTCAAAATCCGTTTAAAGATGTCTCCATAATAAATTTACTTAAAATTACAGAAAAGAATAAAATAATTAAACAACTATATTTACGAAAATAAACCATTATTAAGTTAAGCGTGAAATCTTTAATACAATAATTTAACATAACTAATAAAACTCAAAACAGTCATAATTTTTATTTTTAATACGGTTGGCATAAATAAAACTGTTCGTCGTATAATATTCACCATCATGGTTGCTATGCACTGTACAACCATAATGCACGATTTACATGTTCCAATTTTTTTCCCCAATTAATTTTTTACTGAAAAATAGAGCTGCACGCAAATAACAAAAAGTTATTAGTAAAAAAGAGTCAGCCATATGTAAACAACATTTGCTCAAATTATAAAGAAAAAATCCAATTTTAATTTACTGGAATTTGTTTCGTGCTCCTCTCGCAAACGAAAATCGTAATATACTTAACCCTTCATATTTTACTGGAAAAAAAAATTGGAACATGTAAATCGTACATAATAGAAAAATGTTACAATTTTTCCTAATTTTTGTTTTTTAACATCAATATTTTTTTGGGTCGCATTATGTACGATTTACATGTTCCAATTTTTTTTTCCAGTAAAAAAATGAAGGGTTAAGTATATTACGTTTTTCGTTTGCGAAAGGAGCACGAAACAAATTGCAGTAAAATAAAATTAGGTTGTTTTCTTTTTAATTTGAGCAAATGTTGTTTACATATGGCTGACTCTTTTTAACTAGTAACTTTTTGTTATTTGCGTGCAGCTTTATTTTTCAGTAAAAAATTTGTTTGGAAAAAAAATTGGAACATGTAAATCGTGCATTATATAGGAAAATGCAGCGAAATTTTGTCCCAAGAAAAACAACTAAAAAAACAAAAAAAAAAAGTTGAATGTCAGTACTTTGCTTGGGAGCGCTACTTTGCGTGAAATTTCGTACAAAGATTTGTTGACCTACGTGAAATTCCCGAATTCTACTCCGTAAATTATAAGAGTAACTACTCGTTTGTAAGCTTCACGTAGGTGTTTTAACACGCGCTCGTGTATTAGCAGAGCCTCCTAAATATAAGAGCCGTAAGATTCCACCATTTTTTTTCCATGTGGAAGCTTTTTGTACTTTTTGATACCAACCAGTGTATTATAGTATTTTTTTAGAAGCTTTTTTGTATATAAAAACATAAATATTTTGTTTTAATTTTCAATTTGAATGGTTACGTCAATATTCAGGAAAAGCATATTTTAATATTGAGTCATATTATGTTAAGTTAACGCAAAAACATTTAAATTAGCCTAACACAATTTTTTTTTTGTAGAAACAAGAATTTGTTTATGTGTATGTACAGAAAATTAGAAATTAGTATAGTGTGTTCCATAAAAAAGTTCAGCATTATTTTTTCAAAACAAAGTTTCGTTAAAAAAGACTTTTGTAATATGTAATGTAATATGAGGATTATTGTGTTTTGGGTTCTATTTCAACATTGTTGATGACAAACTTCGAAAACTGTTTTTTCGTAACTTGTTAAAAACTTGATTTTCCATCGCAACAAATTCGCAGCCTATATTGTTTCATCCTGTAGTATAAACAACACAGAGTTTCACCAAATAAAAACATTGTTATTTTATAAAGCTTTTCGCAATTACAAAACCAATCAAAAGATGTCGCTAAAATTTTAAAATAATTTTAAAATCCAAATGTTTGCTTCGAAAATTTAACAATTCATTTATGTATACTGCCTGGTTCAATAGATTATGGAGATCTCCTGCAACTGAGAAACGCAACACCAGCGAATTAGATTGAAAAAAAAACAAAAATTTGGAAAAATTGTGACATTTTTCTATTATTGTTTTACAGCGCGCAGCAACTATGAATATTTTACGACGAAAAGTTTTATTTACGCCAACCGAATAATAAATAAAATTTATAATTGTTTTGAGTTGTATTAATTATGTTAAATTATTATATTAAAGATTTTGTGCTTAACTTACAATAATAATGATTTATTTTCGTAAATAGTTTTTTAATTATTTTACGCTTTTCTGTAATTTCAAGTAAATTTATTACAGAGACATCTGTAAACGGATTTTCAAATTACAGAAAGCTCGGTTTTGCAATCGGATAAAATTGAAGTTTTTTACGTTTTGTAATAATATTTAATTAAGAAAATCATGACATCGTTGATTTGTTGTATACAAAAAAAATTTTCGTAAATAGATTTTGATGTAAAACTTTTATTATATGAATAATATTATTGTTTTTACATGGTAATTCATAAAATTTCGTTTCAGCTCACGTTTTCTCTTTAATTTTGTTATAAATAGGGAATGTTTAGACTGCTATTAAGTGCATCGTTCATCTCAAAAATTCTGATGTGCATGTGACCAAAATTTACCAAATAAGTCAAATTTTGATAAAACTAAATTTTAAATTGGATGTAACAGTAATCCACGGCATCACCCTTTGTTATCTTACTTTATAAACCTACACAACTAAACGGAAAGCATGGATTGCATTTCTAAGAGCAGAAGCAATTGTGTCTAAATGTTTGTCCTACTCGGTATGATCCTCTCGTAAATATGCTCCTAGTGCAGATCTATTTATTCTTTCTGAGGCGTTTACTTGCGGAGAATATTTAGCCATTAATATTTGTTTAATATTATACTTCTCACCATCTCTAGAAAGATCTTTACAGTAAACTGCTTTCCGTTATCACTGAAGATCATCTCAGGCACCGAAAAATATTAAAAATTTTATTGGCTCAAGTAATACAAATCTGGAATATGCATCAAGCACGACAAAAATATACGTTAAACCTAATTTAGATCTGGGAAAAGGGCCAATAAAATCTATAAATAATTTTTGCCACGGACGAGTTATTTCTATAACATTGTCCATTAGAGGTCGTGTTACTACATTGGAAGCTTTAATGATCTTATACGTTTCACATTGGCGGATGAAGTTCTGTACGTCATTTACCATGTTTGGACATAAATAGTCTGCGCAACACTTCTAAGGTTTTGTGAATACCCCGATGGGCGGAACTTGGTGGACAACGCGCTCGATTTAATAATACAGGTGTAAGCGATTTCGGAATATAGAGCTTCAATTCTGGAATATCAGAACAATCATTGGGTACTACACTCGGTTTAATATATATATCTTATTTTCTAGTACTTTTAAATTACATTTATCCTTCGAATGATCTTGGATATTATTAATTAACTCAATATATTCGGGGCTATGAAACTCAGCAGAATTCAGGTCAATATGTAATGAGCTATCATTAGGCGGACCACTAATGGCGTTGACTTGGCGAGGAAATGCATCTGGGACAACAATATTGTGTGACAATATTGTCTTTTCCTTTTCAGAATTCTATGACAAAATTGAATCCTTGCAACTTTAGGCTCCAGTGAGCGGGACGCCCAGCAAGATCTCGTTGTCCCATTAACCACTTTAGACTGGCAAAACGGATATCCTTCCTTCAATGGAAAACGGATATCCTTCCTGGTATTGTCTGAACTTCTCAACACTTAACACAGCAGGCAAACATTGCAGCTCAGGAATCTCAATAAAGCTTTGCTTCTTCATGTTGAATCTCAGACACACGATTGTACACTGTTCACCAGTGTTCGGTAGACACCGGAAAGGTAATTTTAAGATCAAATGTATCCCAGAAAACGACCCCGAGATATAATTTCTGGATGAGGTTTGGTGCCAAATGGAGCGTGACCATGCGAGTCTTTCCAGCAAAAGTAATAGGTGTTCGAATGTGACTCACAGTTAATTCCGTATGACCCTTTGCTGTTGTGAGGCGGCAACTGCCGAAATGGTATGGACTGTAAAAGCTCTAAACAGTATTTTTCCTAGAAGTGAAACGTTCGCATCACTATCGAGTAATCCTGTAAAAGATGTTCCAAATAACTCAACCTCCGCGTGAGGCCTGCCATCCGCTTTATCGGTAATTAATGATGCCGCAATGAGTGCTTTATAGAATTTCCCTAATTTAAAATACCTAGTTAAACGACATGTTCTTGAATTAGCGTTGGTAGGTTGTTGACTTGATTATTGGGTTATGGGTTGAGAATTTAGTTTGATTTTCGAATGTGCATTTATATACGAGTGTTGGGATTCTTTGTTTGAAGAATCCGATGAAACTCGGGATCTGTTATGTGGCTGCAACCGCTACACTGCGTTTTGTCTGGGGGAAGGTAGCTTGCATCACTCTTGCCCCCTCTCTGTAGTTTCCCGAACGATTACGACAATTTTGGCAGGTTGGATATTACGTGTTTATCGCACCACATCCATAACAAAATACATTCCGTACATTTGATATACAGTTTTTGTAATGATGACCAGTCTGAGAACAATTCCAACATTTTTGCAGAGAATTTACAGAATTTAAATTACGGGTAATAACATTAGGTGGGGTGAAATTGGTTCGATAGCAGCGCCGATAATAGTTTGATATGGTTCAAGCTCGTCTGATATGGTTCAAGCTCGTTCACATGTCTTTTTGGTTGCTGACATAATAACTCAGGAACAAATCCCGTGCGTGACTATGTATCTTCATAAGATACACATCGCCTAACCATTTCGTCTATTGAACCAAATTCTGTAACAGTCAATTTGTCTTGAAGACCAGGTCTCATATTCTGTCTTAAAACATTCATAAGGTGAAAATCGGGTATGTGCTGCTCTATAAAAATCATAACAACTTTCTCCTTTCTTCTGACGCCGACTCTCAAGGCATCGTAATAATTCGAAATCAGATCGTCTATCTTGAAATCTTTTAATGAATTCTGATCTAAAAATATCCCACGTAGTAGACATATTTCTTTGGAGGTAATTCCAGTACCATCCTGCAGCGTTTCCCTTTAGTAAATAACTTACTGCATCTACTAGCTGAGAATGAGGAATTTTATCAGCACTAACCAAATGTTCGACTTTAAATATGAACCTCTTTGCAGAAGCACTACCAGGAGAACCATCGTATGACACATTCCATCGGGATGGATTCCGAGATAATCGTGGTTCCGATTTGAAACCTATGGGCTGAGTGTATGGGTTTGTAGTCAACTGCCCAGAAGAAAGTTTATGACCTCCAGCCATGGATTGCGAACTTTTCTGATCGTTTTCCTCTAACAAGGCCCTTGAGGAATTCATTTGTGTCGAAACAGTAGGGACAATAGGGATCTGATAAGTCTGTGAATTAATATTTTGTTGTTTCAGTGTCGTGACTTCATCTGTTAACGCCTGCACTTGGTTAATCAGTTTTAACAATATTCTTTGATTGTCTAATACTTCTTTCTCAGTGAGTTCTGCGGATTTTCAAAAGATGTTTTGGAAGATTTTAATTTTTCTAAAATAGTATGAGTCGACATTGATTCATTAGAAGGAATGTTCGATGGTGGTTCGACAGAGATAATCGATGGCTAAAAGAATTGAAAGGTTGTACCATAGGTTCCGGTATATCCACTGATGCTTCTGCTTCCATGGATTAGTTCAGATTTTCCGGATTTTTGAGAAATGGCTCTAAACTAGATAAGAGTTATTTACAATACAATTGAGCTTTCTTTGCCGCGTCCTCGTAAGCAGCCGAACGAGTTGCACGACCAAGCCTATCAGATACATGCATGAGCCTATACTCTCAATTTCGTTAACCAATTTGTCTCGCGCATCTCCCGAACTTTCATTAGGTGAGAGATTTCAGTTTTAAGCCATTGGAGTTTTGCTCGACAGTTCTCTATCTCGAGGACGCTTGGCTGCCCGTTAGTAGTGTAAAATGGGGGGTTCTGGATAATCCCAATCCCAAAAAATTTTTCCATAGTAATTGGATATTGAATACTGTTTTTTCATTTCATCTTCATATAACTTGAGAAATATAGTAATGCCTCGGTAACTAAATCTTCTTATAACTGTATTCATCAATGGATTTTATTGTAATTTATTAAAGTTTGTTATTTAATATGAAATTTATGAAAGTTTATATAAAAAGTTTTAGAATTTTAAAAAGAGTTTTAAAAAGTTTAAAAAGTTTTAAAAAGATTTAGAATAAATTAAAAAAGTTTTAAAGGTTTAAAAAAGTTTTAAAAACTTTTCAAAAGTTTTTAAAAGTTTTAAATAGTTTTAGAGTTTTAAAAAAGAGTTTTAAAAAGTTTTAAAAAAGTTATAAAAAATTTAAAAAAGTTTTAAAAAGTTTTAAAGGTTTAAAAAGTTTTAAAAACATTTTAAAAGTTTTAAAAAGTTTTAGAAGTTTTAAAAAAGTTTTAAAAAAATTTAAAAAGTTTTGAAAAGTTTTAAAGGTTTAAAAAAGTTTCAAAAACTTTTTAAAACTTTCAAATGGTTTTAAAAAGTTTTAGAGTTTTAAAAAAGAGTTTTAAAAAAGTTTAAAAAAATTAAAAAAGTTTTAAAAAGTTTTAAATGTTTAAAAAAGTTTTAAAAACTTTTAAAAGTTTTAAGTTTTAAAGTTTTTAAAAGTTTTGAAAAGGTTTAAAAAGTTTTAAAGTTTTAAAATTTTAAAAAGTTTTAAAGTTTTTAAATGTTTTAAAAATTTATTTATTTTTATAGCTTCATAAGTAAAATTTATGTAAACGTCTATGATTTATATAGAAAATGCGGTAAACCGCACGTTTTCGAGTTTGATTTTTTTTGTTTGGGCGAAAAATACGTAGACACAACCGTCTATGACTTAAAAAATTAATCATGTTACATATGCTAATTATCTTATTTTTAATTGCATCATGAGAAATAATGACGTAAATGTTTATGACTGATAAAGAAAACGGCTATGTTTAATCGCATCATAAGAAAAATTGACTTAATCCTCTATGATTTATATAGAAAAAGCGGTGAATATTCACTCTAAAGCGTAACCTTTTTAAATTTTTTTAAAACTTTTTTAAAACTTCTAAAACTTTTTAAAACTTAAAAAGTTTTTAAAACTTTATTAAACCTTTAAAACTTTTTAAAACTTTTTTAAATTTTTTGAAACTTTTTTAAAACTTTTTAAAACTCTTTTTTAAAACTCTAAAACTATTTAAAACTTTTAAAAACTTTTGAAAAGATTTTAAAACTTTTTTAAACCTTTAAAACTTTTTTAATTTATTCTAAATCTTTTTAAAACTTTTAAACTTTTTAAAACACTTTTTTAAAATTCTAAAACTTTTTAAACTTTTTAAAACTCTAAAACTTTTTAAAACTTTTTCAAAACTTTTTAAAACATGCGAGGTAATTGCGTGTTCAAATGCGCAATTTTTAAATATTTAAATATCATATTTTTATTCAAATTTTATAACTTTTCATAGCTCTTATAGCCAATTTGGATCGCTTTTAATACATTTCATAACATTTTTTTATTGCTAATTTTAAATTTCAATTTTTTCAATTATTAAAAATTTTAAAAATGTTAAAATATTTTAAAGTTTTTATTTATATTTATATTAAAATTTTTGATTTTCATTAACCATTTTGTAATTAATTTTTTAAGTTTTAAATTTAGTTTTAATTTTTTAAGTTTTTAATTTGTTACTTTACTTAACTTAAAAATGAAACCGTTAAAAGTAAGAAAGTTGTTTGCTATGATAATAGCATTCTTATATAAAACTATTTACACAGAAATCAATAATCTTTATAAAGGTAGTGTTTTATAGCTATCTTAAATCAAATATATTTTATCATCGTGTGGATTAAATGCGGGTTTTAATTGTCTAACAGAGCTTACTGCTTGATTTCTTGAACGAATTTATGATGAGTCATTAATTAAACATTCTTTGAATTCTTTAAACGTTATTCTAAATTTCACAACTTGTCTCTTTACTCCTTTAATTTTTTGTATCATTAGCGTCAACAACTTTGAAAGTATACATTTTTGATCTTAATCCAATAAATTTTTCCATAATCTTCATTCTTCAGTAGACAACTTGTATCGAGATACTTATAACAATCTTTTATGATGGGTTCATATACATCTGGAAAAAACACTTCGTAAACTAAACTATCTGTTTCAGTATTCGAAATTTTTATCAAACTTCGGCACCATTAGTCATAATGAAAATAATATAATGTAGTTTTAACTAGATCTAATATGCACATCCCAACATATATTGGTTTGTTGAAATACATTTCCAATTTATTTAATACAACCGCCACGATTGTGTAAGTGTATTGTATAATCCATTTAATTTTCATAACCCACGCATTTTTGATGAAATTTTTTCCTCTGTTTCGTTACTCTTTATAACATTACTTACTCTATGGTTATAGTCAACTATAAAATAATAAGGCCCTTTTCGAAACGGATATTTATTTCAAACTTATTTACTTATTTGCCGCCATCTTAAATAAGTAAGAAAACCCGTTCGAATTGAGCTTGCATACTTATTTTGACTGCAACACGAAAACATTGAATATTTTTAAATGAAAATTCTTCAACCAATATTTTATTTGTTATTTTTATTAATCCAACGTATACAATTTAATAAAATAACAAATATTCATAATATTTGTACTAACTAAAATGCTTAGTGGCAATTAAGAAGTATAAAAACGAAATATTCTTTAAATATCGTATTTATGTTGATATGAATTTTAGTTGGTTCACCTTATATTTTTTATAACATATTTGAGATGCTAAAGGCAATCAAGAAAGGGTTTAGTTGCGTTCTTAATTAATAGAGACATAATTATTTTACGTGTTATCGGTGATTATTGTCGCCAAACATAGATACAAAAACTGCGCACCATCTGTTTACATTTTCGCTGTTTACAAAACGTTTTTATAATTTATATACGAAATTATATAATCGGGCTCTGTACATTTTTATTTTAATCATGTTATATATTTTGCTGTCAACAAAGATCCATTTATTTTCTATAAATATCATCCTAAATCTAAAAAAAATAAATATTCACATGTAAATATCAACAAAAAATTACAACCAAATTTGATTTTCTTGCAAGAAAGAGACAGAAAATAAGTCCCTTATATTAAATATCATGCAGTTTCAAAGACACACCAAAGACTCTGTCACATTTTTGGATTGGGATTATGCTAGAACGAACATTAAACAATTAAATCTTAAATACTTTTTAATTTATATCAAATTTGATTAATAGCTCTCGATTATATAAAAAAAATAAATGCTGTAACTTTTTTTCTCGCTACATAAGTACATAGATCGTACAATTAAAAATAGCAACAATCAATATTTATCAACAACAACGGTATTAACTTTTTATTATATTTAATAACTCTTTTTTAATTACCTAATATAATTTACTATTCAATATTGTCACTTTCCATAAATATTGTTTATGTTTTTAAAAAATTTATAATTTTTGTACCATTTTACTACTTTTTTAAACATATTTTATTAATTTATTAATTTTTTGTTACTTATTATAACTTCTAATAGCATTTTATTATAACTTATATTGTAATATCATATTTTTTATACAAATTTTACAACTCCTTATAACTCTTAAACTTTACTTTTTAACTTAGGTACTATAAATTTTTGACTCGTAGTTTTTAAAAAATGTACAATTTTTATCTTTTTATAATTTTTTTGAAATACTTTATAAACTTAATAAAGTTTTTTGTTACTTATTATATCTTTAAATAACATTTTTTATAATTTTTAAGATTTATTATTTTTTATAACTTTTTAATAATTTTTATATCTTACTATAACTTTTTGAGTATTTTTTATAACTTTCAACATCATATTTTTTGTTCAAAGTTTACAACTTTTCATAACCCTAACAACTAATTTTTATAACTTTTAATACATTTTATAACTTTTTATATCTTTAAATGTCTTTATATTTTATAATATAATTGTTATACTATTTTAACTTATGTACTATAAGTTTTATACATTTTTGTAACTTTTCATTAAATTTGTATAATTTAAAAAATAATTGCATTTACACCATTTAATTACTTTTATAATTTTATTATTTTTTAAACATACTTTGTAAACTTGATAGCATTTTTTGTTACATTGATCTAGAGTAAAGCTGTATACTACTATAATATTTAGCACAATTTACGAATTAACTGAACAATGATTGACATAGTAGTACATTAGCCAGTTTTCTTTTTTAAATATAATAATTTTTAATATTAAAGCGTGTGCTTTGTTATCGCTGTCATGAAAGTGTTCTTCAATTGCTTCGATAATGTGGTCAGGCCCAATACTAAATATTTAAGTCTCGAAATATATTTTATAAAATATAAGTTCGAGCTCATCATACCATCTAGTTATGTATGTGAAACTTCTTCTTACCATCTTTTATAGCCAGGTAACAACGCAAATTTATTGTTCATCTTTCGTTATTAACAGGTAGGTTTTTAAATTTTATAAATTTTAAATTTGTTATTTTACTTTTAAAATAGCGGACAACAGAATAAAAGATCTGCCGAGTCGGAACAAGTATAGTTTCATATAATACTTAAAAACAAACAAATCCAAACTCAATGTACAAAAACTAATAACGTTTTTTGTTAGTTATAATAACTTTTATAAATACTTTATAAACATCGACATTGATCTAGAGTAAAGCTGTATGCTACTATAATACTTAGCACAATTTACGAATTAACTGAAGAATGATTGACATTAGCCTAATAAAATAAAATAATATTTCTGTCAGCTGTTTTCTTTTTTAAATATATTAATTTTGAATATTAAAGCCTGTGCTTTGTTATCGCTGTCATCAAAGTGTTCTTTAATTTCTTCTATAATGTGGTCAGGTCCAATACTGACTACGTCACATTTTTAAATAATTTTAAATGTATATTAAATTTCATTTCGGTTATGTAAAAAAAAAATGCTGTAACTTTATTGCATTGAACTTTTGAATATATCAAAAAGTTTGTAAGTTACGTGTAATTAGCATAAAGTTAAAGTTGTCAGCTTTGCACTATGTTTTATTTATCAGTTTGGTACTGTATAGGGATAATGTACTTGCGCATGTCGTTGTCATTTATTTTGTTGTAGAATATTTAATATCTTTGATGATACTCTGATCAGTTTAAACATGAAATTGTACATGAAAAACAACATGAAATGCTATTAAGGATACTTCCTGATTGGTTTATTAAAATTTATATGAGTTTTCATAATTAAGTTTATTAAACTCTAAAATTGGCATGCAAACTAAATTTTTGATATATTGTACAATAACATGTTAATAAAAATGATTTTTTATAATTGTGACAAAAATGTGCGAAACCCGATTATAACAATAACAATTATAAAAAAAATATGATAAAAAATATTATTTGACCTATATTCTTATTATATTATAACTTTCAATTCTCATTTGCATCCATCAGATTTGCTGTTGATACGATATATATAGCGATACGTTTTCAAGATCAAGTTTAGTTTTATCTTTCTTATTCGCGATTACCTAAAAATAAAATATAGTGATACGATGTGAAGTTCAAAAAAAAAATTTTTTATTTTATTTACTATCGGAACAATATTCTTGCATATAACCAGTGCACCTAGAGTACTACAGGCCACACTGCTTGCTATGTCATTAAATTTATGTCTACAGTTTTTTCTTTGAACTGTAGACGGCAGTCATGTTCATAAAAAGAAAAAACGAAAACAAAAACAAAAAAAAATGTATACGAGTGCTAAAAGTAAGGTTATGTCTTCTCATAAATTATTCGAAATGTGTACAACATTTTATACGTGTTTACATATTTTACACAATTTAGAATGCATAATTTTATAAGAATATTATGAATTATTACTTTTACCAATAGCTTTTTATTAAATTGTGAAACATATTATTAAAATATTTTTCTTTTTGTTTGTTTACAATTTTTTTCTTATCAATATGACAGCAAACACAAAAAAAATCAAAACAATCTTTTTAATTTAAGTGCTGCCTATAATAGCCAAAGAGAGAACAGTCGACATAAATTGACGTCATATAGCAAAATTTTTAAAGCAGTGTGGCCTGTAGTATTCTAGGTGCACTGATATAACACATCATTCAAATATATATGTAATAACATTTTTCATTACAGTTAAACAGGCGAATGACAAACCTTAATAAATTTCAATAAAATTCATATGATCATATGTTGAAATGAAGATTTTAGTTATCGAGACATTACTATATTGCTCAAGTTATATGAAGATGAAATGCAAAACCAGTATTCAATATTCAATTTTATTAGTCTTTATATATTTTGCGAATACAATAACAACAACAATCATTTACTATCATTTAAATTTAATATTTGTTACAGTTACTAAATTAAATATTGTAAATCGCACGTCGGACGTCGCACCCCGCGCCGCTTTTGAACACTTTTGTGTGAAATAATTTTAAAACCAAAAGTTTTCCAAAGTTACTAAAATAATTAATTTTTATTTAATTTACTATCGAAACAATATTCTTGCATATATTGGGCTAAACATTCTATTTCGAATTTATGTAACAAAATTCTTCATTACAGTTGAACCGACGGATAACAAACTTTCATGAATACAGTTATAAGAAGATTTAGTTAGCGAGGCATTACTATATTTCTCAAGAACAAAATTCTTCATTACAGTTGAACCGACGGATAACAAACTTTCATAAATTTCAATAAAATCCATTGATGAATACAGTTATAATAAGATTTAGTTACCGAGGCATTACTATATTTCTCAAGTTATATGAAGATGAAATGAAAAAACAGTATTCAATATCCAATTACTATGGAACAATTTTTGGGATTGGGATTATCCAGAACCCCCCACTTTACACTACTCCCGTTGATGCATTTTAGTGGGAATGGCTTGCGTACCGTTCGAATCATTTTCAACAACATTTTGCAGAGTGGTTACAGCGTTTGGTTCATTTGCGTTAATTCCTCTTACGTCACACTCAACCACTAAATCGTCTGGCTTTAATACAAATACGTTCATTTTGCCTGAATATTTGACAATTTTAAACTTTTTCGAATGTATAATTAATTAATATTTTATAATATTTGGCATGAAACTTTCGAATAACCATGGCTAGGTGGAATTAGGAAAATAATACTAAAAAAAAATAATTATAAAGAATTATAAATAATGAAATTATTTCTTTTAAGTTACGAGTAGCTATTTAACTTTATGATTGATGAAAAATCAAATTTGTAACAAATAACGATAAAACAGTTTTCGAAGTTTGTTCAACAACAATATTGAAATAGAATTCAATATTGAAATAGCATTTTTTAACGAACGTTTGCTTTGGAGAAAATAATGCTGAAATTTTTGATGGAAAAATCTATACTAATTTCTTATTTTTTTACATACCACATATAAACAATTTCTTGTTTCTACAAAAAAAAAAAATTTTGTTAAGCTAATTTAAATGTTTTTGCGTTAACTCGACATAATATGACTCAATTTTAAAATATGCGTTTCCTGAATATTAAACAAACCATTCAAATTGAAAATGCAAACGAAGCATTTATATTTTTATAAAGAAAATTTAAAATAAAAATATGAAAATACACTGGTTGGCATGGAAAAGAACAAAAAGGTCATGAAAAAAATGGCGGAATCTTACGGCTCTTATACGTAGGAGGCTCTGCCTATAAGACTAAAGGAACATCGGATACTTGATCGAAAACAAAATAAAAATTCAACCTAAAATTTGTTTAGATAGAAGTTTTTTTATTCGGTTTGGATTAAGCACACCCTTAATGAACCTAAGATATAGGATTCAGAAAAAGAGAGATATTTCTATCATCTTCATAAAACAACGCTTAAAGTTTATCTAGTCGGAACTACTTGAAATTTGTGACGACAATTGTGCACATTTAGGCATAATTCTAACAGTACAAAAAAAGCTTGAAAAATCTTAATATATAGTAAGCTTGACTATGGTTGAAAATATTTACTACGTAGCAAGGATGTGAGTATATTTTGAAACTCATTTTGTCATTTCTAGGCCAACATCAGTAATACTTTTTATATATTTTATAGTATCGAATTTTTATGATCAATAAGCTTAAGCCAATAATTACGTCATTTACGGATTAACGATTCCAACATATAAACCACATAATATATATTATTTACTGCACACATAATAATTTTAACATTCTTTATTTATTTCTAAATTAACACATTATCCTTTTCTAATTGCAGGTAATTACAAATTTATTATAAAGGGACCATAAGCCAACACATTAGAGTGAGTTCCACCACATTATATCTTTTTTTTTGTTATATAATATTACGAGTATAAAATAAATTTCTACGTAGTCATCTACCATAGACCGATTATATATGAAAGCTGTGATATAAATATAAGATAAAGTCAATTATATTTGGATCATACCATAATTATGCAAGGCACAATTAGGCAATTATTTAATACTAATATACAAAACTCAGGTGCTTTTCTGCCATATTATTATTTGTGTATACATACTTTATCTAAGCTCTTTCATAATATATGCTGGTAAGTTCTCTAGTTATGCCACTAAATCAAATATTTATACAAAATTCTCGCTATATTTTCCTATTTCTAGTTTTTTGTGTGTTGCAACGTAAACGATTAAAGTTTAATCATAAAATGAATAATTCTCATGATACTTTTAATGAAACGTGTTGTGTCAGTTCTTCTGTTCAGCTCTGTTATTTCCCTACCTTTTTATATCACATTTATAACATGTCATAGTTTTTTTGTTTCACACACAACCGAACTAAATGAGAAACGAGATAATAAAAAAGTTAATTGAAAATGGAAAAATAATTATATGAAAAGTTTTATTAAGAATTTATCCTTAGGTGTGGATCTTTCTCTCTGTTATGCTTCATTTTTTTTATTTTTTATTTTTTTTTTGTGTACAGATGGGAAATGGATTTTCTTCTAATTTTGTAGTTCATCATCAGAACGAAAATCGTTCATTTTCATGTTTTACAGGCATGCAAAATGCTTTGTCATAAAATTTATTATCACACAATAAAATTGTGTTGTCACGTAAGGATTTCTATTCCATAATGATGATGTTGAAGTGGGGGGAACTTATATTGATTAGATACTTTTAATTCAAGTCTTAATATTTCAAAAATCATTTATAAAAATTATGGATTAGTTTACAGGTGAAATACTTGAGTAGCACCCTGTTTTATAACTAATCGATTTCTGAAATATATACGCACATAATCAAATCTGTGAATCTGCTTTTATACAATTTAGATAAACTTTCTCTTATACAACCGCAAGGATCTTACATACGAAATAATCAGATAATATGGTCAGAAAAGTTAAAGAATAAAAATGATTATTATGAGGGCTCTTGTCATCCAAAAAATTAAATCTATTTTATGGAAATAAACACAGTAAAGCCATATGATGGTGATAGTTTTTAGTCAATCGAGTCACAAATTATTCATGATGGTTGTAAAATGTCATGATGCGGTGTAAGCGGTTAATTAACATTCTATTTTAATCATTATCGTAAACTTTAATCTACAGGACTTTATCTAGTGAAAAACAAAATAATAAGTAACTTTTATATGATTTATACAGAGTGTCCGAGAAGTGGAGCATCAAAGCTAGGTAGGAGTGGAGCACATTTCTAACCAAAATAGTCATATAAATTTCTATCGAATTGTTGATGGTTTAAAAGTTATTCCACTTATGGTGTTTTCTAAAAAATTAATTAAGAAAAAACTTAGTTTTTTATACCATTTTTATAAACTCTGTTATCTTCTGTCAAATAAAAATTAAAAACAATGGTTTTGTGAAGTATTTTATTTCCCAAAATTTTATTGAATTGACACTAGCGAAAAACAATGTACAAGAAAAAGTTGACCAATTATCAGAAACGGGGTAACTTCGAAATACCGAAAATTAATATCGCGGTAATTAAAATCCCGGAAGTCAAAATTCCGGAAATTAAAATCTCGGAAATCAAAATTTTGATTTATGAGAAAATTCCGGATTTCACGATATAAATTTAAAATACAACTTTTGGTTTTCATATATTTACATAGTTAGAAGCCAGTTTTGAGAAAATCCTGTTGAGTTTCTTAGCAAATTATATTCAAACTTACTTTGCATGAAGAGACTGATGTTTTATTATAAATTTTGAACATGTTTTTGGAATTTGCTAGCATAACCAAATTCAATGAGAAACTCTAGAATGAAATTTTTTATATAATAGTCGAGACAAAAAGTAGCTTCCTAATGGGCAATCTCTTCTTTTTCTGCTGGTCGGGTGGATTATGGTTTCAATGGTTTGGTGAAATTACAATCGGATGCATACTATAAAGTTTAGTGGGACGAAAAGTCCCCACACCATCTGATTTACGTTCAACATGATGCTTAATTAAACAAGTAGTAGTGGCTTTTAGGGTTCATTGGGTATTATTGTCACTTGAATTGGGGATTAGGACTAATATTTCAGGCAAAAATAAACTATATAACAGTTTCATCAGTCAATCACTTCGCTATTGAATTACTTTTATTAAAGTGGTTGAGCCTAGATACATAATACAATGGTGTGTCAGTGTGTTTTCTGGCTAACTAAATTCTAAAATTCACTTTGCTGATTGAAACTTGGTTCATTATGGTCGAACTAGTTTTTGATACAAACTCAATATTTATATGATGAACTTTTGGAACTTGGTCATTAAAATTTAAATTTGATGTGGAAGATATAATTCTAACAAAAATTACAACAGAATGAAAACAGGTTAGAAAAGGAAAGGAATTTGCAACGAAGTTCTGAAATCGAGTCATGCTGAAACAACCTCAGCCATGTCTTTCTAACAGCGAGTTTAAGCATTTTAAACAAAGTTCTATAATTATTTTTGGTATAAGCTAAAGATTTTTTTCATTCTAAAGTGTTGGCTAATAAGAGTTTCACGGCTCCCCGACTTAGCTAACTTTATTAATGCATATCAAAAGTCATTTTGAAAAAATGATTCAAAAAATATATTTGTAAAATGACATAAAATATGCCTTTTTTGTGCTATTTTGAAATTTAATTTGATTATGTAAAACACCTTTGTTAAGTCAGAAAATTTGTGAAATATTTGAAACTCAATACAAAAAATATATCGCCAAATTGATGAAATTTAAACGAGAATCATAACGAAAGCGTACGTACCTAACCCAATTCATAATTGAAATAAAAAAAAAAAAAAATGATGAGGCGCCGCCGCAAAAAAGTATAACATTTACACTGTAGAAATATGCTGCACCTATGAAGCTTAGGTCAGTAAAAAAAAATTCTATTTTCATATTAACGAGTTAAAAGATTCCCAATTTGCCTTAAAATCAACGAAAAACGTACGATCCCCCAACAAAAACAAAAATTAGGGAAACGAGAGCCGACGATACATCTCGATAACTGTGCACCCGTAGTTAACCTAACTTAAAACTGCAGCAACTAACTAGGCCACAAAACCCAACTATCACAAAAACAATAACGCATGAAATCCCAACGACAACTAACAAACAAAACGAACAAAAATCTCTAGAAACCGAAAACAAAATTGTGGTTAAACAATCAAACACGAACCCAACAAAGTATTTCTAGATTCTCCCCCTTATTCAGCGGAGAAGACACACCTCACAGGTTACTTAAATTAGTCAGATTTATAGGAACACCCGATGGCGAATATTCAACAGACTGATAAAGCTGCGATTAGTCTTCTCGTTGACGCCTACGTCCAAATCTCCCATAGGGAAATACGAAACGATGCCACAAATTGCATGCGGTAGTACTCATTAAGCAAATTGGAACTCGAGAAATACAAAAGGAGTTACAAAACAAAATACAACCTACAGCAAATCGAAGACACATACTCAATGCACCTCAACTTAACATTAGTTTAGACATTAAAACTTAATTCGGCAAAGTACCACCAGAATTGGTAAATGTCACAGTAGAGAAAAGTCCTCTGGTGAGACTAATCGAAATTCGAAATTTTTGAATCGAAAAGGAGAGTTTACGTTCGGCGTCGTCCCGATGAAAAACTGCTCCCAGACTTAATCATTCCTACAATAAGCCAACGGGTGCCTCTGTGATGAAATGGGCTTGGTTTGGTAACAACCAAGTTTGAGATTTAGTCGAAATTACGGGTCGAATGGATCGCTTCGGCTATCTTGCATATATTGGAGAAACATGCCATACCATCTGGACTAAAACTAACAGGACGCGGGTTTACGTACCAGCACGGCAATGATCCCAAGCACACATAATGTGTGTAAGGAGTTTTTACAGCAACAATTTTGCCACCGAAAGCTGAATTTAATGAATTAGCTCCCACAACCACCCAACCTTAATCCGATAGCGCTCTTGTGGGATCATTAGATCGGGAGCTTCGGAAAACATGCCCAACATCGAGATTTGTTACAAAAATTACAAGATGCTTGGAACAAGATTTCATCTTAACAATTATATAAATTATTGGATAGAATGCCAAGTCTTTGTTGCGCAGTAATTATCCAGCCATATCGACGAGCGCGCAAATTACCTCAAAATAAAATAAGTTATTAAAAAATATAAAAAATTGTTTTAGTTATTACTAACATATCGGCCAAATACTTTTGACCTGTAGTGTAACAACGGTCAGCGTTCGTAACACACTTAGGACGTCTGCAGAATAGGACACAACGAGACACTCTTCCCCAATGACGAACAATTATCTCGCTCAACCATTTCAAAACTTCCAACAAAACAGACCGCAACCGGAATACTGCTCGAAGTGTAAAATAAAACAATGGCTGGTCATATTCCCGACAAATACCGTAAAAAATTTACAAAAGAACATTCAAAGCAATGCTTTAACAAGCACGTCAAATCCCCAGCCAGCACAAAACCACAGATACCAGAACAATATCTACCATCGTACCAGAGAATCTCCAACGGATCCGACCAGTCTTAGGAGAGCCTTTTTACAATAAGTACTTACAAAAGTATATAACTTGTTTAGTTCCAATCTTTTTTCTCCTACCTTTTTAGTTCCTATAGAAGCTACTTCTTCGGTGGACCTATTTCGACCAAAAATTACTTTGATCTGCGAATTTGCCAATAAAAAATCTTTAATAGGAACTTTCATTTCGATCAATAAATCCATCTAGGCTGTACAGGAGCCGAATAAAACAGTTTTTTGTCAAAAATCGTCGTTTTCTTATTTTGGAAAACTGACCTGGGTCGGTATTGTTGCAAAATTAATTTAAAACCTTTCAGTTCTAATGAATTTTTCGTGTAAAAAATACACTTTTCAAAATATTTGCAAAAAACGAAAAAGCTCCTATGGAGTATGTCACTTCCCGTGGACGGAAATTGGTCTTTGGGCCCAAAATCATTGAAGTCTCCCAATTTATAGGCTTAAATTAAAAACTTAATTATGGAGTTTCACCCCAATCAGTCGATCCTTCTGAGCTGTCCTCTAGGCAGTACTATAGGCTGACCTGGAGCTATGCAATGTGCAGATGGTTATGAAAATCGGACTTATATTTGTACGTCCTTGATTTGGCAGGCGCCTGCGTAAGGTAAGCATGTGGAAAGCGAACTGAGAAAGAGTTCGGAGTGCTTCGGCCCACAACGTAAAGATTAAATATAAAAAAAATAAAAAAATAGACAATGCGTATGTTTTAGAGAGTAATGTAGAAATAGAACAATATGAAGTTAACAAAGCACTAGTATTTCTCAAATGATAAACATACAAGGGTTTGAATGAAATTATAGAAACGTAAACGTAAACCAGTCAATATTTTTAAAATATCCTCCAATACTTTCACATTTTTGCCCGTTCGATACAATTTCGAAGCTGTAAAACCGGTCTATTAATGAGTTCCAACGAGTTTTGCAATTTAATCTTAATGCGAGCTTTTTCCTCTCCTGAATAATATTATAACGCTGAGCGTTGCATTCCGTACCGGTGCGTTTTTAAATAGCTTAATAATTTGTTTGGCTTCTGAAAGCACTTGTCCAATATTTGGTTTGAAAAATTAAATTTTACGTCGGATATGCGTCAACGAAAATTGCAAATTTGGCATCCGGGACTGGGAACGCTAATTGCGTGCAATTTGCTAACTTTGTTTTATATATTTCGAAACTTCTAATTGTCTCATCAGTCCAATTAATTATTGATTTGTCTTTCTTTTTTCTTAGACTGTTTAAAATATTCGTATAAAGGCCCCTGACTGTTTGCTGCTCATAGTATAAAGATTCTATGGTAGTTTATCATACCAAAGAGCCTAAGCTGTTCGTCTGCTGTCTTAGGCTCCGGATAGCTTAAAATTGTTTCGACCCTTTTGTCGATCCGCGCACACATACCATGTTTGGAAATTTGGAAACCTAAATTTATTAATTCATCAGAAACGAACTCGGATTTATTCAGGTTGATAATCAACCAACCAATCGCTGTGTTCATTATTCGAAGCAATGAAAATATCATCAAATGCGTAAAAATGTCGTAACCCAAACGTCATTCGTGGAAATTAGAATAATCCGAAAGATGTGATTATTGCTGTTTTTTTGATGTCCTCAGGTTCAATCGGGACTTGATGGTAAGCTCTTATACCAAATAAATTTTCGTAAACTTTGTGCATGATTATAACTGATGAAATCCATGTCAATAGGTATCGGATAACAGCCTAGCTTCGTCTATGAATTTAGTGATCGCTAATCACCGCATAATCACCAATTACCATAATTTTTGGATGTCACGTGCAATTCCTCAAACATGAACAATTCCTCAACCTTTTCAGTTAAGTCGTTGATTTGATAAGATAGATTAATTTTTTGATGACTGTTATGTTTTGTATTTATATCATAAATTCCTGCCGGTTTTTAAACGATCACAATCTTGTCTGCTGCTTTTGCTAACTGATTTAAAGTGGGTTCGTCCATATGCAAAATCAAATTTCCTGGGCCGGAAGGCAGTCGTTAGATCCACAGATTCCTTAAAATAGGTTAAGTAATCTGATCGGTTTCTTGTCTCCTAACTGAGCCCAGGTAAGAAGACAATTCAATTTGATTTTCGCTGATTCACTTAATCTCTCAAAAATTATTGCATTGAGAGATTCGTATTTATTGTTTTGTGGTGATTTAAGCATTTCTCCTCGAACGCACTTAACCGTTTGCGAATCAATTGCCGCAATTAAATAACCATATTTGGTAGCGTCTGACTTCACACCACCAATTTGAAACTGCGCCTCTAATGGGGTGAACCATATCTCAGGGTCACACACCGATTGAAAGGCGCACATTTAACTAACACATTGTAAACCCATGTCGTCTCGCTCTTAGAGGCCACACCCTCATAATCGTCTTCGTGATTGGACATTGTAAATTAACCGATGCGAAAAATAAAAATGAGAAATTAGTAACGATCGTGCGAATTGTTGAAAATAAATTGTTCGGAATTGTTGTATGGAAAATAATATGTACGGAATACGTATGCAATACGTGTACGAAAGCTACTTCGTTGGTTAATTATACGCGTTACAATCCGAAGGAAACTACCGAAACTGGAAACTTGTTGTATGAAACTGCTGCTGGTTACTATCCAAATTCTGCCGGGTTACCAAATGTTAAGATAATTGATTGCTGAATGCTTCTACTGCTTGCGAATGAATGTCGATTGCCGTTATAATTTTTTGACCTCGGTGTCCATTAATAAACGGCTGTTACTGATAATAGAGATTTTAATATAGTGAAATGGACCTAGGATTATAGTCGATTATCAGAAATTATTAGAATTATTTCGAAGTTTACCATTTTCGTTGTTTTTGTTTTATCTTTTCTAAACGTTTGGCGGAACGCAACCGCGATGAAGGTGATAACCCGATTTTTATTATCGCATCGCTTTATTAGTTATACGCGTTGACTATGTGACCTTTAGTATTACTGTGTTGCGCGAATACCTGTACACTTATTGATCAAGGTGCCCTCGCACCGATTAGTGGTTTTTTCGGGGTCACCAATTTGTAGAGGTATATAGTCGTTTGATTTGGAGTAATTTAAATTGGTTAAATGCAATGGAATAATAAATAAACCTTTACATTATTAATGTTTTATTTATTCAATTTAATTAAGGTTAATTTTCCTTGAAGTATCTGCATTTAATTTATTGTAATTATTATTACCCAATTGAAGTTTGTCCAACATTAATCCTAAACCAACCAAAACAAAAATTAATGAGATTGGATTGGTTTAAAGCAGTCATTTAGGCGACTTCGAAACGCAACAAATAACGGGTGATTTTTTAAGAGCTTGAGAACTTTTTTTTAAAAAAAAACGCATAAAATTTGCAAAATCTCATCGGTTCTTTATTTGAAACGTTAGATTGGTCCATGACATTTACTTTTTGAAGATAATTTCATTTAAATGTTGACCGCGGCTGCGTCTTAGGTGGTCCATTCGGAAAGTCCAATTTTGGGCAACTTTTTCGAGCATTTCGGCCGGAATAGCCCGAATTTCTTCGGAAATGTTGTCTTCCAAAACTGGAATAGTTGCTGGCTTATTTCTGTAGACTTTAGACTTGACGTAGCCCCACAAAAAATAGTCTAAAGGCGTCAAATCGCATGATCTTGGTGGCCAACTTACCGGGCCATTTCTTGAGATGAATTGTTCTCCGAAGTTTTCCCTCAAAATGGCCATAGAATCGCGAGCTGTGTGGCATGTAGCGCCATCTTGTTGAAACCACATGTCAACTAAGTTCAGTTCTTCCATTTTTGGCAACAAAAAGTTTGTTAGCATCGAACGATAGCGATCGCCATTCACCGTAACGTTGCGTCCAACAGCATCTTTGAAAAAATACGGTCCAATGATTCCACCAGCGTACAAACCACACCAAACAGTGCATTTTTCGGGATGCATGGGCAGTTCTTGAACGGCTTCTGGTTGCTCTTCACTCCAAATGCGGCAATTTTGCTTATTTACGTAGCCATTCAACCAGAAATGAGCCTCATCGCTGAACAAAATTTGTCGATAAAAAAGCGGATTTTCTGCCAACTTTTCTAGGGCCCATTCACTGAAAATTCGACGTTGTGGCAGATCGTTCGGCTTCAGTTCTTGCAGGAGCTGTATTTTATACGGTTTTACACTAAGATCTTTGCGTAAAATCTTCCATGTCGTCGAATAACACAAACCCAATTGCTGCGAACGGCGACGAATCGACATTTCACGGTCTTCAGCAACACTCTCAGAAACAGACGCAATATTCTCTTCTGTACGCACTGTACGCATTCGTGTGGTTGGTTTAATGCCCAATAAAGTAAACTGAGTGCGAAACTTGGTCACAATCGCATTAATTGTTTGCTCACTTGGTCGATTATGTAGACCATAAATCGGACGTAAATCGCGAAACACTTTTCGAACCGAACACTGATTTTTGTAATATAATTCAATTATTTGCAAGCGTTGCTCGTTAGTAAGTCTATTCATTATGAAATGTCAAAGCATACTGAGCATCTTTCTCTTTGACACCTTGTCTGAAATCCCGCATGATCTGTCAAATACTAATGCATGAAAATCCTAACCACAAAAAAATCACCCTTTAATAATGATGAAGTTGAATTCGAATATTATTTAAATGACAGTGAATATAGCACAAACTGCATTGAAAGACCTTTTATATTTAGAACTACACTTTAAAAAATAAACAATTGCGAAAACTGCCAACTGATCCGCGCACCTTGCTAAACACACCACAGAAAATTGACAGTATCTTATCTTTGGATGGCGGATCTTATTGGCATATTGGCAGTGAAACATTGCTTAGAATTATATTTTAAATTCTTAGACCGCCCAATGTCAATCAATTTAAATCTAAATATTGATTGAATCCCCCCCCCCCCCCTTACAGAAAATTTACTGAGATTGTCAATCGGAAAATAATTTCGAATACCAACTTTCAGAAATACAGTTGTATTGTTCAGTGGTATGTCAAATTTATAAAAGAAAAACTGCTTATCTCAAATAAAAATTACTTATACCAAACAGCGAAACTGCTTGACATGCAGTGATTTCTGTGAGTAAACTAATAGCAATTTCTTTCCAAAAAAAAAATTGATTTTTAAATCAAAAAAATTGATTTGAGATCAAAAAATTTTTATCGAAATACCGTTGCACGTTCTTTCCAACTAAAAAAATTGATTTTTTTTTTTGATCGCAATCAATTTTGAAAAATCTCAATATTTCATTAGATTTTTTTTTTTGACGTTTACAAACACATAAATATGTTCACGTCAAAAATATAAACATAAACACTTCAAAAAATATAAACGTAAACATTATAACTTTTTTACTAGTTGGCCGTGAGAATTTGACATACGAAATAATTTTATTTTTCGAAATAATTTTATTGTTTCGTTATCACTGTGTTAAAATAATTGTGTTGACAAAAAATTGTGTTGATAATTTGTTGACAATAAACTGTCAATATAAAATTTTTGAAAGTTGTATGTCAATTTATCACAGACACACTACCAAAAAAAAATCAATCGTGTATAGTGTTCTTTGACATAAAAACAAATCAATTTATTTCTTAATTTTGGAAAGAACTTGCTATAAATATGGACAAAATACGAAGAAAAATGTTAATGAAAATTTGACAACTCGCGTACATAAAGAAAATGTAAATAAATATGGTAGAAGATAAAGGGGAAATTTAAATTTTTGAGGTTATTTATATATATTTTGTATTGTATTTCTCACTATTTTAATGGAACTGGGCTGGGATGTTCTAACATCACCATGTTTCGATAATTTATCGAAGTTTATTTCTCGTTTCTGTAGAATAAAATTTATCTCTGTTTCAATTTTTTTATCGTTTACCAGCTTGCTAGATGGCAATATTGTGATGTTTCTACTGTATTTCTATCACCAAATAATTTTTTTTCGATTGTAGAATGAAAATAATTGAAATAGATATTGTTCAAATATATTCTAGTAGGTTGTGATAGCAATAGAGAAGAAATAATTGATAAACGAAACAGAAGTCAAATTAATTCTAACAGAAAGAGACGTAGACTTCGATAAAATATCGCAAAATGGTGATGTTAGAACATCCCAGCCCTGGAATACAATTTTTTTAATTTAAGCGACAAACAAATATTTAATCCTTGTTTTTCGGAGGATCAGATCGCAATCTGTTTCACTTTTCATATTGTCTCAAATAATTCTCTGAATGGAAAGTTTTTCATTATGCATTTTTGGTTAGATTGTAAGTACAAAAAAAATTTTAACTTAACTGCAATGTGCTGTGTGCCATTTGTTTAATTAAAATCGTCAATTGTAAATTCAATACATGTTTAATTAAATTAGTTGAAAATGTGATCATGATTTTTTATTATTCTTATTATAAAGTTCATAATTATTAAATCAAATAATTTGTCATATTTTCGTAGCCAGTATTACTAATTCCTACGACCATTTTAGAACTAATATGCAATTTTTCCACATTAAAATTTCTTTTTACAGTCATAAAAAATGGCTTATATAGGGTTAAGATAAATAATCATTCCATGCAAAGTCCGACAGCTATATCGCTTAGCACAAAGCAATTGCTTTATGATTGCCGATTTTCTCATCTAAAAGCTGATTAATTATTTAAAACGTTTATTCTATTTGGGCAACTTTTTCGTAAATCCTTAATACACTTTAGCTGTAATAATATTAAATTTACCAAAAATAATTAAACTCGTTATCTGAAAAGTTATTTAGGTGTTACATATAGTAAAGCCATCTTTTAATTTTGTATTTCTGTGCATAAAAATGGCTGTATCATTTATCTAGTTGAAAAACTTTCCAAAACCCATTTTATCACATGCAGAGGTATTGAAAAAAAACCAATTTCATGCTTTGGGTTAGTTACCATATGCTTTTTGACAGATTCGAACTTTTTTTCAGCAAAAATAAATTTTTCAAAATAATTTTTGATTTTGATTTTATTTTTAATATCAAATATGTTTAGGTCGCGTTTTTCTTTTCTGAGCTATTTTTACAAACTGGTCGATGAAACTTGTTTCCCACATATTTTTACGATAGGAAATCATAAGAAAAGTCATATTATCTCTGTTCATATTTCATAACATATTAGTGACATTTATTATTGAATAAAGAAAACATAAACAAAGTGTTTTTTGCTATTATTTTTACACAAATTATTATTGTTACAATAATGTTCAAAATAATAGCTAGTTAGTTATTTCCGACATTTTTTGCTAATTTGAAATTAATTCCCTTCACTATGTATATTGCTTTTTAACGAGAGGATTTGCATCTAAAACATGTTTGCTGTTATGGCAATACTTCCTCTTATGTAACTATTTTGTGTTAAGTACAGCAAAATTGCAAATACAGCGTTTTTGCTATTTGGGAACCTAAGTCATTAGATTAATCAAAATGATGCCTTAAAAGCAGTTTACCATGTATAACGAGTTTACTGTACGACGATGCTATAACATATTGCCAGACAAATGACAATTACCATTTTTGCTGGCATTACGTTGACAAACCTACAAATTCATGTTTTTTGTTATTATTTTAAGAAGTTATTATAACTAAATTGCTTTAAATTTTAGATGGCACAACGTTTTGACAACTCCAAATTGTTAGTTGGGTGGTCATACCTAATAACCCTGGGCAACACAGGCGCATATCATGACGATAAGATATAAATTTATAAATATTTGTTATTCGTATTAAGATAAAATCTTAAATTTTCTAGAGCCGATACTAGAGATAAATATGTGTAGTGGCATATACGGCTATATAGGTCCTGGTCATACCTAATAACCCTGGGCAACACAGGCGCATATCATGACGTACAATAATTTGAATCCAAGGATGTTTCTTGTGGAAAATGCTATTTTCAAATACAAAACTCTAGTACTTTTCAAAGTAAATCAGTTTATACGTACAATATTTTTAGTACCTTTCCTAGAATTGATTTTATGAAACAATCATTGATTATTTAAGTAATAAATAAAGTAATAAGCTATTGGCGTTTAGTATGAAACTACTATTTTCATTAAAAGCCACCGGTTACAATAGTGGATTAAAATAGAATGTTAATTATTTTTGAAGTTATGTGGAAATTAGAACTCGCTGACTATGGTACATTTCAAAACAGGATATGATAAATAGGATATCACTAAACACTACATGTCAAACCAGTAAAAATGGATTATTAGTATGGACAATATAAGTGTTCAGAGATTTGTCTTCAGTTAAAGTGATGAAAGATAGTCTTAAACTTAAATTAATCAAATTAATTTGAATAATTAAATCACTTATAGTAGAGGTATGATTTGTGTATAACAATCGCACGCTAGATATTCCTTTTGGTGTCTAAATTTGCGGCTAAGGCGCTATATTGGAACATTTAAATAATTGTATCTATAGATGCAAAAATTAATTTTTGATCCAGGGCTGGGCTCCTCGGATTCAAACATGTCAGTAATTTCATAAAACCAGCCCCATAAACTCATTTTTGTGAAAAAATTTAAAGAAAATTAAAATTTTCGAAAAAATTTGTACCGCAGCCCCTAGACCCCGGGGCCCAGCCTTTTCCCAAATATCGTTAGGTTGATTCTGGATATGCAACTTGTACATGGTAAAAATTTCATGGCGATCAGTTGAGCGGCTAAGACGCCCATTCAGAACAGACAAACAAACAAACTGGAATCCATTTTTATGTATATTGATATCTTATTGTCATGATATGCGCCAGTGTTGCTCAGGGCTATTAGGTATGACCAGGACCTATATAGCCGTATATACCACTACACATATTTATCTCTAGTATCGGCTCTAGAAAATTTAAGATTTTATCTTAATACGAATAACAAATATTTATAAATTTATATCTTATCGTCATGATATGCGCCTGTGTTGCCCAAGGTTATTAGGTATGACCAGGACCTATATAGCCGTATATGCCACTACACATATTTATCTCTAGTATCGGCTCTAGAAAATTTAAGATTTTATCTTAATACGAATAACAAATATTTATAAATTTGTATCTTATCGTCATGATATGCGCCTGTGTTGCCCAGGGTTATTAGGTATGACCAGGACCTATATAGCCGTATATGCCACTACACATATATATCTCTAGTGTCGGCTCTAGACAATTTAAGATTTTATCTTAATACGAATAACAAATATTTATAAATTTATATCTTATCGTCATGATATGCGCCTGTGTTGCCCAGGGTTATTAGGTATGACCAGGACCAAATATAATATTGCCGATCTCATATACATTTTTTCGCCAAATTTTTTTTTAAAAGATGGAACCAATGCACACTAACCCACCATACGGACACTTTTTTCATTAAAAAGTTTAGCTAAAACAACAATTTTTGTGAGACATCTAACGTTACATGAACAAAATTTTACGAACTTTAAATATGTTTATCGATCTTTATTTTCGACGATTTGCACATGCTGGATGCACATGTTGAAGTATGTGCATATACTTGTTGAATAAAAACGTAAACAAGAAGCAAGATCAAGTTTGAATTTCTTCAATGGTTTTTGCTTTTCGTAAAATATTTTTTTTTTTTTGTTTTGTGTCCTTTTAAAACAAAATTATGTTTTGTGTCCTTTATTACCTACGAGTATGCACCTTTTGAATGAACTGAAAATATTTTATGATACGAGAGACTCCATTAAAAAGAAGTTATTGTAAATAAGACTTATTATTATTGTAAATGCAACATTGTTATTCATATTATTAAGCGATAATTTGTTAATCCGTGGATAATTGATAGTAGGGATAATAAATATGTAGATTATATTTTTTTAATATTAAATCTAAGGAAGCATGCACTTGTTAATTTTATCTTGTCTTTATGAGTGTGTATTTTAAAAACGCATATGAACAAAATCGACCTTGAACTAGTGTATGAACTAGACATTTTTGTTTTATAAACTTATTCTTAGTGAGGAATACCGTCGATGACTAGTTGGCGTTGCACTTTTTTATTTACTTATTCTTGCATCGATAGGTTTTGATACCGAATAAATCTGAGAATGATAAAATTTTATAAAAGGGCCCCAATTTATAAATATAGTCTAGGAAGTAAGAATATTATTAAATTATAGGAGCCTATTATAATGAAAAAACGTAGTTCGTTAAAGAAACAGCAGCAGATAATTTTTTTTATGAAAGCTGATGTTCGATAGGAACTAGAAGAAACTCGCGTTTATAGTTGATAAATTTGAATTTAGTTTGATTTCGGTTTGTTATTTATTTAGTAGAAATGTGGAAATGGGAATTGAAGGAAGACGAACAAATATGAATATTTATACAAAATATTTTTTTTATTTTTTCCTGTGATGTATGTGCAATAAACTTTTATTTAAAAAAGTCGAATATTATAAATGTATTGTTTCTCCAAAATTATTTTTCCGAGGAATTAAATTATTTTTCCTTTAAATATTATAAACAGAAAAACGAAATTATTTAAATTCCTATTTTGTTTCTTCTTATTTTTTACATTGATCGTGTACTCTCGACTGCAATTTATTCTAATGCTAATATATAAACGATAGTTATTAATATAACATACAAATTACAACATGTAATATACATTAATAATATTAAAAAGCAGGTAGCCAATTTTTTTAACGATTTAAGTATGAAATATGGACAAATTAAATAAACCTTAAATTTTTTAATATTTCTTAGCGGTTGAACAGATGATTGACTTATGTAATGATATCTGGATATTTTTTATTTTTTTATTTATTTATATTACGACTGAGTCTTGTACCCATTTAGTAATTTACATTGCATAATAAAGTATTTTGATAACTCGGCGTAATCAAGTGATTATTCCCAGTTTCGTGTACCTCCTCCTCAGATTTTTTGCCAAAGTAAGTCTACTGACCTCCTGGTCGCGAAAAGTCCAGTGGTTTGGTAAAAATAAAAATTAAAATTATTGCTGATTACGAAAAATTTATCGAATGAGTAATTTCAACTAGTTGGGATTGTTTCACTTATTTAAGCGATTTCCTGGAACATGGAAATAGTTCACTAATATTAATTCAAAATGAAAAATCTAATTTGATTGGCAGGAAATAGAATCAGATTTTAGATTTAGATTTCTATATATATATAGATTTTTTGTTTTAAAATAATAAGTTGCAACTGGTTGCATAACCAAATTTAATAAATGATTACATTTGGATTTTTTAACGATTATTATTTACTTTTTAAAATATCGTCACACAATTAAATGTAAATTAATTTTATGAATTTTTAAAATTGGAGCAATAAAAGAAGCATGGGGATGAAAATTAAAATTTATTATTTTATTTCCAGTAAAATTCCATAGTACAAGTTACTTATAGTATCAGGTTACTAACCTTTACGAGTATATTAAATAAAGGAAACTTTTGTTGACATTTTTTGTAAACATTACGCATGAACGCCAGCGTCTCCGTGGCAAATATTATTGGCACAAAGTGCATTGATGCAGAAAAACTTGTAAACAATTGGATTGGTGAATATGTTGTGGCCTACACCACACTTTTTTTACCACGAATGTATACATAGATCTCGAATACATCAAACTTGATTTCTAAAGCGAAAAATTAAAGTTACTTGTCTTTTGGTAAAACTGTTTTGCACAATCAAAAATCATAATTCCCGCGTAAACTTCAGAAAACCAACAAAATCAACCCTTGTTGTAAATTTAATCTTTAAATTTATTTAAAACTTTAATCTTTAAATCTATAACTTTTTAACATCAGTGAAAAAATTGAAAAAGCTTCCGTGGAAGCTGCCACTTCTGGAACACAGATTCCCACTAAATCTCGCAATCAATACAAATTGATACAGATTAGTCAATCCGACTGGGCTATATAGATGTCGAACTTTTGTGACATAAAGTTTTATTTTAGAAAAAGTCATCATTTCCGATAAAAATTAAAAATTAACCAAACTAATATATTTGGAAAATATTTTATGAGTAATTAATAGTAAATATAAGGTTTTTTTAGGTATATGGCTCAGATTTTAAATTTATAATAATTAATTTCTAAGCTTTCGATGTCAATTTAACATCATTATCAAAGCTAAACTTCAAACTAATGTGTTTGAAATTAAATTTACGAGGATGCTCGATTTTTAATTGTAAATAAAACATGTTGTGTGAAATTTTTTGTTTGTAATAATATTTTATGGTATTTAAGCTTGGAATATAACGTCATTCAAATGTCCGTTGGGGTTTTGCTTGGTGGGACGTATTGGGGAGGTACAATTTTCAATGAACCGAATAAATCTCGCTGAATTTGCTGGATGGCGTTCGTTATGTTTACTTTGAGGGCATCAATTGTTTGCGATTTACTCGCATAGATCTGCAATTAAAGGTGGCCCCAACGGAAGAAGTCGATAAAGATGATTTTTTAGCGGAATTTGGGTTAACTTCTAACTGCTCCAGAGTTTAACCAGCTAGCTTACGGCGTTGTCTATGGTCGTTTACCTTAAGTTCTTAGGTCAGTTGGATTTTATACGGGTGTAGACCCAAGCCTCTACACTAAATTTGCCAAGCTGAAGTCGCGGGGCAAGATCTTGTGAATGACGAGAAATTTAACTGCCAAGGAGTATCCCATACACTCTTGCACAGCAGCGATGTTTTGATCAGACCTTGCTTTTCTGTGAGAAAATAACAAAAATCGCAAGATCAACATGTTTCATGGTTACTTTACTTTATTTTAATACGTAAAATAAATTAAAATGATCTGAACAAATTTTGTTTCAAATTTAATTTACAATCTTTTGGTTTTTAATGGTTTTTTCGTGAATGTTATATAAAAGTATGTATATAATATTGCTGCCACTTCTAAAATTAACGCGGTCTCTTTATTTATAGTAAAGTCTGGCTGTACAAAGCCTGAATTTTGTTGATAAACAGTTTTCTGTTAAAATTACCATTTAGAATCTTTTAGTTCATAATGTTTTTTCTAATTATAATAATACACTTTGCAAAATATTTGCACAAACCGAAAAGGCTCCTACGCCACTTCCGGGCTGTCGGCTAAAAATAACTGGGATCTCCTAATTTATGAGAGAAGCTTAAGTATGAAGTTTCACTCCAATACAATGTAACAACTTCAAAAACAATTAATTTTAGAATCCAATTCCCGCAGATCATAGCAAATTTCATTTAATCTCTTTAAGCAATATTCAAGTTTCTGGTTAATTTGGAATCGTATAACAGAACTTAAAAAATACAAGAAACTCAAACTCAAAATTTATTAAGAAATATTAAAAATTTAAGTAAATAAATCTTAAATTTTTATTATTTAAATATTTGCCCATATTTATATTAATTATCATCTATACATACAGGGTGTCCCTAAAGTAGCTAACACGAATGGTACCGTTGGATTTCTTGATCAAAACGAAGGTAAGGTTACTTATGTCACTTTGCACGTTAAAGCCCCCCTTTCAAGTTATACATGTTTAAAGAGCAGCCTTCCAACGCAGCACTTTGTATTAAAGAAACTTCAATATCTTGAGAAATAACTATTTTTATTTCCAAGTATTAATTGCTTTAAAAAGCTGATACTATTCTCTTTTAAATAATAATTATTAATATTTATATAATAATAATAATTATTAATATTTAGTTAAAAAGTATTTCAAATTTAAACAAAACTTTTAGAATTCTATTTTTTTAAAGAAATTATTTTCTTTCTGTATCATTTAACTCTTAACACTACTTTACGATAGTAAATATTTTTTGATGAAAATTTCAGAATCTCAGAAAAGCTAATTGTTAATCATATTTGCTATTTTATGTTACCTAAAAAATTAAAAGTTCACAATGAAAATGTTGTAGTTTCTTTATTAGACACTGCTGCGCAAAACCAAAAATGTAACAAATTTAAAAAAAAATTCACCACCTCATCTTTGTCGAGTGTAAGGATTTCAGTGTGACACAAGCTGAAACTCTCGTAGTGACCTTTCTCGGTGCCAAGCCCCATATTGCGAAGTTTGCCTTTGATCTCGTAGGTTTTAATCGCTGCATACATTCCTCGGTAATGAATAACACTTGAGATCCCAAGTCCAGCAACATTCTGCATATATTTGTGGATTTCCAGATTGGAACTCGAACTACTGCTGTTGGTAATAATGATTGGAAACTTGATATGGTTGCTGCATTTGACAACGACATGAGTCATAGCCTCTTCTATGTTTTTTCTAGTAGCCGTGTTCGCTGTTGGCCTGACTGCATCTTCGGTGTGTAGCATAAGATGGTGTTTTCTGTGGCATTTACCGCATGTATAACTCGAGCTGCGTACGATTGACTGATGGCTTGGAGTGAAACAGTTTAAGCACAGCTTTCTCTCAGGCACAAAACCTACCTGTCTATCATTAACGCTTAGGGAAAGAAACTGGTCACATTTACTGAGGTAATGGCCTTGCGAGCATTTAAGGCACAAAGGCTCTGCACTTGATTGGAAGGAGTTAACTCGATTGCTGGTCGACACTTTATTGACTTCTATAGCATCCAATTAATCACTTCGTTTGATCGATAAACAAATTTAAAGTTCGTAAAATTTTGTTCATGTAACGTTAGATGTCTCACAAAAATTGTTGTCTTAGCTAAACTTTTTAATGAAAAAAGTGTCCGTATGGTGGGTTAGTGTGCATTGGTTCCATCTTTTAAAAAAAAATTTGGCATAAAAATGTATATGAGATCGGCAATATTATATTTGCCAAGACCTATATAGCCGTATATGCCACTACACATATTTATCTCTAGTGTCGGCTCTAGAAAATTAATATCAGATTTTGTCTATGTATAACTTTTTGAAATTATCCCTTGCGCTCTGTCGTTTAGAGCAAATTATCTTTCATTTATAAACCTATTTTATTATCAATTGGTTTATTAAGTACATATTATAAAAAAATTCATACTAATAATATGGTAATAAAATAATATCAATTTTTTCATGAAAAATGTATCTACACTTTCGGGATGAGATTTTACTTTTTTTCCGGATGAGACTACACTTTTTCAATATTTACACTTTTTCGGGCTGACTACACTTTAGCGAGGAAACTTTCCAAAAATTTCGGGATGATTTTTCGGGCCAACTTCAATGACTTCAATTATAGACGTATTTGAAAGTCTAAAATCAAATGAAAAATAATCAATATAACTCTAAATTAAATTATATTAATTTAAATATGCAGAAATATTTTCTGACATTCTTGTGAAGAACGGAATTTTTTAGTAAATTCGATTTTAAGAAAATTCATGTCTCAAGATTTTCACCGATCGGCAAACTTGCCACTGTAATATTTGGTAGACCAAAAATTTTCTAAGAAATTCCGTTCTTCACAAGAATTTTGTTCTAGAAATGGGAGCTCCATTAAAATTTTAATTGAATTGGCATAAGTGCACAGGTAGGTCTACCAAGATGTTTTTGTGGCAAGTTTGCCGACCGGTTAAAATCTCGAGATATGAAATGTCTAACAATCAATATTTCTTGGAAATGCCGGGTTTCACAGGAATGTCGGTTTAGGTATTTAACATCCATTATAATTTTATTTTGGTTCGCACTATTAGAGTATAAGTATAGCAGTTTAAATTATCTTTTTGACCCTACTTTTAATTGTATGTTTTAATAAAATCTGTGAACGATGTTTAGCTACTTCTAGCGTAAGATAATTTCTCCACAATTCTCGCGATTATTAGAGTAATGAGCTTTAATCAAATTGAACCTAAATAAACATTATGAAATTAAATTATTTGTAAACCCAATAATGTTGTAAAATCGCCTAAATGTTCGCACATCGCTAATACGTCTTCACATTTTGTTTATTTTGTATTATACTTCATACTTCACAGTAGAAGCACAAATAATGAATTTTATACAGATGAACAAGTTAAATGGAGAAAAGATGTATATAAAAATTTAAAAACAAAAATTTGAAGGGGAAATCTGTATAGCAAGCGAAAGGCTATATAAAATGTTCATTCAACTGAATGGTCTCTTTTCTTCTTTCACTTCACAAATTAAGAAATGAATTTTTATGAAGAAATGAAACCGAAGTACACATGCACATGCACATGCACATGCACAAAACTAAAATAAAACATTTCATTTATATGTATGCAGCTCTCAATGGTTTATTTACATTTATTTATCACGCATTGGTAATTTGTTTTCGAACTGAAAAGCAGTAAGAAAATTAACTTTTTATATTGAAAATGACAATATTAGCTTAATAATTATAAATCAAATTTAAATATGTACTAAATAATTTATGATAACATTTTGGAATTATCATTTATTGAGTATAATATACCTATACCAACCACATAATTCAATAATAAATTCAAATTTGAATTTGTTAATAAATACGATCGAGTATCGCGCATATAAAAAGTATATTTATAAGACTAGCTATGTATAGGTAGTAATGTGTAGATCATATATAGCAAATAGAGAATATGTAGACAAATTGATTTTAAATTATCGGTTTTCTCTCTTCGTCGTAGGGTTTTTAGATATTTATTAAAATCTAAATACATAGAATGAAATAGGACATTATATTGTTTTATAAAAGATAACCGCATAAATGTGTTACATTTTTCTAAATTCGATAACAACAATTTAATAAAATAAAATAAAAAAACACGCAAATGTTGAAATGCATTATTGACTAGCCAACACAACATTAGGCGAATGAACAATATTACTTTACGAAGGATCAAGAGAAACAAAGATAATTCGATATCATTGTTTTATTTGGATATGTATAATGTGGATGTTTCAACGACTGTGAATGTATAAATTTTAGATTTTTTTGTTTGTTATTTATTCTTATTGCAGATCGGGAAATAATTTTCGGCATGAACTAATTAAACTAACTTGAATAAGAAAAACTATGGATTTGGTAAATTGTAGAACGAAATTTGGCATTGCACATTATGAGATTTATATTGGAGTTTAATTTTAATAATTACAAAATGATTTTAGTTGAGACAATTTGAAAACAGAAATTAAAAATGCACCTACAATTTTGATACAATATTTACTATAGCAAAATGTTCAAATATTTATTTATCAGTATGAATTAGAAAATTATTGGATAGATTTTCTTAATTTATTCGGATATCGTATGAGTTTCACTATAATAATAATAAATTTCACTATAATATATAATAATATCAGTAGAATACTCATCGAGCGGCTGATTAGCAATATCGCCTATAATTCGTAAATATTGTCGCACGAATAACAACTCCACGCACGAAAAACTATGACATTTATCTTTACATGATCGTGTCATTATCTTTTTTAAATATGTTCGAGGTGAGCTAAAGATAATCGCTTGAATACCGTTCGGGCAACCTAGAACTTTTATAAACCTGGAGGGTAACCTGCATATACTTGCCCGTGTATCGCATATAATTCTCAAATGTTGTCGCTAGATTAACTTTAATTCGCCCCAAGTTTAAAATTGGGTTATAGGTGAGGTTATCAAACCAAGACGTTGGCAGTTTGGTTTCGAACTAATGAAACATTGAATTTTTTCTTTTTTTTATATTAAAAAATTCGCTCGTCTCATCAGACTGCAGTGACCAAACTACAAAAAGATTCAAAATACTTTGAACTTACATACAAAATGTCATTTCTTTAGAACGCAACACATTACGAATAGCGTATCGCATTTATTCTTTCAGGAGACATGTCGCAAATCAAAAGTAATCGCAAAAATATTGCTGGGAGGTATGGTATGTTGACGTAATCATATTTTAGTTGGTTAAAAGTTTTAAATAATAGGCGTTTTCCGAAATATCCCATGGTAACTTTTGAGTAATTTTAATTTTTTTAATATTGATAACAAAAGATTTTCAAGTTACCCAGGCTACACAAAAAGTGAGATTACATATCATGTGGTAATATTTATATTCAGGAAAATTCAATAACTTCGTTTAACAGATACAACATTTTTCTTGTATTTTATTTAATAGTTTTTACTTTGAAATTTTGTAATTTTCTGACACTAGACAAATTGACAGAAATACAGAAATTAAAAAATAAGCAAAACTTAATTACCATAAAGCTACTCTACCTGTTCGGAAATAGATTTGGTAATTTTTTGTCAGCAAGTTACTCAAAAGTGGGATATTTCCGAATACGGCTTATGAAATTAATTACATTAAACTTCGCCAAGTTCACATTAATATAATTCTTAAGTCTAATGAAGTTTTGAGAGTCTGAACTCTTATCAAGGTCAATTTATGGCTGTTGCTTTTATGCTGCTCAGTCGAATAAGTCTTTGTTCAACAATCAGTGATTCGCTAGGAATTTTGGGTTTATATTACTAATACAGAATCATTGTATTCGTCCTGGTATACGTGTTCTTTGCTTCATTATCTATTAATAAATGTGTTGTCCAGTAAAATGAAAATATTTTATTAGATCTTGCAGGTTATGACTTTAACTTAACGAGATTCTTGGCTACCATGGTTTAGTGAAACAGCGCAATCACTCTAGCCTAATAAGAGGAGGCGAATTATTGTTTCTGGTGCTATTCTAGAAAAATACAGAATTTCTAATAGAGCAGGATAAGAGAAACCTGAGACTAACAACTGATAGATTGATTATCTTTAACCAAAATACGGACTCGAAACATGTATTTCTGCATCTTGGTCTACATAAAGCGTTTGTTCTAAACTTAAAAACTCTTAGGTTTAAACCATTTTATGTTTTTGGATATAATTCCTATAAACTTCTCTCAAGATTAATAAAAAAGATCAGGAGGAACTACAGCCCATCGTAAAATCTTGATTGGAATGGCTAGTGTATAGATTATACAGGTAAATCCGTAGCAGCTCCAAAGCGTCCTCATTAACCCAATATCATCGTATTGATAAAATTATACATTTCAGAATATCAAATTGAACGCACTGTTTAATAATTCACTTAATTCTATTCGGGAATGGTATATTTCAGAACATCGCCCATATTCCCAAAAGTCATCGTACATACCCAATATCATCATAATCGGATAAGAATTAATTCAGTTCCGTTCATGTTGTGAAAAGCATAACAATAATTTGTCATATTAAAAAACTTGTACAAAAAATAGTTAACGAGTACCAATGGCTCATTCCACAGTAGGGTAACTTCTTCTTTATCCGGTAACTTCTTCGTTTGTTTCCCCTTTACCAATAAAATCAAAAAATTGCGGCGCAGATAAAACCCGTATCATAGGTAAATGGGAAAAGAAACGAAGAAAAATACGGTTTCTGTGAGACCTAATGTGGCATTAGCCAATAATAGTCCAATACATTGACCTCTACATTTTAACTTTCAGACATACATTTTTCGATTCGTAGAACGTTTTTAAAATAATTCTTGCTAAAAAATTTCTAATAAGCCAGTTTATATTTACGGAAAAACGCAAATTATCGGTGAACCTAATATTTCCTTCAAAATAAGTAATCTTATCTTCTTAGTTTTCTTTTGGATTATTCCATTTAAATAAGGTTATATGAATACAAAACAATTGACATATCTAAGTGAAACTCATACGATATCCGAATAAATTAAGAAAATCTATCCAATAATTTTTTAATTCATACTGATAAATAAATATTTGAACATTTTGCTATAGTAAATATTGTATCAAAATTGTAGGTGCATTTTTAATTTCTGTTTTCAAATTGTCTCAACTAAAATCATTTTGTAATTATTAAAATTAAACTCCAATATAAATCTCATAATGTGCAATGCCAAATTTCGTTCTACAATTTACCAAATCCATAGTTTTTCTTATTCAAGTTAGTTTAATTAGTTCATGCCGAAAATTATTTCCCGATCTGCAATAAGAATAAATAACAAACAAAAAAATCTAAAATTTATACATTCACAGTCGTTGAAACTTCCACATTATACATATCCAAATAAAACTATGATATCGAATTATCTTTGTTTCTCTTGATCCTTCGTAAAGTAATATTGTTCATTCGCCTAATGTTGTGTTGGCTAGTCAATAATGCATTTCAACATTTGCGTGTTTTTTTATTTTATTTTATTAAATTGTTGTTATCGAATTTAGAAAAATGTAACACATTTATGCGGTTATCTTTTATAAAACAATATAATGTCCTATTTCATTCTATGTATTTAGATTTTAATAAATATCTAAAAACCCTACGACGAAGAGAGAAAACCGATAATTTAAAATCAATTTGTCTACATATTCTCTATTTGCTATATATGATCTACACATTACTAGCTATACATAGCTAGTCATATAAATATACTTTTTATATGCGCGATACTCGATCGTATTTATTAACAAATTCAAATTTGAATTTATTATTGAATTATGTGGTTGGTATAGGTATATTATACTCAATAAATGATAATTCCAAAATGTTATCATAAATTATTTAGTACATATTTAAATTTGATTTATAATTATTAAGCTAATATTGTCATTTTCAATATAAAAAGTTAATTTTCTTACTGCTTTTCAGTTCGAAAACAAATTACCAATGCGTGATAAATAAATGTAAATAAACCATTGAGAGCTGCATACATATAAATGAAATGTTTTATTTTAGTTTTGTGCATGTGCATGTGCATGTGTACTTCGGTTTCATTTCTTCATAAAAATTCATTTCTTAATTTGTGAAGTGAAAGAAGAAAAGAGACCATTCAGTTGAATGAACATTTTATATAGCCTTTCGCTTGCTATACAGATTTCCCCTTCAAATTTTTGTTTTTAAATTTTTATATACATCTTTTCTCCATTTAACTTGTTCATCTGTATAAAATTCATTATTTGTGGTAGAAGTTTGAATTTTATTTTCCTAAAATTGTACTAGCCGCCATTTTCATTATTTATAATTAATTTAGGATAAACTTTATTGGCATTATTTATTAGTTTTTGCCTATATATATATATATATATATATATATATATATATATATATATTTCCAGACTTCCAATTCATATTGGATTCTGTTTGTCTCGAATCGTATGGCGAACTAATTTACTTATTTTCCCCTCACATTGATTTACACTCCCCGTCAAAAGTTTTTGACCACCCCAAAAAAAAAGTTAGTTTAAGAGTTTTTAAATAAAATTCAACGATTATTTCAATTTATTTTTAATAAATTAAGTTTTTCAAATACATATTTATTGAATTTAAACATAATTTTTTTTTCTTCTTAAATTTATCTATTGGCTTCATTGAAATGTCCTTCGCGCGCTTTTCAGCAGCTTTTCGAGGGTGGATGACTGAATTTCATTCCATGCAATTACCAATTTATTCCAAAGATCTTCTTTTGAAGTAGGGCATGTTTTTCATACTGCTCGATCCAGTTCGTCCCACAAAAGCTCGATAGGGTTAAGCTCGGGACTTTGAGGTGGCCACACCATTAAATTCAATTTCCGCCTTTAGAATTCGGTATTCAAATGATCTATACATAGCTTTGATTTGTGTTTAGGATCATTATCCTGTTGAAAAATGAATCCTTTTCCTATAATTCGAAGCCCAGAGGGGATAGCGTGCTCTCGCAGTATGGATAAATAACCTTCCTTGTTTAAAATTTCCGTTTATTCGGTTAAGGTCTCCCACTTTGTTGTTACCAAAACAACCCCTTATGATGACCGAACCTCTTCCATGTTTTACGAATGGGATTGATTATACAGTCGTCCAGATATTTTTCGTTGGCACGACGGCGAATATAGATTTTACGTTTTGTACCAAAAATTTGGAATGATGATTCATCAATCCATAGTACCTTTTTCCAATCATTAAGTACCCAATCCTTATGCTGTTTTGCCTACTTAAGTCTCTTTTTCTTATTTTGCTTTCTTAACAACGGTTTTTTTACAGCTTTTTTAGCTTGCAGTCCAGCGTTGAGAAGACGATGTGTGACAGTCGATATAGAAACCGGCAAGTCTCGAGTTTGATTTGTAATGGCTGCGATTTCTGAAGCTGTTAATCTTCTAATCCGCTTTGATGCTATTACTATATCGGTATCTTCTCTGTTTTTTGGCAGTCTAGGGCGACCAGACCTTTCTTTATCCTTAACTTCCCCTGTGGTTTTAAATTTAGTGATGGTATATTGCACAGTAGAGTACGGAATCTTGAGTTTACTCGCAATCTGGTGTAAGGAATAACTATCGTTGTATAAAGTTACAATTGATTGACGGTCCAAAACTGAATGATTTCGTTTTTTTGCCATTTTATTCTAATTTTAGTTTAAAAAAAATAGAAGAAATATAAATAATATTTAGAAAAAGTAAAGTTATTTTTTTCACTACTACAACAAATATTCGCTTTGTTATTCAAATAGAATAGAAAAGTAAAACAAGAGAGTAGCAGAGCCCATTCGCTCACACAAAAAAAATCATCAATCCTTTTAGTTTTTTTTATTATTCTTTCACTATTCGTATTTTTGTAATTTCCGTTTACTATTCAAGAACGAAGATAAATTAGCGTAAAACACAATTCTTTTAAAAATGAACAGACAATGTATAATAAGCAACTGAAGAGTAGTGTAGAACGTTGAGAAACACCAATAACTCACTTGAACACCTTAAATAAAAATTTGTTATTTTTTACTTTCGGTGCTTCCCTGAAGTATGGAAAGAAAATCCATAAAGAAAAGGTTGTGTTACTACATTAATCATTGCACTTAATACAAATTCGCATGAAACAAATTCAATATTGATTTGTATATTTGTGAAATTGCAGTTGTGAGTGGTGGTCAAAAACTTTTGACGGCGAGTGTTTATCCATTGAAAAAATAAAATCATAATGCTCAAGTGCGATTTTCGTAATTGCAAAATTCTCCAATTTCCTACACAACAATCAATGATACGTTTTGGTTTATACCTTGACCACTTCTAATTTTATGAAATTACCCGGGTAATTCGTGCCCTTGACACGCGGGTTTGCGAACCCTAACCCAAAGTAATCGTAATTTCGATGTAAATACACCCAAATATGAGTACGGGTTTTGTTCGAAATCTGAAACTTGATAGATGGTTGTTTTGCTCCGGTTACTTACCTACAAGATGCACAAAATTAATATTAGTGTTGATGGTAGAATTAAATAATTAAATTTTATGTTTACATCTAGAGTGTGCTGATGAAACAACAGAAAAACTTCCAACTCTCAGGCCACGGTTTTCGAACAAAATTTGTATAACGAATATCATTACGAGATCGAAGAAGTCAGCCTAAACTTGTATCTTAACATAAATAGATTTAAAAAAAAAATTAATTGAAATGCATAATGAATTTATGATTTTAAAAATGGAAGGTGCTATATAATGAAGTTAGTTGTTATTCCAGTTATAAGTATAACAGTATGACAGAATGAAGAAGATATCACGTTCACTGGACGGCAAACTATTCGTTCGTGTATCAGATCCGCTTTGAGGAAGCAACATACTGATATCATCATACAGGCTCTGATATAAAACATGGGTATTAAATGGGATCACTATCAACCAAGTGCCACGATTTTGTACAGTTCAGAAAATCAATCCAAATCAATAAAATATCAATTACCATAATACAAGTAAATCAATTTTAAATTTTCAGCTTATCATAATATGCTTTAACACAGCCAAACCACCCCATAAATTATGCATTAGAAACAAGGGTTTTTTTTGGTAAAATTATCCCATTTGTACTGTTTATTTTGATACCTCTGAAGCATATTAAATATTTAGAAATGATGAAAATGGAATTTATTTGTACGAATATTATCTCAAAAATATTTCTTGGATTTATATTTACGCATACACAGCCACACACACACATACACATTCAAAATAAATTGCTACAGGAAACTGAGAAATAATTTATTTTTATAAACACACGCTATTAATTTATAACTGTCAGAGCTGAGAAATTTACCCCAGTTCCAACAACACGAGTATACGTACGAATAGAACAACTAAATTAAAATTTCATTCAATAGAAAATTATTTAGATACCTCATCAATTTATGTTTCTGTTTGCAAGTGGTTTAACATTTCTATAAAATTAAATATTCGGGGGGTTACTTTTAGTGGTTTGGGGTTTATATTGCACTAAACTATTACTAATAACAATTTTTTTATTAATTTTTTTGCTTTTTTAAATTTATAACCCACAAATTTCTGTCACTAACTTCCTCTCTGTTAAAATAATGTATAAATAATAACATAATTCTCTATACACAAAAACGAAATAGAAAACATACCTTTTTCCAAAATGAACTATACATATCCATAACCAAACCATATACGAAGCAAAGTTTCATGCCAAAAGGATATAAGCACCAAATCATCATAAATAATAAATACTTTTGTTTCTAAGTTTTACCTTTTCCTATTTTAATATTTTCCTACGTTGTTCTGTATAAATACGAGTACGGGCACTCACATAGACATACAAATTTTTCCGAATGAGGTGTGTAAAGTAAGGAAAATCAGCATACATTTATTATACACAAGGAAAAACTAAATACCTTTAATCGTATTTTAAGAACCTTAAATCATGCTAATATTGTCAACTGTATCAAAGAAAATCAGAGCAAAAAGAAATTTTTAAAATTTATGGAAACTTAAGAAAATACAAAGTAGAAAATATTTTAATTTAGGTTATGTTATGTGATTTTATAATTTATTTTAATTTAATTAAAAGCTTAACTGGTTGGTAGCTTTGTGGGTAAGGCAAATTTGTTTTTGGAATTTAAATCACTTGAAAAATACGGATACAAAATTTTAGGCTTGGTTGGTATATAGAAAAAGAAAATTCGTATAATCGACCACAATGAAGTTTTTCATGTTGGCGTCGTTGTCGCCGATATATTTTTTTAAGAGATTAACGTAGAACGTTATGGTTTGAATAAAATGGTAAATTTATAATTGATTAATGGTGTTTTAATTTTTTTTTAGAAATACTGAGCAACTATCGCAAGCACTTGTCGCAGAATTTTTTAATTGCTTCAGCAGCATTAACAAAACGCTGGACTATGACGAAAATCCTAGAGAATTCTTTAAAAAAACCAAAAAAAGTTACTGTATGGTGTGGATTTTGGTATGATGGCATAGTTGGTTATATTTTTCGAAAATCAAAATGACAATGCAATTACGGTGAATGGAGCTCGATATCGATAGATGATTAGAAACTTTTTGTGGAGTCAATTGGAAGATATTGATGTGCAGAATATGTGGTTTCAACAGGACGGTGCAACATGCCACACAGAAATGGAATCAAACGATCTTTTGAAAGAGAAGTTTAATAATCAAATAATTTCTCGAATTTGGCCACCAAGATCATGATATTTAACGCCATTGAAATTCTTCTTATGACACTGAACTTATTCTTCTCTCCTCAAAGACACCATCATCGAGCAAATATCACTAATTGGAGCCTCATTATGCGAAAAGTTATTTAAAATTTTGGTAAAAATTTGGCAGCATGCCGAGCTAGCAGAGGAGGTCGGCTACATGAACAACATTCTTTTTCATTATTAGAAGGAACCAATGATCTTTAATTTTCATGTCTTTTATTTAAAATTTAAAAAGATACTCAAATGTGAACACCCTTTATAAACGAAAGTGATTACGAATTGCTATAAACGGAGCTCTCTTAAAAGAAATTGCACACCTCTTGTCACTTTTTGTTGTAATTTTTTGCTAGCACCAAACTTTTGGAAAACTTAAGTTTTTCGTTTAATAAAGTTTGTCGGTTGAGCCCGATGTCGTCACGCCAGCGTAGTCGGGGTCTTCCTCTACGACACACTCCGGCTGGTTGTTGATAAAACAATTTATTTATCATCCGTTGTTGTGGAGACCTTGTAACGTGGCCGAGACATCTCACTCGATTGAATTTAATAAATCTGATGATATCGCTGCCTCCGAGGAGTTGCTTTATTTCGTGATTCATACGAATCTGAAATTCGTTGTTCGCAATTTTAATTGGACCAAAGATTGAACGGATGACGAGGCGATACCTCAAGATTTTGTAAAAACTTTGATGAAATAATTCTTATTTATTAAACTGTTTTTTTTTTGTTTGTTTATTTCCATATTTTAGTTCGATTTTACCCCTAATTTTCATGCTGAATATTCACAAAAACGTATACCTCAGATGTTTCCCCCCAAAAATCAGTTTGATAGCACGTACAAATACAAAAAAGGTACCACTGGATAGGTATTGAAATAGACTTTGAATTTGCATTAAAAAAAATTAAACTAATATTGGATTTTTTTTGATATTTTTTAACTTTTGTGGAAAATTGAGCAATGTGCAATTTTTTTGCACCCAAGTGTATGATACAAGAAGCACATCATATCATTCCTACCGAAATCAAATAAAGCCGCCGGACCCATACTACAGCCAAAACAACTATAGCATGAGAAGCACTATTGTATTATACACTAATTGTTTTTAAACCGGAACTATATAATTCCATCCGGAACTTAATAAAGCTATCCGGAACCATACCCTCTACGGCCAAACTAATTATGATTAACTTCAGCCGGAACCTTACAATATTAGCTGAAACCTTTAAGGCATTTGGAACCTAGCTACATCAAAACCAACTATTGCACAAGGAGCATTATGCACCATATAATTTTTTGACGGATTTTTGTAATTCCAGCCGGAAACTTAGAAAGCCAAGAAGCACAATGCTTTGTCCATCATTTTGTGTACGTTCTGATTTTTCAACCGGAACCTATATTAAGCCACCTCGAACCGTTTAAAGCCAGCCAGAACCAGAAAAACTTAAAAAGAGCTTGCAAAACAGTTTGGAGTTACTCATCAATACCACTTCGGTTGTATGCAATGGGAAAAATACAGAAAAAACGAAAATGGGTTTCTCCTAAATTAATCGTAGAGAACAAAAACCGAAGAGTTGACATCTGCATGAATTTGTTTTCCGACAAAAGAAAAATTTGTTTGCACAAAATCATTACGGGCTATGAAAAGTGTATTTTGTTCCCAAACATAATTGTGGTTATAATTTCATTCATCTCCTTGTTATATTCCGCCATATTCATGCATACATTGAGATTATTAAGAACGGGTTGCGGACCAGCATTGCCTATACTTAGAAACATGTTCATGTTTTCAATTGCAATGCTTGCTCTATATGTTGATTTGTAAACCACCCCACTTTGTAATATTAATATAATTTCATTTCAAAACTCGTTTTTCTTAGTTATCATTCTCACTGGCTCTCTCACTGTGATTCACTCTCTCTTGTAATCTAGAGGTATCACAGATGTGATCGCACTCCTGAAACGAGTACGAAGGAGGCAGGCGGTGGCGTATTGATAGCTGTACATTTAAATCTAGAGAGTTCTCCTGTTACATTAGCTCCATCAAGACTTGAGCAGATTTGTGCGAAGATAAAAATAGGCAACGATATCTATTTATATATACTGTGTATATACCGCCTCGGTCAAATTGCGACTGCTACGCCAGCTGCATCGATGCAATTGATGAAGTCTTTAAAACATCTAATTCATCGGATCTTGTTCTTATACTGGGCGACTTCAATCTTCCAAATATCAACTGGAAACATGACATGGAGTTTAACTGCATTCTTCCATGTAATATCAATAGCGATGCAGAGTCCCTATTCGTCGATGCCATGCTTGGTTTCAACCTCAACCAAATTAATATGATTGCTAATAGCATCGATTGGTTTCTGGATCTGGTATTCACTACTGAGGAGGATGCTTTCAAAGTAACTGAATCAATGAATCAATTTCTTGTAAACGATATCAACCACAAACCTTTGGACATTGTATTTGATACAACCTATACTGTAACCGGAAGAAATCTGAGCACCTTCCAAGAATGAAATTCAACTTCAAGAAGGCCAATTACGCCGGTCTGCAGAATTATTTAGAAGCAGCAAATTGGGATCTAACTTTAAATCTTGACAATGTTAACGAAAATGTTGATAAATTTTATGACTTCATTTACCAAGGCTTTGAACTCCATGTGCCTTTTTACAATAAAGCACCGAAAACTCATCCTCCGTGGTTCGATGACCTGCTAACCAATTTAAAAAACCAAAAATGTAAAGAATATACTAAAATGATGAAATCTCGATTGGAACCCGACAAGCTAGCTTTTTTACAGCGCAGTGATGAATTTGACGTCTATTTCAATTTTAAGTACAGGTCTTACCTTGCAAGTATTGAAACAAAAATTAAATCAAATCCTAAAGAATTTTGGAAATACTTTCGATCCAAACGGGAAATCGAGGGATATCCATCCAATATGACTTATAATAATACCAGCTCTTCGGACGCAAAAGTGATAGCAGACATGTTTGCAGCATTTTACCAATCAGTATATAGCCCTTGTGATAATATAGAATACACTGATAAAATAGGCAACAGCAATAGTTCTATTATTACCCCTGTCATACATGAAGAGAATGTTATATCATCCTTAAAAGAATTTGAAGATGGATGTGGACCGGATGATATACCCGCCTTTATATTAAAAAGGTTTGCGAGAAGCTTCACAAATCCACTCTGCAAACTCTTCAACCAATCGATAACCACAGCCGTGTTTCCTGATAAATGGAAAATTTCGAAAATAACACCTATCTTTAAATCGGGTAAGAGAGAGGATGACTCATGTTATAGAGGAATTTCAACATCTTCGTCAATTCCTAAATTATTTGAGCTGATTGTGTGCAATGCTTTTAGATCTACATTGATACGTCACATCTCTACTTACCAACACGGGTTAATGCCTGGAAGATCGACATCTACCAATCTGGTCGAATTTACCTACAAAGTGTTAAATGAGATAGAAAATCATCATCAAGTAGATGTAGCGTATACAGATTTTAGCAAGGCGTTCGACTCTATATGCCACCTCAAAGCACTCCAAAGTCTGCGCGAATTCGGGTTTTCAACAGAATTTATTAATTGGTTCAAATCGTATCTGACAAACCGACTGCAATATGTATTAATTGGGAATCAGAAATCCAATGTTATCAAAGTGACCTCTGGTGTCCCTCAAGGATCGCATATTGGACCCTGGATTTTTATTGTGTTCATCGATAGAATAGCCAAGATAATCAAACACTCAAATGTTCTAATATTTACTGATGATGTAAAAAAATTTCCACACAATTAAACATGAGCATGATGTTGATAAACTGCAGGATGACCTCAACAAACTTAGTGAGTGGTGTGTCCGTAATTCATTACACCTAAATATTACCAAATGTAAAATTATGTCGTTTGATCGGAAAAAATATCCAATAACTTCGGCATATAAAATAAATGGTGCGGAAGTTCCAAGAGTACGTGAGATTATTGATCTAGGAGTCACATTTGTTGAAATCGTTAGTTTTAACCGTCATATAGATAATTGTGATAAAAAGTTAAAAAGAGTATGCTGTAACGGTTTGGAGCCCCTCTTACGCTGTGCACTTGAACAGAATCGAAAGCATACAAAAAAACTTTCTTATATTCCTGTTGAAGAAAACTGGCTGTAATTATGATTACAACATACCATTCTACGAAAATGTGGCTCGTTTACCTCCTTACTCTTCAAGATGCAAAGAATATAACATGTGCACGCTTGAAAACAGGCGTCTACCATCTGGATGCCGCTTTTATCGGAAATGTTCTTCTCGGCCACATTGATTCATCCTTCATCGTGGAAAACATATCCATAAATGTCCCAAGCAGGACTTTGCGTAATCATCAATTTTTGGCGCTTGAACACCATCCAACCAACTATGGCGACAACAATCCCATTAATCGATCTGCAAAATCTTTCAATGCCGTAATTGATCAATTTGATTTTAATTTATCAAAAACCAATTTAAAAAAAAAATTAAAATCATATTTTCTAAATTTTTAATAAGTCCTTTGAAAGTTTCATATTCGAAGTACTAATTGTTAATTTAAATAATAGTTTTATTTATAATTCTTATTTATTTACAATCTAAGTGTGAATAGATTATTTTTTTTATTTTCTATTTTTTAAAATTCTGTTTTTAGATTTAATTTTTTTGTTCTCTTTTTTGTTAATATATTTTATATTTTACTTTTGTTAATTTGAAATCATAATTACAATGTACTGAATCGATTTCCTTTAATATTTAAATAAATATATAAATAAATAAATTGAAATCTATCGGCATTTGATATAAGTGTCAATGTCCAAAGTCATATAAATATAGGGAATTCCCAATCCCATAAGGAACTGTTTTATTTATCTTATCGGAAATTAATAAAGGTCACTGAGATATATAGCCATAGATAAATATAAACTATTATGAACATTATCTGTAGTCTGTGGACATTATTGGCTTAAAACTAAATTACCATGATTGGCAAATTACAATACCAGAATTTGTAATGGTAAAAGTTTAAATTCAATAGCACTTCAAAATATTTTCATACCCCCATACAATTTTCGCCACAATTACGAATCATCAGATAAAATAAATGTATATGCTTAAAATGATAACGTGTATCGTATTTTGATACCTACCGGTAGGTTTTTGGGTATAGAAAAAGGAAAATTTTCGGTTTAATGAACATTATCAAGAATAGGAATCATAAACGTCCCCATCATATCATTCGATTGTTCCGTATACCTAATACTAAGATAGAAGAAAGTCACACAAGCTTAACTAAAATAAAAAGGAATTTTTACAGATGTTACCGAATCATCCCTAAACCAAACAATCGTGTAAGGACATAACAATTCGAAAATCATTGAAATTTACAAACAATTCTTATCACAAATATGCGTCGTCGCTACAATTTTCGCTTCAGTACCTTTCTGGCTACTAAGTACGTTCTTCGCGTTTTTGATCTATAATCAAATGTCGGAAATCGAGACCATTTATACCAAAAACGACAAAGAGTCGACAAAGACAAAAGCCAACATGAGCGAAAGTCAATATAAACCATAAAGATCATAGATAAAAGAATAATTCAAGAAAGTCTAAACAATTCAAGAGCATGGCATCGTAGACAAACAAAGGTCCACCTGGCTGTTTTTTTTTTGATATGTTACATGTTTATACGGGAATAATAAAAATTCTTCGAGTTAAAAATAAAAGATGATTGACAACAAAAAATTCGATTTGCATAAGCCGTTCTTGAAATATCCTCAGTACAGATACAGACATCTAAATGGTGATTTTTTTGCTTTATGGTTTTTCGTGTATATGTTTTTATCACGTGTAATTAGCGGCGTCTTTCAAAGTCAGTTGTTCTCAGTTAGCATTGCCATTTCATATTGGTATGATTTCGGATTTTTGTTTGTCCAAAATGCATAACCTGAATCTGAAGAGTTCGGTGTGTGTCTCACGTTTCGATCCAGTGAATTGGCGATTTGACGCCTCCTGACTATTTTTAATGAGACTACGTAAAGTCTCTCGTCTATGCGAATAAGTCAACAACAATTGTAGAATTGAAAGACAACATTAAACGTGTAATGACGAGTGAGAGACCAGCCTAAGTCCAGTAAATGACAAACATTGATTTATCGGTTCAAGTAAAAATTTCATCCATTTTTGCAATTTTACTGTATTTTCTTTTTTAAGATTATAATCCAAGCGCTTAAAAACTCGGATGAACGGACAAACTTTTTTTTGTATTTTCTGGATCAGGAGGGACATCCAAAACATCGAAAATGTGGTTTTGGACATCGATCAGTTTTATAATTTTTCCGGATTTCAATAACATCTTAGAGACCGAAGTTAACTAATGCTCCAATAGCATTTCAGTGTGTTAGAGTTTTCCTATTCGAAATCAAACCGGATAATTTTATTTATGATGTAAATGTCTTCATGGTCCTAACGTGAGTTATGAAATCTGGGTGCCTCAGGCTGGCGATTAGCTCGACTATTACATAAATTTAACTCCGCGTAAACTGCTGCTCAGAGTATTAAGTCTGAACTGCTACCAATACAACAGTAAAAATGCTAGGCTAATTGGTATGAATAATTTCCACCCATCTTACAATAAATTGTAAGAAAAATACGCTTTGAAGGCTCAACGTATATAATGGTACCCTTAAAATCATAAAGCTGCTTATTTGGATAAACGAGTCATCGTCGGAATTATGACACGAAAAATTATTTCATAATTTCTATAATCAGCCCTGCCCAATCAATAGTCATTGAAGACATTTAAATTTGTTTTAGAATGTTTTGTGTTACGTAAAGTTACCGAATGAAACTTTAACAATATACCATACATATTATTGCATTATGTCGCACAATGAATCGAGAAGCATATTGTAAAATATGTATATATATATTGAAAACTTATGAAAAATTTACTGGGGGTCAAATGCAGATTTCCTCTAAATACGCAGAGGCATCTCTCACGGTGATTTTGCCGACTGGCTCTCAGGGTTTTGTTTCGTGGGGAAGTTGAGGCTTGCATGCTCCATCGACCTCGAAAACCTCCTCCCAACATACCGATCCGAAAAAAAATTGGCTACTTCATCTGATTACAAAAAATAAAAAAAATAAAAAAAAATAAAAAATAGGTCGAAACAACCAGGTTAGTAATGGAACAAAAATAAAGTAAGGCCGGTGAGAAAAAAAACTAAAACCAGATACTTGGAATCATACGCAGTGTTGTTTTTATTGAAATACAAAAAAAGTTTGTCCAACGAAAAAAATAATCAGTGGCGGAAGGAGGTATAAAAACAAGAAAATAAATCAAACCAAAAGGGCAAAACATGAAAAATTTCCGGAGCGAAAGAAAATAAATCAAACTAAAAATGGTGGAAAAAATCAAACTAAACTATGGTCGCAGAATGTGAATAACCCAGAGGGCGAAACCAATGACCCCTGCCCGTGCCAAACAACCGTTATGGTGATTGATTACAACATAATAAAATTTGAAAAAATTTAAAATTTGATAATTTAAAATAATACTTGATTTTTCTTTAAAAAGAAAAGTTTGAATGAAAAATAAAAAAAGATAATAAAAAAACAGAATTTGTAGCTTCTTGACCCTCAGACATGGTCCCACCGAAATGCGTTGCAGCATCTCCTCATCGTTGATCCAACAATATAAATCGCCACCCGTAACCGTAAATTTTTGTTAGGCGTCTCCCCGACCTTAACCGAAAAATAAAAATCGTTGGACGTTTTCTCGCCAAAACCGACGAATGTTGGGTGCTGTCTCGCCAAAAACCAAAAAAAAATGTTGGGTGTCTTCCCGCCGAAAACCGAAATGTGAATGGTCTCAACTGGCTACCCGTGCGTACGGTGCAAATAGCGAGCCACTGTCGGCCGCTCCTAAATATTTGGTACTAACAAATAATAACGGCGCTCGTTGACAAATTCGGCGTACCGTTGAAAATGTGACACTCGTTGTTGTTTATTGGCCACCCGCTAAAATTGCAGTATTTTCGCCGTTGGTGGATTATCAAAAATGTAAGCGGCCATGGATAGGCAAATAGGAGAGCCGTCACATAACATTTACCTTTTAGGTTGTATTAAGTATTCAGAGCCTAATAGAAAAATGGTTTAAGCAAGGACAATGATGTGCACAGAAACATTTCTACGAGACTCTCGATTCAGAAAATCCAACAACCGTCCTGAAGGTGAATTTATTTGAGCAAAAAGTAGTTTATCTGTAGCAAATTTTTCATAGTAGAAAAGTAGAAAAATATGCTGAAGTTTGAAGTGAGCAAGTAAGCAATTTATTTTTGTTAAGGTGCCAGCCTTCAGTAGATTAATCTACAGAATAAATAATTTTTATTCCGAAGGGGCAATAAGTTTTATAAAATGAAATGTAGGGGAAATTTGTTTACAAAAATTTAACCAATTTAGCTAATTTGATTGGTTGTTTTTGCTCTCTCTCTCTCTCTCTCTCTCTCTCTCTCTCTCTCTCTCTCTCTCTCTCTCTCTTCAATTTTTATTCTCCAGCAAATTGTTCTGAAGAACACTTTTCTACAGAATCAAATAAATTTACCTTGAAGCTTCAATAGTTGAAATAATATAAAGCAAGCCGAATATCGGCAACTTGTTCACATTGGTTGCAAGCACTATATACTTTTGTAGAACGATTTACATCGTATAGGCGAAACAAAAATAGTAATTTCCACTTAAATTGTGGAAAACTGTTGCAAATTTATTTTTGAATCGTTTACAGCATGGTTGTTTTCCTAATAACTGATGTACTTTTCAACATATTTGCAAAGAACTAAATATATATATTCTGGAAGCTGCCTCTTTCAGAAACCAAATTTTGAACAAAATCACTGAAATCTCCCTATTTATGGATAAAGTTAAATTCTAAAGTTTTATACCGGCCCACACACATACGCACGGATATATCTTATAAACTACTTTTTTTTACTTAGGCGAATGGTAAATCTGCAGAATTCTTGAATTTAGGGTCGACACAATTGTCAATTTTTAACTACAACATTATCGTCTTGTATGGCCTACGTGCCTTCGGTTCATGGCATCTCCGAATATACGGTCCAAAAATCTATTAAAATCCAAGAGCTAATCGCATCTTTGTTTTTATCCTGACTTTAATAAAAGTATTTTACACCTAAAATCAGGATGTTCAGGCTATTTTATTGCTCAATTTATAGACATCATTAGAAACATTGCTCTGAATTACTTCTCGGTGAGTGACAGCACTGCTTGTAGTCCTATCTGCCCCAGCAGCCAAGGTCAAACAAGTTATTACTACAGTTGGTGTCTTTCGTTGGTATCCCTTAAGAACAATATTTTTTCTGTGTATATCGCAGATACACTATTTGTTTCGACTGTACGTGTTTGTATTGCATTATCAACATTTAGGTGTATATAAGACAAGTAATAAATCTTAAACAAAAAATTTTTATCTAAAAGCTCAAAAACTGCAATATAATATATACGCAAAAACCGTTTCAGGGAATGATAATTTTTGCGAGTTATCCGCAATTGAAATCGTAATACACTCCACGACACTTGATACCCTCACTTGGAAATTTTCCATAAAACCTAATATAATGCGCCCAATTTTTTGAAAATTTTTCATAACCTTAATTTCGATCTTATCTAACTTTCCAATGAGTAATACGCATACTTACGTGCAATGCGAAATGGAATAACCCCATTTCAATTCTTTTACTTATTTAAACTGCGACACTTGATCACCCTTATCACTTTGTTTTTGACGTCGAAGACATTAGGTGCGTGTGAATTAATTTAGTTGTGTTCAATTTAATAGTTTACCAGTAAATTTGTTAAGTTTTTACCCAGTTGCAGTTCGTAGTGGTGAAATTGGGTCGAGGAAAACCCCTAACAAAGGTAGAAATTGGAAAGAGTCTTGCGCATATTCCAATCCAATCTCAAAGATCCAGAAAATTACGGAAAAAATCAAATAGGTCGCACAGCAAGAGCGACAACAGAAAGGGAACATAGAGCTATTTTTTGCGACGTTTCGAATTCTATGCTATCTGCAAAAAAAAATGAAGCAGAGAATTTTATTTCAATGGACGGCAATACGAATGCCGGAATGAACTTATGGCAGTTGTTTATGATGCTTAGAGAATGATTTATGATTTTCATGTAAATGATATCCTTTTCAAATTATTTATAAAAAATGAAAAAGCTTCTGAGAAATCTGTCACTTCCGGTGGACCGATTGCGGCCAAAAATGAATGGAAAGGATCTAAAAGCTGGAAAAATGAGTCCCGTATAAACTGAATTAAAGGAAGTTGGAAAATAGAAAAAAAAACTGTGAAATGTTGCTCACCAGATAAAAAATAAACTCATTTCTCCAAGGAATTGTGGCGTGCGATGAAAAGTGGATCTATTTTGAGAAACCAAAGCGCAAAATGTTTTGGCTTGATCCAGGACAACCATCGACATCGACTGCAAGACCAAATCGCTTCGGACGGAAGTCAATGCTCTGTGTTTGATGGGATCAGGCGCCATCACCATTATGCACCATCACACAAAGCAATACCAGTTATGGAAACGTTGGAAACACTTAATTAGGAAACACTTTCACATGTGGCTTACTGGCCAGACTTGACTACGTGCGATTATTACTTATTTGCATCGATGGGACACGAGCTTGCTGAGGAGCACTTTACTTTCTACGAAAATGGCTCGATAACTGGTTTGTCTCAAAAGAAGAACAGTTTTTTTGGTGTGGCATCCACGCATTGCCAGAAAGATGGAAAAAATGGATAACTAATAATGTAAAAAAAAGGATCTAATTAATTTGTCCTAACCCCAACAACAATTTTAAGACAAGTTTAGGAAAAAATTCATATTTGTTATATAAACACTATTGGCAATTTAAAATATTTGAGTTAATTATCAATTTATAATAATATGTTTTAGTAAATTAGTAATCTAGAATAATATAATTAATTGAAAAAGTATCAATTTATTAATAAACTTGCGTTTAGAATTCAAAAGATTTAGAAGACAATATCAAAGTAAAAATCCTTTATCCTCAGATACTTCTAAGAGGTTACAACTTTTACAACTCTTGGGGTAGGTGTTTTCACTTTGTACTAGAATCAATCCAACTAGAAAACATGGGGTTTAATATTCAAAAGTTATATAGATAAAAATCAAAGTAAAAACCCTCTGTCCTAAAGTACTTCTAAGAGGCTAATAATTTCAAGTAATTTCGTAATTGGTCTTACTTTAATATAAAATCAATCTAATGTCCGACAAATATAATAGTTTAATTCTATTTTAGTATTATACTATCGGCGATGCGATACGAATGTGGTATAAGAATAGTATAAAAATATTTTTGTTTAATATTAAAAAATTCATGCTAACTTTTTGAAATAAAATGTGAGATACACTTGCTTGCGTGCTAACTTGTACTAAAACTACACTATTCAAGACACAAACCATTAGTGTCGCTTCAATGTTTTACGTGCTAACTTTTCGGGCCAGCTTCACAGACATTGAAAAGACGTACTCCAAGAGTAGTAACCTCAAAGAAGTATCTTAGAACAGAGGGTTTTTAAATCGATTTTTACCTATACAATTTTTGAATATTAAGCCCAGTGTTCCCCTAATTTTTCCGGAAAACTCATGTTTTCTAGTTGGAATGGGTCTAGTACAAAGTGAAAATACCTACCCCAAGAGATGTAAGCTCTTAGAAGTATCTTAGGACAGAGGGTTTTTAAATCGATTTTTACATATACACCTTTTGAATATTAAACCCAATGTTCCCCTATTTTTTCCGAAAATCTAATTTTTTCTAGGTGGATTGGGTCAAATCCAACGTTAAAGCTCCTATCCCAATAGTTGTAACCTCTTAGAAGAATTATCTTCTAACTTGAAACCTCTTAGGACAAGTGTTTTTATAATTACGGCTTATATTTAAGAATTTATTATTGGTCTTATTTTATTTTAATTTTTCAGTTTGTGTGAAAATCATCTGTTAAAAATTATCATATTTTCCCGAAATAATATATTTTACACTGTTAAATTTTCTTATAGTTGTTGTTCAGTTTAGGATAAGTTAGGACAAACTTCAAGTCTGTAATTTGTCAACCATTAGCTCTAGTTTCCCACCTGATGTCTGACACTTTGTGTTAAGGCGAATAGTTTCTCGAAAAATCTGATTTTTTCGTTCTGCTAAATACAAAAAAAAATAATTATATTTGTTATTCTATTGTTAACAAACAGTTAAATTTTGTTCTTTGTTTCATAATCCTAGATAATAAATTTATTTTATTAGATTTTTTCGATTAATTGAAATCGATTGTGAGGATCAGGTTTTGTTGAACAGTTTTAAGATCAATATTGAATCAACTGTCCATCTGCAGATGATCTATTTTTGTCTAGCATATTCACTAATCTTAGACAAATTTTTAAGTTCTAGTAAAAGGCATGTGAGATTTTCGCTAAACTATTTGTAATTTTTTTTTGGTTTCTTGGAAAGGTTTATGAAAAAGTTAACGCGCATTATAAAAAGTGCAAGGACGTTGGATCTAACTAATTATTGGCATAAAAAGTTCCTCATCTATCTTACCATTCCTTCAAGTTTAAGTAATACCGTTTTAGCAACAAAGTTTGGCCTCGAATATATTTTAATTAACATAGAAGTCTTAGTTTTCAATTTTAAAATATACATATTTTTAAAAATTAGGACGAAAACTATACAAAAGAAATTCAATAAAAAATTCAAAGTAAATTTCTAAATTACACCGTTTAGTGTATTACGAATTTTTATTTTTCTAGAGTCCATAAAAATAATATATTTCTCAACACAGTGATGTCCCAACATCCCAGACCATGGCCCGTGTCTCGATAGAGCATATATCTCACCTGACATTGTTATTCGTGTACCATATCAATTTAATTATTAACCAGCTTCAATTTCTTTGGCTTAAACCTATCGATGCACGATAACGATTAACAGTTGAAATACAAACCAAACATCTAAATATTATTTAATTAAATAAATCGGGTAAGGCGCCTAGTTTAACACCACATTACAGTTGATCAAATCTTTACACATGGATCAAATTGAAAGATTCAATTTTCTATGTGCTGATATTTGAAATCCAAACAATAAAGAAATAATCTCACAACTTTATTTCCTAATTCAATCTGGGAGAAAAATCAAAAAAACAAAGGAAAAATGGAAAGTTCATAAATTTTATTTTCGTAAATTTTTTTCCCTTGTTTTCTCCTTGTTGGATTTAATGAAGTTGTTAAATGTCTTACGGGCAACAGCAAACGGAAAAATAAAAACAAAATTAAAATTAACTTTTTTTTTTTGGATATAGACTTTCTTCTTTTAGTCGTTGTGTCTCGTGTACCATGCATAATGTCGGTTTTTGCTTTACTGAGAAACAAGAAACACCAAAAATAATTTATAGGATAATTACTGTTGATTAATTATAAGGGTCCATGGAAAACAATTTCTCGTTTGCCCAACAAACATAAACAAATGATTTCAGTACCCAAATCGTTAAATATCATTAATATACATTAAACAGTAATAAAAGGTTGAAAAAGTTGGTTTTGTAAACACCACAATGTAGTTTTTGTTTCACCTTTTTTTTGCAAGAAACAAGGTAGAAAATCCTTTGCGAATACCAAAAAAAATGATATTTTAAAAATTTATGGATGGACGAAGTTTTCTGAATATGTCAATTTTTAATGTCGTCCTTACTATGAAGACGTATTACTTAACTTTGTGAATTATTCGCAATAAATTTTCATTTCGCTTCAACTAATCCGTTTTCCTTCTTTGGCTCTGTGTTTTTCTCTCTTAATTACCCATCAAAAGATAAATTAATAATGACAATTAGGGGAGTTATAAATAATGGCAATTAACAATAAGTTAGTTGAATACAACATGGACTGTACGTATCTATGTTGGAATACATAAATAAGTTTGAGTGGAAATATTGATTTCGATAATAGCCGTTTAGGAATGAATGACTACAGTTTATTTAACTTTTTGGGTGTTAACGAATTTACTATATTTAGATTATTTTACTAAGGTTGCTCTGAAGTAAACGCACTAAATTCGTTTCACTGATAATTGCACGGCATTCTCAAAATGGAGTGAAATATTCTATTTTTAATTGTTATTTTTATTTATTCCTTCTGTCAATTAACGACGTTGAATGTTTGATTAAAAATTCATCCATATCTATATACGCCGATGACATGAAGATTTACAAAGTGATTTCAAACACAACGGATAAGAGCCTACTACAATGCGACCTCAACAACTTCTCCACATGGTGTGCTAAGAACAACCTCGATTTGAACGTGGGTAAATGCAAAACAATCACCTACTCTCGAAAACGTGCACAGTCTATCTCTCGAATTACGTTTGCAGGTTGTGGCTTTATTAAAACTTTCACTTTTAATTTTTAAGATTAACAAAACGTAATAAATTTATTTTTATACGTTAGAAGTTTATTGGTTGAAGTGTAAAACAGTTCTGATTCTTAATTATAAATTTTGAGTTTATACAATGCAAAAGTGTGGGAATGGAAATATAAAACGATATGCAAATAAAGAGTTAATAAGATGAGGAAAATTATAATATTGTTTTGTCTTTAAGATAAGAAAATAAGAATATGATTGTTATGATTTAAAATAAGAAATATTATATTAAGAAAATATGAATATGCTTAATTGATAATTTTATGTTGCAGCTGCATTGATTTCCGTTGATGAAATGGTAGGTGGAGGCGTAGGACGTAACTCTCGCGACTATTACATTAACAGCGACGCCGTTACCAGAGCCAGTTCTGTTCGAGATTTGGGGGTCATTTGCGACAGTGAATTGAATTTTAGACATCACATCGATCGTATTATCAGCCAAGCCAATTCTGCGCTCGGTTTCATCAAGCGTTGGTCGAAAGAATTCGACGATCCTTATGTTACGAAGGCTCTCTATTCAACATTCGTTCGTCCCCTGCTCGAATATGCTAGCCAGGTGTGGTCGCCTTATCATGAGGTTCACATTAAGAGGATTGAAGCAGTCCAGCGTAGATTTCTTCGCTTTGCTTTACGCGGACTAAGATGGGTGGACATGTTTAAACTGCCTCCATATCAAGATCGTCTGCAGCTAATTAATTTACAATCACTTAGTAAGCGCCGAGTTGTTGCGGACGTGGCTTTCATCCATCAAATACTAACTGGGGGTATCGATTCTCCTGTTCTGTTAGGTAAAATCAATCTAAATATAAATTCTCGGGATTTAAGATCACTGAACAGAACTGATTACGGAAAGAATGAGCCCGTCTCTAGAATGTTGTACGACGCTAATCAGCACTGCCATCTTATCGATTACAATATGACAAAACGTACGTTGAAAAAACGTCTTTATTTTTCTTGACTATGGTTTGATATTTTATTTAACTTATTTGTATTTTGTTTTTTTTGTGTCATTTTATTTTGCTTGACTTGATCTTTTATCTATTAAAGTTTTTTTTTAATCTATCAAATCTGTTTGTACTAAGCAGACTCGACTTCCGTTTTATGTGTTAGTTAGAATTTGTAAAATGTGAACCCAAACAATTAAATAATATTATGATAAATTGGAATATCGCCAAATAATTAAACACAGAAAGAGCTTCATTCCATCCAATTTAATCATTTCACGATATCACACCCGGAACTCATTTTCTCAACCCAATCAGCAATTAACTCCAATCGATTAGAAAATTAGTTAGGACCAAAATGTATATTAGATTCCCACTTTCATCATATAATCTGAATTTTATCCACATTGATTGAGAAATTGCTTAGTTCTATTGTGAACAAGACTCATCATGACTTTCAAATAGGAAGACTTAACTAAACAAATTTTTGAGATAATGATCCATTTCAGTCGTTTCCTGACAATATATTCTCAATTTTTTTTTATCAAAATCGTTGTAGCCGATTTTTAGATAAAAAAAAATCAGATAAAAAGTTTTTCCCAAGTTTTGATCTGAACCATTTTCATCAGAATCATTTGGATTGAAAAAAAAGACTTAGATCCCACCACACAATGAAATTTCCGAATTCTCTAGGACAAATTCCGAATCCTCTGGCAAAAACATACTTACTATCTTATGGAGGTAGTAAATCGGTAAAATAGTGAAAAATATTACTTATTCGTTATACAGGGTGTCCCAGAAGTGGACGATCAAACGGATCAGGATGATAGGGGAGCTCATTTTCAACGAAAACAGCCAAATAAATTTTTTCGAATTGTTGATGGTGCAAAAGTTATTCCACTTTTGTGGAAGGCTAATCGCATGCGCGCACCCGACAGAAAATTAATTTAAAAACACCAACATTTTTTTGTTTAACTTTAATTTTTAATACGATCTAGGAGGCATATCCACTTAAATCTTATAAGCTGTATTATCTTCTAATCAGAGTCAAATAAAAACAATGGTATTGGAAAGACTATTTGTTTCTCAAAAATGTTTGTTGATGTTTAAGTGACGCCAGCGGGAAAACCATGTACTATGGTGCACGCATCGGGCTATTCACAACAGAATGTTTTTTATCGAATTTTTTTGACAAAGTATGTCGTGTTTATTAAAAAATGTACTTTTTTAATAAAAAAAGTGCTGAAAAATGCAGGATTTTTATCCACTATCGCAACGGCACGCCATTGTTTTGTCAAAGAGAAGAAAAATGTTAAATTTTTAGGATTTTGTTTTTAGGAAAAATCACCATACGAGTAAAATCATGCTACCGAAGTTTTGCGAAAATTTCAGACGAAAAAACCTGCATTACCGACATATTTTGTATCAGGTGGTAATAAAAAATTCTGTTGTATGAGCCAAAAATTACATGTAATTGAAGTTGGTAGTAAATTTTCGCCGAAAAATTTTTTTAAAAAATCAACATCACATAAATTCAGATGTTTAATGGTAATATGAACTAGGTGAAGTTAGACCAATTTGTAAACTGTTGGATAAAATATATATAACTTGTCGTGTTAAGGGGCAACGAATTTGAGTTGTGTGGCACTAACAGTGAACACCTGTGCCAAAAATTAGACCATATTTTATGTAGCATTATAGTGAAATAAATTAAAAGCTGGTCGCAAGTTAAGTGGAAATTTGGACCGGATGAAGTTAGACCAGTTCGTAAATAGCTGGATCCCATATGCTACATAAAATTTTGCCTGATTTATGGCACAAGTTTTCATAGTAAGTGACACAACTAAAATTCATTGCCCCCTAACACAACAAATTATAAATACGGGATCCAGCTATTTACGAACTGGTCAAACTTCACCTAGTTTATATTACCATTAATCATTCGAATTATGTGATATTGATTTTTTCAAATTTTTTATTCGGCGAAAATTTACTACCAACTTCAATTATATGTAATTTTTGGCTCATATCAACAGAATTTTTTATTACCACCTGAAACAAAATATGTCAATAATGCAGGTTTTTTTTCGGCTGAAATTTTCGGCTAACTTCAGTAGCATCATAAAATCAACTGAATCGATTTAACTTTCTTTTAAATAATTTCTATTGAGCTATATTTGTCGATGCGATGTTTATTCGATCGATTCTACTCGACTTAAATTCAACAAAATGATAAAAACAGTATTTTTCGTCGAAATGAAAAGCAAAAAAAAAATTAGATGTGGTTTTTCGGTCTTGATATGTTCGGCAAAGTTGTTGGTCTTGACTTGCGCAACAAAATCTTAATTGTTCAAGAGCTATCAACGTTAAAATGAGGGTATATTTTGACTCAGAGCAAAAATATGTCGAATGCGATATCTCAAAAATGGGGACTAACTTTAAAATGGGACTAGCACCATTGAACTCAGCGTACTCGAATTAGGTTTACCCCCGGGTGCCTAGCTTGCCACATTTTTCAACTAGCACAGTGTTATTTTTATTCTTCGTAATGTTATTTACCATTAAGATGTTGAATATGAGCAGTACCTAGAAAATGAGACAGACACTATGAATGAAGAGCATCTGAAAAATTCAATCGATACAGTGATTTTACCCACACAAACACCGCAAGAATTAAAGTTTGTCGGTACATCTCTTTTTTAAGCAAATCTAGTAGCCCGGATTAAACAAAATTTGTGGTATACTATAAAAAGAACAACATTTTTTAATCCATATAAGTAGTTCCATAAACACTCGAAACGTTTTTAATTAAAATGTCAACAACCATGTGGCTTATTCCCATCACGAATATGCAGAAATGCATTTCATTTATGGTTTATGTAATGGCAATGACCGAGCTGCGGGAACGCTTTCCCGATTACAGAGTATTTCAAAACATACATCAAATATACAGTAAAGACGAAGTCTCTGGTCATCCGAGAACAAGTGGAACAGCCGGTGACCTTGATATAGACGAAGATAGAGTTATTGGAATGGTGATAGAAAGCTCATCTATAAATGTTTGTTATTTATCAAGACGTTCGAGAGAGCCATGGTCCTAGTTGCATCGTATTTTAAAAATAAATCAGTTGCATCCATACAAGAAAATTCGCTATTTTTTAACAACATTTTATGGTGTGACGAAACATATTTTAAAAGGGAGAGGATATTCAATATCCATAGGTTGCACTATTGGGCTCTCATAAGTGGGTTTAAGTCGGTTTCAACACCAATTTATAGTAAACATGTGGCCGGGAACAATTGACGGTAAATTAACTGGCCGATTTGAACTACCACGTCGGATTGACGGAGAAGTCTATCTTTTTCTACAAAATGACTTGGATTAATTACTTGATGGCGTGTCTCTACAAACACGTGAAAATATGTGGCTGCAACATGATGAAGCTCTGAACATGAAGAGGAAGGTCCATTGCTTGACAACTGCGGTCTCCTGATCAACATCGATTGTTCTGTTTTCTGTGTGATTATTATAAAGAGCTTCTTTATGAAATCACACCGAACATTAGATGTGGCATCATATAATCGAGGCGTCAAATATTATTAAAAACTAGCTGTTTCGGGAGCGGCAAAATTGGAGGAGGAGTAGGTTAGTGATAAACAAGTGTACAGTCATAAATCCTTCGCACCAATTTAAAACTCGCAGACGAAAAGTGAAAATTCGCATAATAGAAAACGCTCAGCAAGATAGTACACACACAACAAGACACTGAATGAAGTTGAGTTTGAAATGTTCTATCAAATACAAAAAGTTAAATAACTATACTATTCGACTAAATTAAAAATCAATTTTTATTGCTTACATTTTTACGTAGACATGATCTTAAGTTTGACCTTGCGATTTGTTGATTGTGATGGTGTATGTAGGAGTGATCGGAAATTGTCGTCGCTGCAGTATGAATGGCAATGTAGTGTCTGTTGGAGCCAAATCAATTCGCGGAATATCTCTACGATTGCACTCTGGTAAAATTTCAGCTGTTATAAAGTTTCGGTGCAGCTTCTTAACAATCATTCGAGTGCCATTGCACATTCCTTTTTTTGGTTTTAAATTTCTCCGCAGCATTATAATTACTCCAGGCTTCAGAAGTAAAACATGAGATGGCATTCCTGATGGCGTTTGATCATGGAGAAACGCTGCTGGATAATTTTGTACATCATTTGGATCCTCTGAGATCACCGAATCAGCAAATAAATTTCAGCTTGTCCTGATATCTTATGTCGATGATTTTACGGTTCATCCTAAGAGTCTGTTGATTTGTCGGTGCAACAATGACGTGTTTTGCCAACTCCTGCACAGTTATTTCAGACTGTTGTTGTTCTTTTCTTGACCTGTACGTCGCATATTTATCGTAAGCGACAATGGAAGACAGTTTCTTCACAGATTGCTTGATTTTAAATAGCCCTCAATGATGTCAGCATGCGTTTCTCTCACAAGAACTGGAAGTGTCTATCGAAAGTCTCCACAAACAACGAAAACCTTTCCGTCGAAAGGCATTTCATAACCCACTATTTCACGGAACAGCTTGTGGATGCAGCGGAGTCCGTGCTTTGTCAACAATGAAATCTCGCAAAATTTTTGCTTCGGGTAATGTCAATCGCATCGCAGAGACAGAAGTGTCAATCAGCGGTGCTGGTAATTTAAATCCGCTGTGAATTGTTCCACTTCAGCAAAATAGCTGCGATTCCTGTTGTTGCAAATGGAAGCACAATTTTTCCTTTTCCCCGGATCAAGGCTATCAGTGTTGCGCATAGGAACGTTTTGCTACATAATCCTGGTCCATCAAGATAGAAACTTCAGCTGCTTATCGTTTAGCAGTTGAATTCGTAATCCAGCTTCTTCTTTAGCTTTTCGAACTGGATCGAAGACTTGCACTTAAACGGGACTCCGCCCCCCCCCTCTCCCCCCTTACAAATTTTTAACATAAACATGCTAGTTTGTTAAAAACAACTAGCCTCACTGTATAACTCCTTAACATATTTTTCCGAATTCAAGCACAATTGATTCCTTCTATTCGAAAACACCTTTTCTGCAATTTTCATGAAATCCATTTGACTTAATAAACAAGAACCATTGCTTCACTGAAAAACAACATTTCCGTAATTTTCTTCTTAGACGTTTGAAGGTGAATTTATTTGATCTGTATCACAATTTTCTGCAGAAAAATTTGCTACAGTTTGAATAATTTTTATTCCGAAGGGGCAATAAGTTTTACAAAATGAAATGTAAGGGAAATTTGTTTACAAAAATATAACCAATTTACCTAATTTGATTGGCTTATTTTGCTCTCTCTCTCTCTTCGATTTTCATTCTCTATCAAATTTTTTTGAATGAAAATTTTGCTACAGAGTCAAATAAATTTACCTTGAACTGTAAAAATATAAATTACAAAAAAGAGCCGTTGACAGCAAGGTACTATCCTTGTAAAAATAACATCATCGGGAGGGTAACACTAAAGCTGCAATGGTTTTTGCGGACGCAAATTGTGTTTTGTGGTTTTCTTTTTGTATCTTAGCAGAATAAATATTTTTGTATTAGGTTTTTGTTAATTTATAAAAATTGGAATGCCAAATTTGGAAGATTCCGCTAGCTCGTCGGTGAATGTGGATCAATTTGTTGGCTCTCATCTACAAATTTTTTTAAATTTTTTTAAATGAACAGGTAACCCGGTTCTTTCATAACTATTGGATCAAATAGAAATTTCGGGAAATCAGGTTTTTAGGAGAGTCTGAGATGTTTCACTGAAATAATGTATTTACTAATCAAACATTAAGAGACATAAAACAATCACAATTGTATAATTTGATTCGTATAAACGCCGATGACAATTTCATTAAAAATATTCATAGACAACTGTTTGAGGTGAAAAGGTTATCATCTCTCAAGTCCAAGTGGTTTTAACTACTTTTGAAAACGATATAAACCTTAACGTTTCGACAGAACGAGCGGACAATATGATGGGGGTGATTTCTCAAATTAAATTGAATAAAAAATACGACAAAATACGACAAATGCCCATATTTTAAATATGGTGTAAATGCCTGAAATTGAAAACTATTTTGTAATAAATTCGCACAAAAAACCAGTAAGATTTTTTAAATTCTCACCAGGATGTGACGACTATTTCTGATGAAGCAAATACCAGTCTTCTGTTAATTTTACAAACAAAATTTTTAATAACTACTGGAGCTGATGTATCGGTAGTTCTACTAAATTTATGTAAAATTCCGCAAGTGATCTTGACTTCAAAATTATTTGCGGCAAATGGAACAACGATTAAGGCATACGGAACTAAAATTTTGGACATAGATTTTGTATTCCTTCGAAATTCTAAAAAGGAATATTATGGGCGACTTTAAAAAATGAAATGGTTATTTTTAAAAAATCACAGGGTTGATTGTGGAAACCGAACTAACTTTGCCAATAATGAATCCCTATACGGCTTGCACCATGGGCCCCTTGGGGCATTGTAACGAGCCAGTTCAATTAAAAATCATCGATTCATGTGATTAGAGCTATCACCTTGTGCTGACTCCCTGCATTATCGTTGAATAAGTGTCGCAAATGAATTCCCAAACTCAAAAAATACTATTTAAATTTTCGGATTTTAAGTATTTTAAATATTAAACCAGTAAAACATCCAATCACACATCGGCAACGTTCGGACCTCATGTTTCCTGTAAAATTCAACGTTTGGCACCGGGTAAATTGAAGAATACAAAAAAGGAGTTAGGAAATTGTATGGCACTTGGTATATTTGTCATTTACGTAACACTAGATTGAGATTGAGACCGTGAGAAGATTATCGTAGTTTGAATCATGTCACTATTCCTGGTCGCTGTTAGGCAAATGGTATTTTACCTGTCACTGAAAGAGTTGAAGTAACGATTTCAGGATATGATTAATTTTTATAGAAGCTTAATTCTAAACGCAGCTGCAGACCACAATTTACTCAGGTTTAGTGAATGGTCAGTGAAATCTATCCTAACCTTCAACAATTATAAGGAGAAGTTGTGTCACTCTTCTGGCACATCCGTCCTCTACTGCAATATTAGCAATTATGATCGATGCATCAGACTTGGCTACATGGTAGCCATTTAATTTATTTTATGATACACAACAAAGATATAGTGCTTATGATATGGAGTTGCTTGCAGCTTATTCCGGCATCAAGCACCTTGTTTACGGATCATAAGCCGTTAATCTACTATCTTTTCTATCCCCGAAAGTATAGATTATGCTCAAATTGCTGATGCACAAGTCAGTGATACAGAACTTCGAGAACTTTTACGTAAAAACGGGTCATTAAAATTCGTGCAAATTCCATTGAATTTCAATTCCAATAAAACCATTTATTGTGATATTTCGGGTGTTGTTCAAAAACCTGTTATACCAGTTGAATTTTGGAAAAAGTTTTTGAAACTTTTCACAATTTGCCTCATCCTAGCATTAAAGCTTCTGAAAAAATCTAATCTGGCCAAAAATCTGAACAATGTAATCTGGTCACTTAGACTCGGCGATACGGCGTAACATTAATCGATCGATATATGAGAAGCGGTTCATTTACCGGATAATACTGCGGCCAGTGTTGCATCTGCTGTGTACTCCACATTAATTTCATGCTTCGGGGTGCCAAACGTCATAGTTAAAAATCAAGGGTCGCAATTCGAATCAGATTTATTTAGCGAATTATTTTATCAGCATTATTTGGATTTAAACGAGTCACACAAAGTCATTAGGTACGGTCGTTTTTCTGTTAGCTTAGGTCATGATAAAACTAAATGGCAGATTTGGGGAAAATTTATCGGTTAGAATTTTCCAGAGATGTTGGTCAAAACTCGAAAGGTTTCATATGGCCGCAGAAACTCAAAAAATTATAGTGAAAATTCTAATCGATAAATTTTCGCAGTATGACCTTAGCTTTTAGAAAAACAACCCAATATAATGGTTATACGATTTAGACTAGTAAGGGTTCAATGGACTAACAAAAATTGATTATGTAAAAGCTTTACGAATATAGATGTGCAGCGAGCTCGAAAGGTTGAGAATCACTGATGTGTAATACATAATTTAATAGATGTACATCAAGTTTAAAAATCAATAAATAAATTTAAAAGAAAAAACGCGAATCCTAAATTTAAAAACCATCAAAGATTTATCGAGGCTTCACCAAAGATAAATGGAAAATTTTTTGAGATAAACTCTTTTTTTTTTGGTCTTATTGAACTTGATTGATATTTTTTTTTCTGCAACATACTTGTTTTATGTACGTTTCTCCATTTCTTCGTTATGAATTTATGAGTGTTGGGAGAATATTTAATTTTCCAAATGATTTTCTTCTATATACGTAGGTAGGTAGTAGGTATATGAAATTTACACTATAAAATACTTTTATGAAGCGAAGAACAGCCATCGCTCATTCAATTTATATTTTAGGTTATGTGCCATGAGTACACGGTATATGTGATAAAAAGATGTGTAAAGTTTCTGTTTAACATAGATTTTATGTAGGTATCTCAGAACTATACAAAATGTATATGCTTTCGTTTTATGTAATTTACCATAACCGAACGAGTAAGATAATTTTTTATTGATAACGTATTTTATGGATATAAGAAAATAGTCGTAACATTTGCTCGTTATTTCGCTGGGCAATAAAAAAAGAAAAAGTCGAGGGTATCATAATTGTAGATTTGGAAATATAAGTCAATCGGTCGGTGTTCCACACTCGACGATATATTGTATTTCCCAATTGATGTTTAAATTTTTCTTATTTCATTTTAACATGATTTTATCTTTGAGAGGTTTATCAAATAAAAAAAATGTATATGAATGATAATAAAATCGTATTAATGTCCTACATGTTTAACGATCTGTGTATGTATATATTGGACATAACTCAGCAATTCTGCATAAAATATATCATTTCCATTGAACCACCGATTTTATGTATGTCAATAATATTCTTCACGTCTTGTCTGAAATACATTAAAACGTATTAAAGAAATTATGATCGGGATTATTCAAAAGCATGCATAAAATATATTTATGTGATTAAGCAGATTGTTTGAGATAAAAGTATTGAGTAGATTTTTACAGAATACTGAGATTTGCACCATAGTACTTTTAAAATATGTACTTGGCTGCAGGGTGATATCTCGTGTATATAGAGTACATAAATATAATATTTATCCCTCATTCTCTCTCCCCTACTCTGTTTGATCCATAATACTATATTTCATCGACAGTTTTATTCACCTGTTACCGATAGTTACCAATGTCTATTTATAAATCTTTTACTAGATAGGTTAATGCAGATTAAGTGAATGATGAATTAGATCGTAAACCAGCAAATTGATTTTTGTAGATTGGTTTCGTTTCACTCAACTTTATGATTTTAAGTATCAAAAACATGTAATAAAATTTGATGAGCGATTAATCAATCAATCATTTCGAACATATACCGAAATTCAAAAAATATTTTATAAAAAGTACTGTTGATCTTTTATTTTTCCATTTATGCAATAATCGAAACAATTTTGTGAAATTGGATTACTTAAAGTTTAATACAAAAAACAGGGAGTGAATGTGTTGTGGCAACTCCCTACTTTTTCTTAATGTACCACATTTTAATTCTAAATCGAAACATTAAAACCAATCGGATTTTCCATAAAAATTGTCTTATATAAAAAATTATTATTCCTGCTTAAATTTCTGAACAGCAACCAGGTGAACCCTAGGCGGCCACTTCCGGTACACAGATGTCCACCACATTTCGCATGGATCTTCCAATTGATGAAATAATGTTAGTGTGAAGCTTGATTCCGAATAGTTAATCAGCCTGGGCTATAAAGATGCTGAATTTTACTGGAATATAATTATTTTTATCGAAACTAAACTTAATCTACAATTTTTTTTGTTTAATAGTTTTTCGTAAATGATACTTTTCACAATATATGTATTTGCACAAAACGAAAAAGCTCATGTGTGAGCTGCCACTTCTGAAAAGGGATTTCGTCCAAAAATCACGGAGGTCTTCCAATTTGTAGAAAAAGCTTAAGTATGAAGTTTCACCCCATTCAGTCGGTCTGGACTAAACAACATTTAGTCTGTACGACCACACAAGCACACAAAACCGATTTTTCCGCTTAAATTTTGGAAAACTGATTCTAACTGATATTGTTGAAAATTTAACTTAAATTATCTTAAGAAGAATTATTGAAGTCGTTCGTGAATTTAATTTGTTTTAAGATTTTTTTCGGTTTTTCGGACAAAATATCATTTTTGTAAGGGTTTGTGTATCTTTGTGTACACAAGTGCCCTTTTATCTTTGTGTACACAAGGGTTAAAACGTAGGGGAGGGGAGTGCATTTTTTCTACTTTTGTTGTACAAATATTATTAATAAATGGCTTCTTTGTTTTCTGCGACAAAAATTGTCATAAACATTGTATGGGTGTCCATTAAAATAATATTTTGTCCGAAAAGCCGAAAAAAATCTTAAAACAAATTAAATTATCTTAGTTCATACCTGTTTTGTCGTAAATGATATACTTTTCTGCTCCTTGCTGCAGACTGATTTCGATCAAAAATCACTGGAATCTCCCAATTTGTGCAAAAAGCTTAAATATAAAGTTTCACCTTGATCAGATAATCCGTCTGGTTTGTAGAGAACCAACAACATTTAGTGGGTACGGCACCAAACACAGATACACACAAAATTTTGTTTTTAAAAACTACTATTTTGACTTCGGCGGCTTAGCGAATGTACACGGTTGAAAAAATAGATATAAAATTTAAAAAAATTATGTATTCATATAAGTCTACACAATATATCCATTTAGTGATTTACTAACACAATTGTGCGGGTAGGGCAAAAGTACCATGTCAAAAATTTAGTTTTGTATGTTTTTTGAACCAACTTACACATTTTCGTCCGAAAAAAAACACTACATCTATACACACAATTGTGTTGATTTTACTTCAAATCAAGCGAAATTTTTTATCAACAACGCCATACGATGGTTTTTTACTCACACATTTGTGTGGGTTGGACTAAAACTGAGCCAATTTTTTTGTTTTCTAGGTTGAAAAAGGGATATAGTATTACACTGATATAGTCACCATTATTAAAATTGATAACTGAGCTGATGAATTTTACACTTATACACATATTAAATAATAGAAAAGAAAAGTATTAATCCGATGCGAGGTTTGTATTAACAATTTGAATACTATGAAGGATATAGTTTTGATAACATTTTGTGTTAAACAAATGAATACCAATGATATATTAAATTATAAATAATTACAGGTATTAAATGGTTTTATACATTACATGTATTAATTTTAATATACGCTGTGTTTAAAAATAGATCTTAAATACTAATACAGGAATAGTAATAAAGCAATTCTTATTAGAATATAAAAGTATTTAACACACTTGATGTACCTATTTATTTTAATATGCCGCTAATATCAATTCATTAAACATTATCTTGTCAAAAATTGCCACAATAAATAAATCAAAATTTAATAAGGATTATTTATTACTGTCAAGTAATAGAACATTATTATAATGTATACTAAACACATTTAACTTTATCCACCAAAAATTCGAAATTATACAGGATATAAATTGTCTGGAAATAGGGAACTAGAAAAATAATCAAAACTTATCATTTGAAACATTAATAACGACTTCTCATTGAAATAAAACACATTTCAGTATTAAAATCACATTTGTATATATTTTATTTGCAAACAAATTCTTCTTAAAAAATTATGTAATTTTACATCAAAACCATGCAAAATATTATAATATTAATAATTTAAAGATGTTCAGTATACAATTTTAAGTTATTCAGTATTATGTGTTTATGTATTAGTATTTTTTTAGGATGTATAATTTGTTTGTTTTTCTCGATGTTACCAATTCATAAGTAGGTATTTTCTCATCAAAATTACAATCAAAAATACAGCTATTCAAATTAATAGAGAAATCTTCTTCTACTTCAAATGAGTTGTGAAATTTGTCAAAACCTTTAGTAATAAACTTTCTGCATAAAAGTAGAAAGTGATTTCTAAATCTAATGATATGTTTGATTTGAAAAAAACTTGTTTGTTCAGTATCTACCAAGGATATACATAACTGAGGTCGGAAATGTACAGCATTTTCAAACTACGCAACTATAAATAACAGTTCGTTTTCAAGATGATTTAATGACCATTCGTTAACTATTTCTTGTAGTAAATCTTTAGAAGGTTTAATAAGCTTGCCGGCTTTCAAATCATGTTCCATCGTAAAATATTCCCAAGTTGTTACAAACATTTTCTGATGTCTTTGAGACAAAGTTTTTGGCAGATTTATAAAATTTTTTAATTTTGTAGATAAATTTTTAAAATATTGATGCTTTGATTCACATCTCAATGTAGAATGTTGACTCAATGGACCTAGATTTTCCAAAACACTTGGGTAATGCGTAAGTATATGATGCTTGAGAATCAGTTTTAGTTTAAAAGTTTGTGTTACAACAAACAAATGATTCACAATTAATTTTTTGAGTTGAGTAATTGCGCGAACATTAATAATTTTGGAAAAAGCTATTTGTAAAATGGCAAGTATTGTTATGATTCCATCCCACCGATCTAAAGTTGATAAGGATATTAAATCACCAAATATGAAGGGCAAATGAATTGCCAAACACCAGCATTGAGAAGCCGAAAGTCCCAAAGAATCTTTAGTAATAGCAGACGTAAGTAACACTTTTCTATACAAATAACCGTAATTGAAAGAATGAATTCTGTCATTTATATGTTGAAAACTGATTATTTTGGAATCGGAAAAAAATTAAATAATGCTAGTATAATAAAAGGAACTACTCCTTCAAGTAGATCATGCATAGGATCTACTGTACAATTATTACTTTAGTTCATTAAGTATGGAAAAGATTTTAACCCCAATTTTTAAAGAGGGGTCATCGTTTAAAGAATGTTTTCTCAAACTATCCACTGTGCGCATTTTTTCGGTCTTCTCTACAAATGCGGTTTGCATTTCTTGTTTATTTATTTCACAAAATCGACAGAAATAATTTGCATTAAACCCCCCCATAAATCCTAAAAATTGGTTTGCACCCAAATTATCATGGGCAATGCTAGTAAGAGAACCAAAAATGACTCCTTGCCTGGTTGAAATGGAAACAGTTTCTAAACATTTATAGATCGTTTATTAGAGGCCGAAGAATTTGATTATAAGTAGTTCCATGCTTTAAATCATTCGCATTAAATAATGCTACTAAATGAATATTTTCATTTCGGGATAAAAAAATAGTATGAAGGTTTAGAACAGAAAAATAAATTGCTCCCATTTCGTTTTATGGCTTCCTATAGGATTAGTGCATTCAAAATCATCATAAAACTACTGCAGCATTATAGCGTTGTGGTTAGTTTGATAAAACTGTTCCGTTTTGAATACCGATCCACAACAAAATTTCGAAAGTTGAGTTGAAACACATACATGTTTCTGGAAAAAATTATCATTAAAACTAACATTTCGAAATAAAGCTTTCAGAGTTTCTAATATTGAAATATATTGAAAAGTATTCTGTACTAAATATTTTCTATATTTTTTTAATTTTCTACAGTATCTACGATCCCAACGAGTACTCGTAGATATTTCAACTGGTTTTACGAAATATTCTGATCTCTGAAAAAATGTATTTCGTTTATATTTTGTAAGAAATTGTTTTAAATAGCAAATGTGATGTTGACTTATAGCTTCAGTTTTTTCCGAAATACCTTTCAAAGAAGAATTTGGGTTCATTGTAAGAATAGTGCTATTATAGTCAATAGATATATCTTGGATCAATGCGATGCTGTAGCTCAATATTTTATTAATGGTGGTATCAGGTAAGCCTAAACTTTCCAAATTAGATGTAAAATTTCTCACCGTTGTCTGAAAAGCGGGTAAATTTAGTTCAAATTGGTTAGATTCCCTCAATGGGATATTTAGTTCGGGATGATATATACTTGAAACTTGGTCGTCATTAAGTGAATCGAAGTGATTGTTATGAACACCGATTGGACTGTCTAGATCTTTTAATGATGGACAAAACGGTGATATATTTCGTTGAGTACTAGTATTGATATTTGAACATTTTAATGCATGTCTTCTGAGCCCGCTACAATTTAACACTAAATATTTTGAGTCCAATAGCGAATGCTCTAATTTTAAATGTATTATCATTTTAGAAATTATTTGCGCTCGTTTTTTGCAAATAAAACATATGTAGAAATCCATACTTAAATTCATATTTTATATTTATGTATTATGTTTTAAAATATCTATGATTAGGGTAATTCACATATATAATTATTTTCAAGTATAATTCATATTTTTAACTAAAAACTTGAATTAAAATTTACAGTTTATAACATAAAAGTTTAATGAAAACTTACAAAAAATTATGAAAATTATGAAGATCCTGTATGGTCTCCGGTAGGTTATTTAATCGGATTTTGTACACATAATTTTGCAAAAAACACCAGAACAATCGTAAATTATTGTCATATTTAATATCAAACAGAAAGTGTAATTTAAATACTAATTCCAATCGCAACTATGTATGGAGCTTCCCCACTAGTATTGCTAAGGTATTCTTCGTTTGATAATCCACACTGAAATGTATATAATAAAAATAATTAAAAGGCTAATTAAAAAATATATCAGGTTTTGTCGCATGCATGAATAACGGCCATAAACAAGAAACAGTCAAATTTATAATGATTTGAAAAATGAATGTCAGTTCATTTTAAAAAACATTGAGATTGTCTTGCAAAATAGTGAGACTGGTGTTTAAAAACGCATCTTAGATGGAAACAGAACATTTTGTCTGAGATCAGTCTAAGAGATATAGGGAAAAATACCGCTTGAATTTTTAAAAATGAACATCGATTAAATTAATTTGTGCAATTGTTATGAAAAAGCTGCAATATCAAACAAGTTTGTAAATAAGAATGGTAATAACTATTGTTGGCGTTACATGTAAAAATTTTCTAACTTTAAAATTTGTATGGTGTATAATAATTAAATATTATTATTATTATTAATTATTAGCTTACCTCTTTGTAAACAACTATGTTGTTTACAGCCTGCTCGTCCGTTTTCCGACTAAATTTGACTCGTCCAGCTGGAGATGGCAGAAGAAGTCTTAATAAGTTTAAAAATGAGAGAGTTTCGGTATCCCAATCTAATAAAATAAATAAACTTTGTAAAATGATATTTGAGCTAGTAATTTAGTTTAGTATTACCAATATTTCTGTCAACTTCTGTATACAACACTCGTTTGCCTGAATTTTTTACAATTGTAAAAATGTGATTCCGGTACAATTCCCACGTTGTTTCTAAAAGTGGGGTTTCACCAAATCTCAACGTAAAATCATATGCAATCTAAATTCGAAAAAACAGTTATTTAAACTTGCACGAATTTATGACGTACGGTTATTACGTACCATTTCCGGACATACAAAAAAATACCGGCATGCATCGTATATCGAAAAATTCTCCTTTTTAATTGCCAATTTTCTGTGTTCTATCGTGAGTTTGAGTTTCTCCTTAGCTAGATGAATTTCTTCGGGGAGATTGGCATATTTCAAAATCTGTAAATGTTTTTGAACTGTCTCGGTGTCTATTTCCACTGTAAAGAAGGGCTCGGGCAAGTTCGGTTCAACTTCGAGATCTTTCTCGATTTTTTCTCTTTTTAACTCTGTCGTTTCTTAACTTGCTTTGCAGAAAGCCACTGTTGGAAGAATTAATAAGAACTTCCAAGAAAATAAAAATGCAATGATTAATTAATAAAAATTAATTTTATTTTTGGCCAATTGAAGTTATTAAATCTTATGTTGTGCTATAAGTATTTCGTTTTTATTCATAAAGAAAGAACAAAATTCATATAATATAACATAAATTTTATATGGCGTGAGAATCGGTTACGACAGCCTCCAAAACTATTTTCTGGTTTGTATACAGGTTGAACACAAAGTAATGGGCCTTACAGGTAAACGTAAACCACAAAGAATGAATGAAAAATAATAAGATACTTAAAATAAGCTCTACTAGAACCTTGATGTTAAAACTCACAAATACATATGTATAACAACAAAATTATTGTATTGATAAATTTAAACTTGAATTGTTTGCAAATTACTTATAAACTGGTGGCCCGTAACTCAAAGTCACCCTGTATTATAATTAAAATGATTTATACGAACTAGTTTTATGCACGGAAACAATTTAGTGCATGCTTCAGCAACGGCCAACTTCTCCTCTTTTGATGGTGTAAATCCAAAATTTTCTTGCAAAAAAGCTGCCGAATAAGACACAACTTTTCGGCGATGTGTGTCTTTTAGACAACCTGTATTTTCAAAATGCGAAAAAAATTTTAAGCCACCAGTCTTTTTCGCAAAGTATGCTTTAAGGGACTCTATAATATTTTAAAAAGAAAAATTGTAGTTAATTTGCAGGAAGTAAGAAAATGAAAAAATATTTTACTTCCGAAGTTATAAGAGTTAAACCCCTTGCAATATCACGTCTTTTGACTCCCCCTTCATATATGTACGGTATTTCATCGGCCAGTTTTAACATATTATTCAATTCAGATGTTTCGTTGAATTCAGGCAAATCAACTGGTACATTCACATCGAGATCTATGTTTAAAAACAGTTTTGTTTGTATTTTCAGTATTAAACAGGCACAACGCATATGAACAAATTGTTCCATATATCTTACAAATATGTTTTCTTCAATACGCGCACCATGCACGTTGAGAAAACAATCAAAATCTTCTAATTTGATATCGCTGTCTAGAAGTGCTGCAATATGTTTTTAAATTTAAATAAATACACTAGTAATGAATCCACTACGTTGACACAAAGTTTTCAAGATGGAATCACGAGCAACCAAATTATACACCACATTTTACTTTAATTAAAAACTACATCACATTTTAAATTACTAAAAATATAACTTACCTGAATATACGTAATCATTATACTCAAAGCTTGCAGTTGGTGTATATTTTTTAATTTCCACAATTTTTTTATTGTTTCCAATTTGAACTGTTACAAAAAAAACACTCATTTTTAAACACATACATTTTTTATTCAAACGATTTAAACACACTTCTTTATCGAAAGAAAATTTACCACAACTAAATGCTCAACTAAATAAATTTCAAGAATCTAGAGAGAAATAAATAATATTTAATGCCATGTAGATATAAAAGCAATATTTGAAAATATCCTTTTAAAGGCTGTATGATACTGAAAAAACAAATTTCTTTTTTAGAATCGATATTTAAATGTGTCTAAACTGGTTCGTTTCTTTAATAAATATGAGTACCAAAATTTTATATGATTCGTTTATTAAACTTTACTTATATTGTTTATGTTGGTGAGAATTTAACTAAATCACTACACAAATTTGGTTCACAAAATTTATTATTATTTATTAATTTTTTAAATTAAAACCTTTGCCATTTAATTGACATTTTCTCTTTCCATTGAAAATGTCTCACCAACATTCGCGTCCACCTAAAATGAAAGAAATCATACATTAATGAATTGAAATGTTACTTACCATAATCCACTGCGATTTATTCGAGCCCTTAAGGCTCATAGTTTTAAATACCTGAAAAAACAACAATACTATTGAATTTTATTACAGTAAAATTGAATTTATAATTATTAATTTGTATACTTACATTTCTTAAACACTATTTACACAAATGTCAACAAAACAATTACAAGCAAACCTGTCATTAAATGTAATTTCTATGTAAATCAAAATGTAATAAAGGTTTGCGGTACAAATCGGTTCATTGTGCGCAAACGTAATATAATTTTGAAATTCATATACTACCGGGAAATTTAAGTTTCCTACTTAAAGTTTAAAGAAAGCTTTTTACTATAAATCTATTTTTCTATTTTTTTTGGGTTTACATATTAAAATGACAATTTAGTTTTATTAAGAAAAATTATATTCATTTCGATTGTAATCTGGTGAACGAATAATATCAATTTATAACAAATAAAATACAGTGTGTTAATAAAGTACTTTGTAAAATAGTTGGTTCTAATTTTTTTTTCCATTCAGTGTGTCTAATTAAACTCAATATTGCGGCTTGTATTCTCCATAATTAAAACTCAACTTTAGTCATCATCAACCACAATAGTTGTGCAGCAATCATCAACTGGCTTTTCATCCATTTCTATTATTTGGCGGATTTTCTAAATTAAACAAAACTTTACTTATATTGTTTATATGTGTAAAATTAATTAATAAATTTACTATTTTTCATTATTTCTGTTCTAAACAGTGCATATTATAATAAAATTAATAACCATTTATCTTGGATACAATTTTTATTTCGTGATTTGCCATCTAGCGACAGTAAATTTTTCAAAAAATAATCAGCATTGCTGCGTAAAAACAAATAAACTTATCGTTTGACGTAATTTTTCGATCGATAAGAATCGAAATTTTTATCATTTTTAAACTAATTTTTCCATTTTCTACGTCATGTCAAAACTAATCTTGATAATCCTGTATCAATAGCTTGATTTTATGTTTCTTAACACCTTGATGCAAAATTTTTTCGCTGTTTAGAAGTAAAATATTGAAAAAATTGATTTGTACGTTTCAAAAAAACGACAAACTTTGAAACTTAACCGTAGACAAACTAACCATTTTATTGAGATAACCATGTATTAGGGGCATATCCTCCATCCAGTCGCAAATTAATTATTTGCGATCAGAAATATGGTTACTAGATTAAATTTGCCATACCAATTGACACATTTTATTTAAATTTAAATTTTTTTTGCGATTATAGAGTAGAAATCTACGAAAAGACTGCTACGCATTTTCTGAGGTCGCAGTATTTTTATGTATTTCTACTTAGCAATCGCAAAAAAAATTTAAATTCAAATAAAATGTGTCAATTGGCATGGCAAATTTAATCTAGTAACCATATTTCTGATCGCAAATAATTAACTTGCGACCGAATGGAGGATATACCCCTTAATCGCTCAATTGTACGTCTAAGTTCATACTAAAGAAAGAATTAGGTGAATTTGTAATATTTTATGATCAAAAACTGATTTTTAGTAAACAACATTTTTGACAAGCTGAGTATCATACAGCCTTAAATTGTGGTTGTATTAATTTTATACATTTAGTGTATACATTGGATACTTTTTTTTAACTGTTAACGATAGAAAATATTATACACTAAATGTATAAAATTAATACAATTAACATTTAGAAAGGATATGTGGAAGTATTATTTTGATTTCGTGGTGGTATTAAATAAAAGTGTGCTCTCTCTTAGAGTACAAGTACTTTAATAAGTACGATGCTATAAGTACATACTTTTTTATGAAATGTGTAAATTGTTTTTTTGTGAAAGTTTTAATATCTATATTGTATTAATTGAATAACTGAACAAGAGTTAAATTATTTTTTAATAACATATTGAAAACATTTTCATATATTTTGGTATTCAGTTAATATTACGATAGTATAAAGATTATCAATTATTTTGTTAAGTATTAAACCAATTCGATAAATTGTATCAATAAGTTTAATAGGTTCAAATATATAAGAAATTATACTGAAATTTTTAACCGTGTAACTTAAAATTGTAGCTTAAGTTAACTATTCGGAATCAAACTTCATACTAAAGCTTTTTCCATCAATTGCAAGTGCCATGCGAAATGTTGTGGTCATCTGTGTACCGGAAATGGCCACTTGCAAGCTTTCAATTTTTGCAAGATTAAATTTTCAACAAGGGTATAGCTTGATTTTCTTGTTTTCAGCTATCACTTGTAATTTCTTATTCTTTATTTTCATATAAATAAGGATGTAAATGTTCCAAAGTATTAAATCTGCGAAAGTTCTTCACCGATTGCTTTGAAATTTCGTCACAAAATTTCTGTGTTTCTGCATTCTGCGCGTATTTTTATATATCTATATCACGCGTGGATAACTGCAGCAGGGAAACTTTCGGATTTCAAAGTGCAACTATGCATACCAATTAAGCCCAATTTATGCTAATTAGTGGTCACGGGAAAAAATAAGTGCTGTACGAATCAAATAAAACGCGATTTCTAGAAAAAAACCAGAAATAATTTAAGCCTAAGTTTAAAACCTTCCAAATCAGCTGCTGGTTACACTGATGAAAATTATGCTTATCATAGAAATATGATATTCATAAATGTTCATTCATAAATTGAGGAAAACAAACTAAACCCTAAAAGATACTATATTAAACAAACTATATACAGAGGTATACCGTTCAATAATATTTTTGTTGAACAACAAATTAAAAAATATAGAAATAGAATATTATAAAACCTAAGAATTAGCAATTCAGATAGCATATTCCTGTCAGGCAGATTCACTGCCATCCGAAAAATATAGTGGCTGAATTTGTGCTAATCCAGAATTGACTCAATTCCATTGAACAAAAACGACCGTTGAATGAACAATTTTCTGACAAAAAGTGTTCTAGAAACCAATGAAGTTGGCTCTTCTAATTGCATATTCAGGTGGCAATGCACATACCTGATAGGAATATGCAATCAGAAGTGCCAACTTCATTGGTTTCTAGAACACTTGTTGTCAGAAAATCGTTAATTCATCGGCCTTTATCTAAACGTCTTATATACTAAAATTTGGAGGAAATGAAAATGTTATACAAGCACTAACAAATAAATTAATCGACTTTTTTCTATATATTACACAAGAAACTGATGATTATAGTTTGAGCCGGCATATTCTCATTGGCACTACAACAGAAATGTGTCCTCATTAGACGGAGTGCCGGATGACATAAATGCTTGCTCTAGTTCGTGGCGACACGTAAAGATATTGAAATTAACTACAAATATGCGTGTCCAGCTGCAAAATGATCGGTCAGCTGAGATATTCTCACGCTAATTGCTGGAAATTGGGCACGGAAAAGCGAGGCAGTCACATACAAGTCCGTCAACACTGTTGAAGGCAGATGAAGCAGTTAATTATCCAATAAAATTTTTGTATTCACTCGATCTGCCAGGGAGGTCATCGCACGTGCTGCAATATTAAAAATCGGCGTGCCAATTATGTTACCAAATATCAATCAGCCAAAACTTTGCAACGGCACGAGGCTTGCAGTAAAAAATGGATGAGCAACGTCGTAGAAGCAACAATCTTGACAGGATCATTCAGAGGTGAAGATGTCCTCATTCCTCGCATTCCTATGATTCCATCGGAAATGACATGTCAATTTAATAAATTATTTAATTCTTTTCTTTCTTTTCCATTAAACCAGACTGAGCCACAGCACGCTTGATCGGGTTCAGCTAGTTTATACAGGACTAGTTAATAAGTTTGAAAGGAATGCAAAAACGTGTAAGTTGATTGAAAACACATACAAAAATAAATTTTTAACATGACTTTTTTGCCGTATCCACACAATTGTACTATCATGCAAGAAAAAGGATATAAGAAAGCATACTAAGAAGGAGAAAATTCTAAATTTACATTTTCAATAATAATGATCCACAGCAAGTAAGACAACTCTACTTGGAAGGTTTTAGGTCTAATCTAAACTTCTCACAAAATCGAAGAGATCGTTGTGATAAACATATTAAATATCAAATTTTTTTTTTTAAACAAAAGCCTTCATTTTAAGGTTATTGATGTGCAAGGCACTAATGAAGTCGTACCAAAATAGTTCAACACCAAAAAAATTGTTTTAAATATTGTAAAAATTGGCCTGAATGTCATTAATATTTCATTTTTACCAAAAAATTGATTCAAACAGATATTGTAAAAAATCCGCCTAAATGTCATTGAATTTTAATTTTTACCAATACATTCTTTATTTCTTTATTTTTTTTTTTGGTTTAGCATTAATTTAGTTCCAACTGCAAGAGCGTGCATATACGTGTGAAATTTGTGATAAACTATTCCTAAAAAGAGTTCATGGTACCTCCTTAGGCCAGCTCCTTAGGAGAGCTAGTTTATTATTGCACAGCTTCCCGTTTTGGATTTTAAAACTCAAAACATTGTTGATGAAACTCAGGATTATAACACTATCTGAGTCCGTATGCACATGGTGCCGTAGCCACTAAATGTTTTAGCTTCTATACAGCCAAGATTAATTGACTAATCCGGATGAAACTTCATACTTAAGCTGTTTTCATAAATTTGGAGGTGTCAGTGATTTTTGGCCGAAATCATTACTCCATCAGTCGTAAATGATTTACGTGAAAAATAATTATGAACTAAAAGATTCGAAATAAAATTTGTAACAAATAAACGGTATTGTTCAGATCAGTTTTCCAAAATTAAAGCGGAAGTGACGATTTTTAGCAAAAAAAAAACTGTTTTTTATCAGTAATTCGACTCCCGTACAGCATATAGATGGACTGATTGATCGAGATGCAACTGCATACCTAATGTTTTTCCACAAATTAGAAGATCCCAGTGAATGTCGGTCAAATTCGGTCCAACAAGACGTGACAGCTTCAAAAGAAGCGTTTTAGTTTTATTCGTGTATTTTGAAAAATGTCATTCAGATTCTAAATTAATTTTGCAATACCGGTCCAGATCAGTTTTCCATAAGTTGAGCGGAAATGACAATTAATGCGGCAAAAAAGAGTGATTGATCGCAATATCACTCCGTACTTAAGCTTTCATAGTGAGTTTTGACCGAGATCGGCGATAGCGTTGTTCTAAGGTCAGGACAGTTTTATGTGGGACTTAGTACATTATTGTTCCACGTTATACAGCATGATCGATGAGCATCATAGTTCTATCTCATTTCTTACAATCAAATATCTATAAAAATATATATATTTTATGAAAAACTTTTAAATTCGAATACAATTACTCATAATAAACTCAAAATATATCGCACGGAGATGCGTGGCACAGACAAAGAGTGACAATCTGACAAAAACTTCACCAACAACGTCAAACAACGTTGCTTAGATTAGTAAAAATTCGGGTGGCTGCATTGGGACAGCATATGTAATAGTAATTAAAAGAAAATCGAAACCATCCCTGGCATGTCACTATGCCGCATCCAGCAGCAGCGTGCAACCTCTGAGCTAAAATTCAATGTACCAAATCATTCATCGTTCCGAAATACAAATGATTATGTACCCCTAGAAATAAGGCGGCCAAATGCTTCAATGAGATGCTGCTCCCAAAATAAAAAATAAAATAAAATATTATGGGACATAGATTATTTGTAAAATCAAGTACCAAAATATAAATATACGCCATTAAAACTTGAATACTTGTTATCTCCTAATATACCAACGTTTTATATAACATAAATATGTAGATCCTGTTAAATTAAAATGCTTACCGTCTTAACTGAACCGTGATTGCCATTCTAATCATATACCCAAAATCCTCAAATTACTTTTAACGCTATGTATACAAAGCAACGTTTCTACCCATTAAATTGATGTACGATAAATTATTTTTACAATAAAAGCACATGTTATTTCACATGGTGCTTCATTAGATTTAAAATAACTAAATATTTTAAAGGACATAATAATTGAAATAAAGTTAATTTTTGGACATTGTTATCCAGCCAGAGAGCTGCTTAATTTAGTAGAGTGTTTTCATCATGTTTCGTATATAAATTTATCGACGAAATCAATTCTACTTTAGTTCTTGAGAAAATAAAATCTTACTTACTATTTTTTGTTGAAAAACTTTTAAAAAATATTTCAATTTATTTCTACAGAAAATAAATCGAAATTGCACGACAACTACTACTGCAAGGACCAAAAAACTTTTTGCTCAACTAAAAACTGTTTACTGGACAATAACAGAAAGAAAATTGATTTGTCGACCAAAAAAGTTAAGGTAAGCTTCTTTCTTTACCATGTTCGAGTATTACTTAATTACAAATTGTTTTACAAAATACATGATTTTAAATTCCAAAACGGTACTCTTAAGAATTTGAACTTTTAAGTGTACAGTCCAGCACACAATTTTCAAGATAAAGTAACAAGAAAATTACGACTGTCATCATATACAGTAGATTATTTCGTGTGTGTAGCAATGCTCTTAAAAAATTTTGCAAATTTCCATTTAAAAGACGTCTTGTTCTCGTGTTACGCCAGATTGCAATTTCACGACATATTTTTCAAAAATGTAAACTAGCTTAATAAGTTGCTTATTTCCTTTAGACCCGACTTAACATATGTTTTCGTTTTAAACAAAAAAAAAAAATGTAACCCATTTTATTTTAATATAAGAAAGCGAAATACAGAATATAAAATATAGAAATTTTTCCAACATCTTATATGAAAAAAAAAAATATAATTTTTATTTTTTTCAAATTCATACGAACATCAATCAACTTAAAAGGGTCTTATCGTTGCGAAAAAAACGAAAAATTTAAATTTCATGTTGAGCTATTCTCCTTTATGTTGTCTTGATAAAAAATATTGCATCATTTAATAAAATACAACAACAAAAAGCATATATTCCTAAAAAATGGAACAAAGTTGAAGAATGAAAACGAACTGTACTGAATAGACAAGAAATCCATATATAAACACTCGCCGGCAAAAGTTTACATACATCTTATTCTATACAGCAAGGGTATTTAGACTTGTGCCGGTGAGTGTAAATATTTATACATATCATGTTCATATTTACATATCGATGAAAAATTAACCAACTAGAAGAATCAAACAAAAACCTTTAAATTTATTAGATTCCTTTATTCAGATTTGCCCTCCAATTTATCTGATTTTATGGAGAACTCATATACCATATCGTATATCTTATTGATGACTATAAACGAAATCGAAAGTTGAAATTATATTTCTGAATCATGACCGTGACATATTAAAATCATGTACAAGGCTTATAGAAAATTGTTAACTTGCTATAAATATTTTGATGTATCAAATTAAAGTAAAACCATTTATTAAATATCTTATATATTTACGGAGATTGTCTGAAAAGTTTCCGACCTAACAAATATGCAAGAAATTTTTTGTACAAATTTATTTTTATTTCTCTACATAGTCTCCTTTTTGTATTCAGATTTTTTCTCTGCAAAATAGCTGCTTACGAAGATGAAGGTTTTCTGCCTTTACAACTGTAATATAAATAATAAGATCACTGACTTTTATAGTGTTGCCAGGGTTCAAAAATACTCTTCACTTTGTTTCTATTCCATTTATATTCTCTCAACTCATGATTTTTTAATTTTTTCCCCACTTTTTCGATCGTGAATAATAATTTTCAGTTTTTAACGAATAGTGAGTGAATAATGAAAAAACTATACCGATACTATCGATACTATCGAAAGTGATGATCGAATCGAAAAAGGTAGCAATTTTGTAACATTTTCGACGAGATGCGATAGTTAAATATGGCAACCCTTTTTCGAAAATGAAATGACAGTTCTTCATTCACAGTTTGCATGTCAAAAATTATTCTGCTTTTGAAACTCAATAAATTTTAATTGTTAAATTTTTATTCACGAGTAATGTAAAAGTGTAAAATGACTACTATAATAAACTTGGTATTATTGTTAAACGATGATGATTCGGATGTTACCAATGAGTCCCAAATATATTTTTACATTGACATTATTTTTACGTGGCCGCTATAATGTATTGCATTTAAGTAATGAAAAGTAAGTTTGTCATCTGTTGTACGTATGTCGCATACATATTATTGCAATTCACAAAACTGAATAAATGTATGAATTTACGTTATTTTATTTAAGATTTATTCAACCGTTCAGAGTGACAAAACATATCTTCCTTTATTTATGCGACCAAATAAAATCTCGATTGAATTTTGGAAGCAATTCTGGAATTTCTGGAAGCATACCAAAGTTCCACTAAACATAAAATTGGCAGCGGTTTTAAATTTTTTACGCTACAGGATCTTTTCAAAGAACTGTAGACAACATAATGTTGCATTCGATGCACCAATCAATGTCATCTACCTCGATATCGGATATTACAATGTACTTTAGAAAACACAATCTGCTGTCACTACATAATATTTCCGGATGAACAAGCCAAATCGGTACATAAAGAAAGGTTTTTTGAAAAAACTAGTCATCCTGACGTAATTGGATGTGTAGATTGCACCCATATAAGTATGATTTTCCCGGTTTAAAACGAACATATTTTTGTAGATCGGCGTGGTAATCACTCGATGAATGTTCAATTGGAAAGCACCCGAGCAAAGCACAGTACATCCTTCTTTATACATATTAATTTATTGTCATATGTATTTCATATTATTCTTTTGATCCTCTCTGTGTGCGCCAGATACCCGGGATCGGCGCATGATGCCGCAATATGTCAAATGTCCAAGGACGGAATGAAATTAAGAGTGTCGTACGAGAATTGGGAGCGTAATACTTGGTTGCTGGGCGATTCTGGATACCAGAATGCATGCTCGAGCGCTGCATTGGTGTGCTAAAACACTCTTTTCGGTGTTTATTAGGGGAGCAGGTACTGCGATATGATTTAGTAAAGATTTTCAAAATAGTAAATATGTGTGCGGCTTTGTACAACATTTGCTTAAAAAAATGAATTGCGAATGATTGACTTGCCACGGCCTGAAGAGAACAATGCAATTGTTTATGAAACGGATTTCGAACATGAAGAGCAATCGAGACAAGCCTCTGCCGTTATAATTCGAGACAACCTTTTCTAAATTGTTGTTAATATGTAAATAAAACAAAAATCTTATACAAAAATTATAAATTATAAGTTATAAGTAGGTATATTTATAAATTCCAATAAAAATTTAAACATAATCTTTTTTAATTCATTTTAATTGACTAATGTGCCCAGTGGCACTATTCTGGTAATTCCCCGGGAATAGGGAACTGGGGAAAGATTTTACATAGCTTTTATCTATAAATAAGTTTTTTCTGGCCTACTGAGAAAAACGTGTGATGTAAATATTTATAAAATGGGAATATTTTTTCCATTGTAGACACAATTTACCATAGACACAATTTATCGTGTGGACAATTTATCGTATGCCAGATCATCGTAGTTTGTAAAATTGACGGTATAATAAAATGATTTGTAAATAAAAATTAAAATGTCTTCGTTCGGTTTATAAAATGTTAATGAGTTCGGCCATTCCCATTTTAATTGATTAATAAATTAAGATGGGATTTTGTAATTGGATGGAAATGGGATTCTTAAATGATTTTTGGAAGAAGTTCTGGAATATGGCCACCTGGGACGGAACTCGGTAGTTTCTTAACCGATTATGATGGGACTGGGTATGTTGGATGGAAATGGGATTCTTAAATGATTTTTGGAGGAAGTTCTAAAATATGGCCACCTGGGACGAAATTCGGTAATTTATTAACCATGTTGGATGGAAATGGGATTCTTAAATGATTTTTGGAAGAAGTTCTGGAGTATGGCCACCTGGGACGGAACTCGGTAATTTATTAACCGATTATGGTGGGATTTAGTATGTTGGATGGAAATGGGATTCTTAAATTATTTTTGGAAGAAGTTCTGGATTATGGCCATGTGATACGGAACTCGGTAATTTATTATCCGATTTTGATGAGATTGGGAATGTTGGATGGAAATGGGATTCTTAAATGATTTTTGGAAAAAGTTCGGGAATATGACCACCTGGGACGGAACTCGGTAGTTTATTAACAGATTAAAAGAAACAAAACTGTTATACAATAAAAAAACTGTTGTACAATAAATTGTGTCCACGATAAACTGTTCTACGATAAATTGTTCTACGAAAAACTGTTCTACGATAAATTGTTACACCATAAATTTTTCTACGATAAATTGATTCCACGATAAATTGTTTCTACGATAAATTGTTCTACGATAAATTGTTCACAATAAACTGACAGTAAATCAAATCTAGCATGTTATTTTGAAATTGTTCTTGTTTTTTCCTTGTTCTTCAATTTCTTCGAATAATTTTGTCGATATTTTTTCCCGGCGACGTTGAGTTCTGTGGGGTGTTGTTGAGGCTGTACTAGCGATCGCTTCCTCAATTTGTGCACCATCGCTAACAACTTCGACTTCATTGTTTATTGTTTCTTCATCTGAGTGACCCGCATCTGTCCCCGCAACTAGTATAGTGGTTTCCATAATGCCCGCCAATTGTACCACCCGTTCCTCATAAGGATTTAAATGTACCGACAATGACCCTCCAACCGTTTGGTGGATATCGAGGTGTATCTTTCGAATTTTTTCTTTTATTTTATTTTTCTGATCGGCCCATACCTGAGGTCGATAGAAACAAATAGTCATTAATTATTACAAATTTTATTTGTACCTATTAATTGTAACAACCCTTTCTCCAAGATTCCTCGTCTCATACAGACGGCCCTTTGCCATTTAGTCGGTTGACCAGTTCCTCCCAACCCTTTTGCATGCTCTGCCGAGTATTTAAGTTATTGAAACTCCCGGATACCAGTTCTTGATGGTCTTCTAAATAGTTTAACATGATACCAAACTGTTTTGAGGTCCTTTTTTTGGGTAGAAAACAAATTAGGTTATGTCACAAAATTAACAATACAATTGAAATTCAACAATTAAACCCTATCTAATTATATAATTTACGTACCTGGCCATTTTAATTGTTTAAATTAATGATTATAATATATTTTAAAAATAATAAAACGCACACGGTATCACTAGCTTAGGGTTTGATTGATGAAATATCGATGGTATCGCTCATCGAAAAGGCTACAAAATACCAACTTTCCGAATGTTTTGATATTTTTTTGAAGTTCGAAAATTGTGATGTTACAAAATCTCGCCCCAAAAATTATATTTTTCTCCTGTCTGCTCCTTGCTAAAGGAACAGTTGGCGAATACTTTAGAAATTTTGTATTTCAGAATAAATTTTAATCCATGTGGCAATTGATTGTACTATCCAATTGTTTTTGTTTGAGAAAACTACAACAAACTGTTTATCTCTTTTGTTTTACTTTTTATATTTGTTTGAATAGATAAAAAAATATTTCACTACAGTGGGAATAGAGAATATATTTTTTTGTTTTCTATTTCATTTAAGATGAATATAATCAGTAAAATTTTGCTTACTGAAGTTTGCTTTTGCTGCTGAAACCTGATGTTGACCAATTCAATTGTATGAAACTTCATTAAGTACAAAAATAAGTAACAATTGTAACGGATGAAGGTCATATATAAAATCGAGGTGTACTACGAAATTTCAGGTTTTCCAAATCCCGGTTTTCAAAATCCAGGTTTACTTTTCTTGTTCTAGTTCTAAAATCTTGATGAGTAGAGGCTGACGGCTTCGATAACTCTCACCGAGGGGCTTTACATAGAATCTGTTAATGACACCTACTAAAAAGAAAAATAATTGTATTTATGTAACATTTTGTAATTGCAACATTTTGAAATGCAAATGTTATATATCGATCCCAGAAAAACTATTTCACTAAATATTCATTATTTCATTATAAAATAATCAAAATAATTATTTCGAAAAACAAAATTTTAAATAACAAGATTTTGTCCAACAAAATTTTGGTAAACTATATTTTATACGGTAAGAATCGAAATGATCGAAAAATCATTTTAGAATCCCATTTCAACAAAATCTGTTAAAAAATGGCCAAATTCCATCTCTATTAGCCCTTTTCAAGAACTGTATCGCAAACTCATTCTTCATTTTTGTTAAAAAATCATTTCAGAGTCCCATTTTGACAAGTGTCAGATTTTTTAAAAATTTAAACTGGGATTTCCTAAAAATCGGGATTTTTTTTTATACAAAATCAGGATTTTGGATAACCGGAAAACTATGATTTTAAAAACCTGAATTTTGAAAACCAGTGTTTTGAAAACCGAGATTTTGACAAACCGGGATTTTGAAAACCATGATTTGTTTTTCTTCTTCTATTGTGAAACGTATATCAATGAGTCGAAGTTTAGTAATATATTGTTGATACAATCTTTAGGAATGGCCAAGATGAGATCATCAACATATCTCTTCACATCCGCAAAATATGAAATAAATCTATTTGCCTAATTAGAGTATTCCAAGGTGCTGCGATTTGACACCTCTCGATTATTTGCTGTAGGGCTACGTAAAGTCACTGCTTTATGCTGATAAACCAGCAACAATGCCTTGGAGGCCAGCATTGTTCGTGTTATTCGTGACATACGGCCAGCACTGCTTGAAAAAGTGGCCCAAATTTGGACGTTCAAAATACGTTTCGTCAAGAACAGGCATGCGATGCCCATATGCCCGAAATCATTTTCAAATATTAATGCCATATGTATTGATCTTTCGAATCAAAAAAACATGTTGATAAAAATTTAATTTTTTGTGTTATTTTTTAAAATTTCAAATTCTATCAGGCTTAAAAAAACTCCCCTTATAACATTATATATGTTTGGTGCTATTCCAGACAATTTGATATTCATAATATTCGTTTTAGAGCTAAGGCCCATATAATGTACGTCAAACTAGCGTCTAAGAATGCGAAGATCATTATTAATCTTCTGAGTATTAACATCACTAGTCTTGGACCTATAAACCAATCCCACATCATCGGCAAAGCCAACAGAATGCCTTCTAATTTCAAATGGTAAAATTGAATTAATATAAATCAAAATAAGATTGGTTCTAAAACTGAGCCCTGTGGTACTCCACACTTGACTTTTCTAAAATCGCAAATTCAGCTCGAAATTTTGACTCCTTGTTGTCTATCTGAACGATAAGAACGAAACAAGTCATTCGAAATGCCGCGAATTCCAGCTTTATCTAACTTTAATAATAATACGTCATGATTTACTGCGTTTTGTAATGTCAGCAACAATACAATACGGATTTTTGATGTTCTCCAAAAGTTTAGACCTAGACAAAACTGAAAGTAACGAAATTGGACCATAATTACCCAAATTTGAGGGAATCACCTTTTTTATAGAGTGGTATACAACAGCTTTCTTGAGAACCTCAGGAAAAACAACGCTTGACATGCTCAGATTACAAATAAAACATAAAACAAGTGAAACGAGCGGCCCAACATATTTGATCAGAGAATTGCTTATGTTATCATAACCACAAGCCCTTGAATTATTTGCTAAAGTAAAGAAAAACGATTTCTGCTGTAGGGACCAAATACTGCGACTCTTCTAATGCAGTTGAAGTTCTACGCGCGATACTACCTTTAAGATCCTCAATGACGTTAACAAAATAATTATAGAATTCGTTTGCAATTTTAAGTTCCTCTTCCAGAATTTCATTATTCTCGATCATTATAGACGCAATAGGGACTTTTTCCCTATTACCGTTCAAAAATTCGTTTACAAGACGCCAATGAGTTTTTAAGTATTTTTTACAGTTGTGAAAACGTCAGTAATAATATAGTTCCTTTTCTATCGGAATTTCCTCCGTTTAGGAAAAATTTAATTGACCTATTCAATCGGTATTAGTACAATCGGTCTGATATTTAATCTCTACAAAATGTAGTCAATAGTACTCGAAAAACTATCACTAACTCTAGTAAAACCTTTAATTAGAGAGATCAATCCAAATATCCAAATGAAGACATCATTTGAAGATATTTATTGACATTTTGATTCACAGAAATTGAATTCGAAATATCAATATTTTGATCACCAATGGTAATTGAATTTTTGGTTTTAATACGACTTAGATAAACTGTAAATTCTTCAATAAATTCTAGCATTGAACTAGAATGAAGACGATATACTCCAACGACAAAAAAACACTGAGAATCGATTAGTAAATTATTCCTTTTTTAACGTTTTTCTAACAAAATTGAAACTTAAACCTAACCTCACATATGATACAATACCTCAGGCTGAGTAACTATTGTTACAGCCGTCAACCAAGTTAAAATTAGGAATGCGATAACTAGAAACTTCATCACTATCAATCTAAACCTCTGAGAAACACATAATACCAGGCAAGGTGGTATAGGAACTGAGATGTACAAAAATTTTATCACGATTTTTTCGTAAACTACGAGAATTTTGGTGAATTATACACAAGGAGTTTTCATCTTTGGAAGTAGAGCAAATATTCATTATAACTCCCATCCGTTTTCCTTATGAATATCTTCGCATTCCGTACCCAAAGATGTTTATAAGTCTTTTCCTATTTTGCGGTTTTAGCTAAAAAATGTAAATCACGCAATTTGAGGCTTAGAGTTTCGTTGGTGTAAATAGCGTTGTTTGATTGAAAGCCACAGTACGACGCCTTAAGATATTTTTAAATTTTCTTTGCATCACTTCAACTTTGGTGTTGCCACAACAAAACTTTACACAAAGTTTTCCACTTCCTGGGCCAGAATTTCTATGTTTCAAACAATGTAAATGATTTATATCTGTGGAATGAATTTGTAAGCCCAAGCCATCATTTAGGATGCGCATTACAATTTCTTCAGTGTTTTCATTTTTAGCAAATGGAACTTTAACCAGATCGATTGAGTTTGGATACTCAAGCTGCTCTAAAGCATCGATTCTCTTCTGCATTGCTGTAACTTTCTTTTTTAAATTCGTATTTTCCTCCATGAGATTTTTTACGAAATTTTCAATTTTTTTATCCAAAGCTTTTCAATTTTCTGTGGATTTATTTCTGATCTGTTTAATTTCACTACATATTGATCAACTGATTGATCAACGGATGTTCCGGTGTCATTGAATAAAATAACAGTTGATTTTCTTTTTTCTTTTTCACACATACCGTACAAGACCACTTTTTTTGTGAAGATAATCAATATCGATATCTGTTAATGCCACACCAAGTCTAACGGCCAATTTTTCGAAATTCCTAAAAATGTGAACTTTGTATAGACGGATAAAAATCCAGATTCTATACAAAAAAGGCTAGTCCCAGATAGAGAATGAAAATTAGTAAAATGTTTTCGATATGCGCGGTCCAAACTATAAAAAAAACTTGTTTCTGAAATAAAAAAAAACATCAGATTGAAAAACTCCATCCAACGAAAGTTTATAAAAATAAAACCAAGGACAAAAAATTTAAAGTTTTGTTTACCAAAAATATAACCTCAAAAACTCAATACAGTGTTGGCACATTTCACCCATATGTATAGGTTTCGCAATCAACGGGGAAACGCCCCACGTGCACGTACGATGCATTTTACTGTTTAGACGTCGCATTTAATTTGCACTTCATGCAAAAATACGGTGTGTATCTTGTTGTTGCTCGATGTACAGAAATTGTTGATCGATCATGATTTAATTCAATTTTTTGACTCTCAGTTTGATTAAAGTGCCATATATTCACTACAATGCCAATTAAACAAAAAACTCATCAATTTTTACTTCTAGTCAAACTGCTATCTTTTCAATATAAAATCGTTAGGTTGGCGCGCCTAAGATCGCGGTGTGCGCACCAAATATCGTACAAAAATTTTCGTTTTAACCATCCTCTTGATGTTTTATTGATTATCACAACCTTCTTTTTGGATTCGTGATACTCAGACATAACATAAAATGAATGCAAAGCTTTATTGAAATTAAGCCACCCAATTTTGATGCGAACCATTACCATCGCGTAGTTATAGTGTTAAATTTTAGAGATAATTAACAAACAAGCGCACAAAGAACAAAATCGTATTATAAGGAAATGGCACAGGAGAGATGTGGGCGATTTTATTTGTGATGATGAATAAGGGCAACCATACAAAATGTTATTTTATGTTTGAATTAAAATGAAACACGAAATGTTTTTAGGAAATTTTATTTTTTCCATATTTTTTCCTATTACGGTGTTTGTGTACCATTTGAACGAGGAGCAAAATATTTTGACGAAAATATTTTTGTTCTGCGGAAAATTTAAGATTAAAGTTTTGGAATGGAAAGCAAACACTATGAATGTAAAATAATTATAATAATAAAAAATTATAAACATAAAAGAAATTTAATTATGAATTTTTAATGTTAATTGATATGACGCCCTTGTAATTAAAAGAAAATCTTTGAGAAAACGCTTTTTTACATCATGTCACATCAATTAAATTAAATTATTACATTTTCATATAACAAATTATGAAACAGGAATTTTGCTTAAATTGCAGGGTGGTCTAGCGTCTTTATTTATCGCCTCCCTGTACAAACTATTCATTAATCAATTCAAAAGATCATTTTTCATGATGTCTTGTTTACAATACGTATATATATATATACATCTCAATGTTTGAATATGCCTTCAGCAATACACTTACAAAGATAATTAAAAATGGGGAAGACGTTAGATAACAAATAACGTATGTGTTCCTTCATATCTACATATAGATTTAGAATTGGTTTCAAACCGCATTTCAATTTTAATTAATGCCAGTTGTGCTTTGAATAAAAATTTCCTATTATGTATTCATTTTTCATACCTAATTACATAAATTTGTTATTGTTTCAAATTTTGTAAATATAAATATTTTAGTTTTACATCGTAGATGAATTTAAGGGCTGACATATTATACTGGGAAACATGATAAAACCAATGTTTCATATTTCTTTTTGGTAAAAACAAATATTATTTACAATTTATATTTAATTTTTTGTTGCTTCTTCTGGTAATTAATAATTCACTCAGTTTTATTTAAAGTAAACAAGCTTTTAGAGTTCTGGTGTGGGTTACAAATTGAATTTTGTATTTTACATAAAATTCTATTCATCGTGCAAGCATCAGTTGGCGATCCATCCTGCCTATTTTGTCCCCTAGAGTCGGTTTTGTCCTAAGTCGCTATATTGTTAAGGCTATTTTAATTCGCTGATTACGTTAAGTAATGGGGGTTGTATCAATTTTTATAATTTTTTGAAATATAAAATTATTATGAGTTGTTTTAATACTTGAATAAAAATTTAACGTCTTTTAACGTTCAATTTTAACAGGCAGTCAGTTTTATGTTACCTCATAAAATTTTTCGTTTAATTTTAAAGTGGTGAGGTAGCATTTATTCTTAATTTTTTAAGTTCGTTTGTGCTACTTTACAGTGGTTTTTATTTGTGTCATAATTAGTGATTGACTCCGTATAAAATATATAACAATAATTTATAAATAAGTGTAAATAATATTGAAGAAATTGTTGCTGCATGCTTATCTGCAAAAGCGATGGGTCTCACAAACAGGGCTTTTATAATTTACTTACAAATTGAACTGAAGTTTAAAAAATTTCGTACATACGTATAAAGCGTGTTATCAAAGTGGGAGACAATTTTTCAAAATTATTTATTTCTATGAAATTTATGATTCATATTTCACATTCACTTTTCTTTTTAAACCGTTCGCAATGACCACAGAACGATGACGGGCCTTTAAAATCCACGATATTATTCTTAAAGCCTTTTACTGAATGTTACATATGGGACAGAAGGGTGGCACGAAGCCCACCCGCCGATTTCATCTAAACACGCAGAGGCCTCCTTCACGGTGATTTTGCCGACTAGATTTCAGAGTTTTGGGTCGTGGGGTAGTTAAAGCTTGCGTGTTCCTGTCCAACACCGTGTAACAGAATAATAATAAAAAAAACTAAAATATACTAAAAACTGAAATTAAATTAAAAATACCATAATTAGTCGTATGAAACTTGAGGAAACGTAATAAATTTAATAATAACCGGGTGCGCCCATCCAGGAACGACCGGATCTCTTCCAATGACATGTTCAATGTCTGCTGACCCATCAATCCCTAAAGTCCGATGCCCAGCCACCACAAAGGCGCATAATAGGGTAGGGACGTTTATCACCAACAGAGAAGGCCTCTTTTCACCCGGAGAAACCTCTAGCTAATCTTCCACAATTCACACTCCGACACCTGGAAACTATCGGAGTGCCACGGGGAGACCGCGTAGATTTTACGGTCGTCCCCGAATTGGCGACACATACGCTCGAGTCGCCACTCCGACCCTGTGGATGTCCTGCTAAGGGGATGACCGGGAGAGACAAGCCCAACCTGCAAATAAGGGACCGACACGAAATGAGGATCCCCCGTCTCAACATACCAACCGGAAATTAAAGTTACTACTTCATTGTATTGTGTCAAAAAAAAAACAAATGACAAAAATGACATAAATAATAATAACCGGAAAAAACGATCCCGGCCGCAAAAAAAAGGCGAATGGAACCGAATGCCAATGAGAATCGTTGTGCAATTTTTATAACAAAATTTTCAAGAGAAAAGAAAATGATCGCGGGTACCAAAACGGAAATAAATAAATATGGTCGCCGAAAATGATTAATTTTGGAGTGAAAAGAACCCGGTCTCGCGCACCACCACCACCAAGTTGGTGCTCGATTATAAATTAAAATAGACGTTGCGGCGAACATACACGCTGGGCTTTGGCTCGCCTTACCGAAAATAAATTTGGGCGTTATTTCGCCTTAAACCGCAGATAATCGTTAAATGGCTTCAACTAGCCCTCCGTAGAAAACGTTAGGTGTCATTCGCCTTTCAAATTTCGGCCCCAGAAAAAAAATGCGTAGCACAGGTTATACCGCGTATCGTGTCGGCCTCCTTATAACACTGGGTTACGACTTCCACACCGACAAAATAAAACTAGTCGGACCAAGCGTTAGAACTTGGTGGCTATATTACTTTCACTCTTAAAACAAATCAACTTATGAAAATTTGTATGTAGTCTTTCATGGAGGTATCAATAATAAATAACTCAAACAATACTTCCGTAATTTCCAATATTGTTTTTTGAAATAACTATAACGTTGTTGCATTAGGAAAAAAAATTAGTAACTGCTTTTCATACGCATATATATTGGGATCACAAAAAATCGTAAGCCCCCCATACACGGTCAGTTTTGAATGGCAATCAACGGCATTCGCGACTGATGATTGATAACTTCCATATTCGGTCAATCAAGAAGGATTGATCTTCATTCATTAAATTATTTTGTCAGTCACACGTGGACTGATGTTCACTGTACCTTTCTTTTTATGACATTTTTTCTACTTTTTTATGATTCATGGGTTGCACTCGGGTCGATTCCTTTCATTGAAGCACCTTGTAATATATACGACATTTTTCTTTTTGTTGCCAGATGCGAGAAGAAACAAAGCGGATGATTTGCTGATACGTGAACATGCTACGTATATTTAAATTGATCGTGAGAGAAACATTCATTTTCTAGATTCACGCCACAATCACTCAATGATTGTCCTTGTGATTTGTTGATCGTTATGGCGAATGCAAGACCAATCGAAAATACGTTTAAACTCGAATGGCATGCTGTAAAATTTCCTTTGAGTATTGTCATGTGAATCACATTGCCCATGAGTTTTCTCACCACCAAACGCATTCTGTTACATAATTTTGGATGGTTCAGGTTTCGAAACATGATGACTATCGAGCCGACCTTCAGTTGAATATTGTGCGGAGGCAAGCAGGCAGATTCAATGAGTTTAAAAATTCAGTTGAATAGTTGGTTGCTTCGTCTTCGTTTATTACATAGTCGATAGATTTGAAGGAATGCAGTGGACCAACGATTAAATTTTGAATTGTGAAGTCGAAATAATGATAGAAAATAATGTGCGTAACTGACTTGGGGTTGCAGAAATAATTGCTTCGACGATTGCCATGATGCAATGTGTATCGTTTTCAAGCAAGTTGAGCTGTTGACATGCAGCATGAAATGTTGGGCACACTACACCGTTGACAGTTGAAATTGATTCCGACCCACAAACATTCACCAGCATCAACCGCAAGTAGAAGCATTCGTCATTCTTTGGATGAACTGTGTAAATGCGACCAAAAGCATCAGTACAACGTTGAAATTTTTCCGATGAAGCGTTTCAAGTGTAATAACGTGGCATCTCAGAGTACTGCAATGTTCGTTCAAACGGATCAATTTGGCAAACCGAACAAAAACTGGTCAATGTTGTCGCTGAAGGTGTTTCAGCACGTTCAGCAACATTCGATGCGTAGAAATAAACTCTGAAACGGGTTAGCTACTACTTACGTAGAAGCCCATCTGCATCATATAGACTTACTGTTATCCTCTGGTACCCCAGCTTAAATCAGCCGCAGCTCAGTCGGCAGGGAAAAACGGTGAGGGTTTTGGGGTACCCAAAGTTGATACAGCATGAATTATGCCGTCAAACTAGGGAGTAAACAAAAAAAATTAGGGAATTGGGAGTTGACCGAATCGGTGGGATCCATGCCTCACGTTACCAGCATGTCCACCGTGGTTGTTTAATAGTAATTTAGAGTAACATAATTACTCTATGTTACACATAAAAAAAATAAAATAAAAAATATGAATTGTTTATTTGTGGCTTAAGGCCCGATGGTTAGTAAAATTTATATTTTTAAATTGGTAAAGTGTTCCAGAAAAATAAAGCCCGCGTGCTGACGCACTGGTGTGGTTTTCGCTCCTAACGAATCAGCTATGGTGGACCCTTTACCAATTGGGCCTCGTTAGTTAGTCGTTATGATTATTGCCAATAAATTTTGCACCTCTCCGCTTCGCCAAAACCAAAAAAATACACAGAGTACTATAAACGTATACTTTAATTATCAATTTTATTTTAGTCTTTACACAATCCTCTTACTATGTACTAGAGATTTCTAACTCTAAACTTAACCCTAACAAAAAAAAACTGTGACAGCCTTAAAGCTAAAAACTGAACTCCTCACTAAACATTTTTTGTATATCATTAATGAATACTCAAAAAGGAATGAAATTTTTGGACTGTGATCACAAAATGTATGGAAATGATGTACAACAACGTGACATCGAATTTTGCTGAATCGATGCACGCGAAACACCTTTTTTATGAAATAATGCGGGGCAATGCGTCGTAGTTGCTGCAGATCTTGCAGAATTGCTCTTTTCATTGTCGTATCGATCGTTGGACGCCGATCAAGTTGTTCCTCCATATTGTCCATAAAGTAAATTTGGATGAATTTATGCAGTGCGTCTTTAACCGGTTGCAATGATCCAATTCGGTGGTGAATTTGCCCTTTAATTTGTAAATTCGAAGGTGAAGTCAGAATTACGGATTTATAATCACCAAAAGAAAATGAACGGTTACTCTCTCGAGCAGAAATGACCTTCAATTTTGGAATGAATCCGCGTTCTTCGATAATGTCTCTTCGAAATGTAGTCATATGGAAACATCCGTTGTATCTTAGCCATGAATGCAAGGACGCAGGTGGCGGAGGTAATATTGGCAATTTCACCTTGTCACTGGGACAGCACAATCCAGGCGTTTCCCTAGCGAACTTCAATGCACTGCAATGGTCACACACAACCTCCATTAGCCCAATTCGTACAAAAGGATGCGAGCTGTAGTCAATTGTGTAATCGTATTGAAACACTACTCGATTCAAATCAACACTTGAGGCATTTCTTATTGCACGTCGATGATTATCACATTTTTGATCTGTGCGGATTTCTCATTGCCAACTGAGCTGTTTGACGTACTGCCTCTCTTTGTTATTGTCTTTGTGAAGCACTAAGTCGGGTCATACTAACGCGATGCTCTTCTTGTGTGATTCCTTGTTCATCTATGCAGTGAATTGATTCACAATATTTCGAATTCTAATTGCATTACGACTTCGTGGTGAAAGATTAGTCTTCTGGCTCGCGGCTTTATAAATGACACTGGATAATTAATTAAATAACGTTGTGCTTAGAGTGTCCAAGTGGCCTAAGCCGATCACAACCACATCGTTACGTAGAATCAATATCGGGAGTAGGGACTGTACACATAAGAAATTTAGCTTAATAAGATATTCCACTTTATTTTAATTAACAGGTTTCCACCATTTTACTGCCTACGTCCCATTCTAATTATTGATTTTTATCGACATTATGAATACGACACAAGAAAAAAAAGAACAAAAATCAGAAGAAAAGAAATACCAAAATAACCAAACTAAGAATATAACAAACAAATAATAATAATAAAATAATAAGAAATTGAAAGAAATTAAGTTAATACACCCATCCCTCGATTTGCACGGTACTGGATTTAAAAAAAATAATAAAATTGTAATGTTAAAAAGGTACTAATATTTTGACGTTCTTCGATGTGCTTTAAGTGGTGGTACCCAAGTACTGAAATTTACATTAGAGCGACTGAGATACAAAATTTTAATTTTATGGGACAAATGTTGGGGAAATTTTGACATCAACAAAAACTAACCTTTGAATTATTTAAAGGATATGAAAAATCTTTATTATTAATGTTTGACAATAATTTTATATCCTAAAAATTACTAAAAAAAATAAAGATTATTGTTGCGATGAAAACTTAATTTGGATAATTTACGAAACTATCTAAAAGTTGTGTTGCTATAAATTATGTGAGGGGAAAACATAAAAAGTCATTCAGCAGGCGAAAAGAAATAAAAAGAGCGTGTTGTGTCAACGCATCAAGCGCAAAATGTTACTACACACCATAAAAATATCAAAAAACTAAAAGTTTGCTGGGAGTGGAAATTTTTTTTGTTTTATTGCCATAAAAAATAGTTTGCTTGATATTTTTTATTTATAATTATGGCAACAAAACAAAAATTTTCAAAAAAAAAAAAAAATATTGATGTGCGGGTCACACACAGAGAGAATCTATATTTTTATCTCGTTCTAGTTTTCTGCGAAATAAAACGCTGTGTAGTGGAATAGGCCCATTAAACGCTATTATTTAATTTTTGTATTTTACGCCGTAAGACGCTCTCAGGAAATGTCAAGATCGAAAATGGTTGAAATGGAGAATTGGAGAATTCCCTTTAGTTGTGTTGTTTTATTCATATAAACTTAAACGTTTTTAACTTTATCAACATACAATTCTTGTAGACCTACGTCCACAACAGGAAAGAACACGAATCTTTCAAAATAGCATGTAATTTCGTTAGAAACCAAAATCAAGTTTTTGGATAGTTTGAAATCGGGACTTCGTCGGATTTCAACTAGTAAACGGGATCATGGATAGATCGAATAACGGTATAATGAGAATACCGCTAGGCAGTAATTCTATTAAACACAAAGCGCTTTATCTTTTCAACCAAATAAAGGATATGGGTTCCACTACCTCGAATACCAAATTTTCAGCCCCAAAATCGAAAACATTCAAAAAACGGCATAACTTACATAATCTTCAACTAAAAGGTGAAACTGCGCCCGGTGATGAAAAACCAGCCAAGGAATATCCATCCAAATTGACCAAAATTATTCAAGATAATTTTTAAGAGCCCAATCATTTATTAAATGCCAATAGAACCGGAATGCTTTGGAAGAAAATGCCGAAATAAACTTACATCGGAATCGAATGTTAAAGCCATTCTTTATTAGCCAAGCTCAAAAACCACGAGCGATTAAAGGCTTTAACATAAACAATTTACCAGTCCATTGGCGGACAAATAAAAAGGTTGGATAACTTGCACTTTATTTGAAGGTTGGTTTTACCAGTGCTTCGTTCCCGAAGTGAAAAGCTATTTGAAAAGGAATTTCGAGTTTAAAGTGCTATAAATTTACGGCATCCAAACGTTAAAATTGAGTTTTTGACCGGAACATAATTTATACTTTTATGGCATTCTATATTAGAAAAAATTTTGCCGATATTTTAATGTATGTGAAGATAGCCCAAATTCCATCCCCGATAAATGCGATGGCAACACTAGTTGTTGCTATCATGACATTTTTTTACTCTCAGCCCAAAAAATCTCCACATATCATGAAATTTTTGACTATCAGCCCCGAAAAGTTCGACATTTTTACTCTCAGCCCAGAAAATATTTACTGTCATGACATCGAAAACTATCACGCACAAACTTTTTCGGGGCTGAGAGTAAAATTGTTGTTTTTTCATGATAATATGGAAAAAGAAAAATTTTCGGGGCCAAGACAAAAAAATTATATTAATTATTTACCAATCCCCGATTATATTTTTAAGAAATTGTACGTGATTTATTTTATGATCGAACTAATAGCTTTAGTCTGGTGATTCAAAATAATTTTGAGATTATGTTAGAATTTTTCTATGGAATAAAGTTGCAATATAGTCCATCAAAAACACCAGATATTAAATGGCCGGACTATGATGTTACATCGGGTGAAAGAAGAACATTTAACGTATTTGAAATAATTTTTTGAGAATTTTTGTATGTTTAGTATTCGAGATATAGTCCATTGAATTCAAAAAGTATTCGTTGGCCGGACTAGTGGGTTTACATGCGGTGAAAGAGGAACACTTAACGTATTTAAAATAATTTTTTGAGAATTTTTGTATGTTTAGTATTCGAGATATAGTCCATTGAACTCAGAAATTATTCGTTGGCCGGACTAGTGGGTTACATTGGGTGTTACAGGAACATTTAACGTGTTTGAAATAATTTTTTGAGAATTTTTGTATGTTTAGTATTCGAGATATAGTCAATTGAACTCAGAAAGTATTCGTTGGCCGGACTAGTGGGTTACATTGGGTGTTACAAGAACATTTAACGTGTTTGAAATAATTTTTTGAGAATTTTTGTATGTTTAGAATTCGAGATATAGTCAATTGAATTCTGAAAGTATTCGTTGGCCGGACTAGTGGGTTACATCGGGTGAAAGAGGAACATTTAACGTACTTAAAATAATTTTTTGAGAAATTTTGTATGTTTAGTATTCGAGATATAGTCCATTGAACTCAGAAATTATTCGTTGGCCGGACTAGTGGGTTACATCAGGTGTTACAAGAACATTTAACGTGTTTGAAATAATTTTTTGAGAGTTTTTGTATGTTTAGTATTCGAGATATAGTCCATTAAATTCAAAAAGTATTCGTTGGCCGGACTAGTGGGTTACATCGGGTGAAAGAGGAACATTTAACGTATTTAAAATAATTTTTTGAGAATTTTTGTATGTTTAGTATTCGAGATATAGTCCATTGAACTCAGAAATTGTTCGTTGGCCGGACTAGTGGGTTACATTGGGTGTTACAGGAACATTTAACGTGTTTGAAATAATTTTTTGAGAATTTTTGTATGTTTAGTATTCGAGATATAGTCCATTGAATTCAGAAAGTATTCGTTGGCCGGACTAGTGGGTTACATTGGGTGTTACAGGAACATTTAACGTGTTTGAAATAATTCTTTTAGAATTTTTGTAAGTTTAGTATTCGAGATATGATATGAGAAATGATATCTTGAATACTAAACAAACAAAAATTCTCAAAAAATTATTTCAAACAAGTTAAATGTTCCTGTAACACCCAATGTAACCCGCTAGTCCGGCCAACGAATAATTTCTGAGTTCAATGGACTATATCTCGAATACTAAACATACAAAAATTCTCAAAAAATTATTTTAAGTACGTTAAATGTTCCTCTTTCACCCGATGTAACCCACTAGTCCGGCCAACGAATACTTTCTGAATTCAATGGACTATATCTCGAATACTAAACATACAAAAATTCTCAAAAAATTATTTTAAATACGTTAAATGTTCCTCTTTCACCCGATGTAACCCACTAGTCCGGCCAACGAATACTTTTTGAATTTAATGGACTATATCTCGAATACTAAACATACAAAAATTCTCAAAAAATTATTTCAAATCTGGAATATTAAATAATAATAATAATAAACATTCAAATATCTTCTTCTTTTATTTCTACTCTCATTACATTTGTGAACTATCGTGATAGCAAGTATTATCGGGGCTGACAGTAAAAATGTGTCTATTTTTTGGGCTGAGAGTAAACAAAAAAATGAAAAGAATAATTTTATCGGTTTGGAAGCAAAATATTTAATAATATATGGTGATATAAAATAAATTCAATTCGCATTTTAAAATATTTTATTTTGTTGATATTATTAAACAAATCATTTTAATTATGTTTCTTCTTTTGGTAATAAATTGTACTCAAATATTAGAATTTAAACCAAATGTTTTCTTGATAGTATATCTAAAGTTGTATAGTATTGCCATAAGCAACTTTTTCGATTTTCGGGGATAGAAATTTGGGCTATCTTCACAGAGGTGATATTTTAAGAAAATTAGATGAAAATGCGCTTCTTACTGTTCTTGAAGTGTGAATTTTTTTTTACTATTTTCAATTGTGTGATGAATATTAGTTTGGCAGTGGGCAAAATTAAAAATACAACTCTTAATGTATGCTGGAACATCATCTGAATGAGTCAGAAAAATACTGTGCCGTCAACCGTAATGCTCCATTCAAACATCGTCGATCCAGCACATGCTCTCGGACACAGATTCAAAGATTTTGGTATTATCGAAGTTAGAGGTATTGTTTGAAGATACGGAAATCTTGAATGTCGATCTCCTAGAGTTGACCAATATACACCAAAACTAAGTGGAGAGGACCCGCAGTTAGGCAGAAGTTTGCAAACGTTCTTTAAAAACATAGATCCTGAAACAGACTGAGCACTAAAATTTCAAAGAACACTTAAAAATGTACTCATGCAATATGAAGCAATTCACTAATTGAATTCGAATAAAACAAAATCATTGCTTAATTCTGAAACCGATAAAGTAATGCGGACAACATAAATCATCGCCTGTGATAAAACGTCTATCAATGATTCCGATAGCGATGTAATAAATGCGATTTTAAGGTTCGGATATGGGGATTTAATGTAAATTTAATTTTAATGGTTTTAATTTACGTAACGTGAAATGTTTTTATTTCAATATTAAACAGAATGATTTTTTTGTTAATCTTTGCAGTTTTTTGCAGTTCGCTTTTTCACGTCCTTACCTTATGGAGACGCTTGCTAAATCGAGGACCTACAGGTAAAGGACCGATTTTCATAACCCTCTCTACATTTCATAACTCCAAGTCAGCCTATTGTACGTACTGGCATGGAAGATTGGTCGGTCCATGAGTTCTGCACTCCAACAGAGGGTCATAGTTGTGTTCATTTTGGTCAAAGATCGTAATCTGATCATGAAAGATTCCTTTGGCATTCTGCCCCTATCGGGATTCGAACCCGGTACCCCGATAAAAACGTCAAAAGTTTATGTACCGTTTGGTTGCGGTTTGCTTTGTTTTACATAGTTCGAGAGAACACATTTATGCGTATCGACTGTAATTTAATCAAACGGCACAAGCGACAAAATTTCCAAATTCGGATTTTGATGGTTAATTGTTCTCCTTTCTCTCTTCTTCCGAGAACTGTAGTTAGAATAGAAATAACAAAATCAGAATCATCATTTTTTACCGTTTTTCTACAAGAAAAATGGCACAAGTTTGCTCTTTCGTCAGTTTTCATCTGTGCAACCGGCATAACGCATAAAATTTCATATGAAATGGTTGTGGTCATCGGTCACATATTATTTAATTAAAGTAATCGTTAAGTATCTTTAATTCACGTTAATAAACAATAATAAAGGAACTATAGTAAGTTTGAATTTTGTGTGGTTTTGTGGAATTTATAATAGCATAAGTTGAATAAAAATTGTTATTTTTCGATCACTTGTGCCACTTGTAATAAAATTGTCAAGAGCACAAGCGACGTCTATTACCAAGGGAAAATAACGTTTTTTAATTGTTGTTTATCTCAACCAACGTTAAACAATAATCATTTTTTTTTTGTTTAAGTGATTTTAAATCTATGTTTGAATAGTTTTTTGATAGTTTAAGTTATATTTCATTAGTGAGTGTCCTAGTTCGCAAACTAATTTATCTCATAAATGGCGCTTATGCCAGATCGATTTTAGAAATTCATTAAAGTGGTATGTTAATTTGGTTATAAATTTCCCTATTATTTCGGTTTAATTAATGGCTAATAGTTTTATTAAAATTTAAAAAGTATAAAATTTAATTTGTTGTTTCCCACAAGTAAAATAAACATTAAATATTGTGAGCTATCAGTAAAACATTTTGAGCAATATTTTTACTGAATTTAGGACTTGTGCCTTTTGGGTTTTCATTTCAAAAAATGATATCTCGCGGTAAAAGATTCATAGATTTGGTGCGAAAAACGAAAGAAAATAATACCGGCAATATAGAAGATAAAATTGAATCTACTTTGCCTGTATTATGTGTGACCATAAACAGCGAAAGCACACATAAACAACAAGTTCTAAATGCACAGGTAACTCAACTCTTTTATAATAACGATATACATACTAGAATTTTACCTGTATAAATGGCATATAATTAATAAATTAGTACTTCCTTTCAGACTTCGACAGATCCTAGACAAAGAGAAATATATGAAGCCAAATTGGTATTAGCTCCAAAAGAAACGTCTGATGCCAGTATTAATAATAATGTGAACCCAGATGCAATAATGACTATGGATGTGGATGACGGGAATAACGGTTATTTACTTCCACAAAGTTTAAACGAAGATGTCCCTTTGATTTTTGAATCAGATTATTTTAGTAACCCGCAGGTAATTTTTACCCAATAAGAAAAATTTATTTTACGCTAATTACATAACACGCTTTCTTCACTACCAGCAACCTAGAGAAGAAGAAAATGAAACCGATGAAACTAAAGGTAACCTTGAAAACGTAACAGAAATATTACTTTTGACCATAAATAGCGATGGCACACAAGAACAAGAAATTCTTCATGTACAGGTAAATTTAATCTTTATTCTAACATTGAAATAATTTAGTTTCTACTTACTTTTAATTACAACCCATTAGTTATAAATTACATATCACAATTTTTTTTGCTTTCAGAGCTCTGGAGATCCAAACGAATTTGAAATATGTGCTACTGATTTGATATTATCAAATACCGGATTAGTGACTAAAGAAAAATCAGACACCAACATAGATGTTAATGAACATCTCGGTTCAAAAAGTCCTACAGATGAGGAAATTGTTGGTAATTTGTATCCATTAAGCTTGGATGAAGCCTACAGTAATTCGGATGAAACTAATAATGAGAATACTGTCGGTACATCCAATCGTAAGAGAAAAGCAGAGGGGTTACTCAACACCTTTAAAAGAATTCACGGTCTCGAATATGAAACAAAAAATGGGGACTCTGTTTCCAAAAAATCAATGAAACCTAATCCTTGTTTAAAACGAAAACATTGCAATAATGAATGTAATTCCATTACTGAGGTCGTTCGAATATATTTATTTAAACAGTTTTGGAGTATTCCTGGGTTGGAAGGAAAGCGTAAATATATTAATAATTGTATTAGCGTAGTACCCGCTCAAAGGAAACGAAATAAGATTTCAAATTTCAGAAAAATAACAAATACCTACAAGATTTTTTTGCCTGATGAAAAATTTGGTAAACCTGTTTGTAGGCAATTTCTGATGAGTACTCTTTCAATTACAACTCGCTTTATAAGAACAGTCATAGCAAAATATAAAGATCTTAGTAAATTGAATTTACGGCCTGTCGAGAAAAGATCTTACCGGAAACTATCTCCAAGTATGCGTATGGCAATTGATTTATTTATACAAAGCTTGCCAGCGGTACCATCGCATTATTGCCGCGGTTCGAGTAATCGTAAATACTTGCCATCTGACCTGAAGTCTCTGGTAAATATTTACATAATGTATAAAAACAAGCAAATAGAACATGGCAATGATTATATCGAATATGACGCATTTATTAAAATATTTCGGCGCGATTATAATATTGGTATCCATAGACCAAGAAAGGATTAATGTGAAAAATGCGAGAAATGGAAACATACCCTACAAGACGAAAAGGATGAAAAAATACGACACGAATATAACCTTCATTTGAAACAAAAAGAAAACGTTAAGAAAAAATTCCTTCAAGATCAAAAAAATGCGGAAAACGATTCATCATTGCTTGTTGCCAGTTTTGATTTGCAGAAGGTTTTAAATACTCCAATGGGCGATAATATGCTAATGGGATATTATAGAAAATTTGCGACATACAACTTCACGGTTTACGAAACATGTACGAAAACTGGAACGTGCTATTTATGGAGTGAAAATAAAGGCAAACGGGGGGCAAATGAAATTTGCAGCAATCTTTATAAATTTCTTAAAGAAGTTGATAATAGGACAAATATTAAAACCGTTTCTTTTTACTGTGATAAATGTCCGGGTCAAAATAAGAATCGCCAGATGATTGGGTTTTTGAAATATTTCTCAAAAACTGCGATTAATGTAGATAAAATTATACTGACGTTTTTGGTCAGCGGTCACACGTACATGCCTGTGGACTCGATGCATGCAGTAATCGAAAAATCGATTAAAAATAAAACAGTTTGGTCATTTCGGGAATGGTCAACTATTATAAGAAATGCACGGAAAAATCCAAAACCGTATGAAGTTGTTTCCCAAAACTTTTTTGATTTCTACGACTGGAATGGACAAGTGCCCAAAAATAGTAAAATAGTTACTATTGATAAACCACGCCAAGAAATAAAATGTAAAGATATCCATCAAATCATATTAACGAAGGATTATATAAAAATTATAAAAAATGATAACACCGAACATGAGGTGTCTTTCCAAACGATCATTTGTGAACCTAAAATCGTTTATATAATGGCGAATTACCAACCAATGAAAAGAAATTTAAAGACTTAAAGCAAATGTGTGATAAAAAAATCATTCCAAATGAATATACTATGGACTACCTAAACTTATAAAGGCTAATGAGGCTGTGGCTGATGTCTTATCAGAAACTGACGATGAAGATGAAATAGGAAATTAACAATTTAGAATATTGTTGTTTTAACTAGTTTCCAACTATTTGAGCGGTTATTTTATTGTTATTTTAATTTTTTGTTTTTTTGTAACTTACTTTTTATTTGTGAAATATTTTATAATAAATTGACTGAATTTAAAATAACGATTTTCATTTTTTATTTAAAATCATACAATATACACCTAAAGGCATAAGTGCAGGAATATTTAAATCCGCGTAACACAAATGGCATATGTGTGAAATAAACGACACTATCATAGCAGAAGAGAAGTACAAAGGGCACAATCAAATGGCATAATAGCCAGCTTTCTCCAAAAAACCTAGAAATATTTATTTTCTTTATAATTCGTAAACGGGGTAAGGTTAGCTGATGAGAGGTTCCTAAAATGATTTGAAATGCACTTAAGATAAGAAAAAATCTATGTTATGTTCCAGTTTCCAGGCAAACATGCTTAACCCAGTATTTTGCTTCTGGTACACAATTTACATTTGGCGCTTGTGCCGTTTGATTAAATTACAGTCGGTATGTATTTCTAATTTCTAAGTGTGGCGGATCCTATCTAGATTTCTAATGTGTATTCGTAGAACGTATCTACCGTTTAAATCGAGGGATGAGTGTTTATCAATTATCAGTTTCATTTATTTAAATTTAGAAGTTAAATTTGTAAGAGACTACTAAAACTAAAATATATTCATGTTTATTACATGATTTGAAAATAACCCCAGAGCCTAATATAATGCTCGATAAAAAAATTAATTAATGTAATATGAAATAACTTACCCCAAGGCCAACAAGGTTCCGCAGTAGAAAGTACTTTCACGTGGTCTTGCTAGTCCTGTTATAAAAAAAAAAAAATTGTTTTGCGACGGAATTTGCACGAAAGTTGTAGTTATTTTCAAACAGAATTGAACACTATCATTAATTATAAATAAAAAGGTACATAATACTTAAATTATTAAAAATAATTATTAAGAAGAAAAAAACGAAAATAGAAAAAATCTGAATTACAGGCAAAAATAAATCGGACTTCGATCGTTACATTAAAGGGTTAGATAACAACACATACAATTTGTTTGTCTTTTTCTTTTTTTATAACCGCACACGAATTTTACGTAAACTGTTAATGCTCTTGCATCCCATGTGCTACTGAACGACAGAAATATTAATTTGTTTATATTCAGCCATTTCGCCGGAATCCACGTAATTCACAAAATTCTCACCAAATTTCGCACATATACGATATATGGAATATTCCCACAATCCAACAGCAAATATTCAGCAAGTTTTTTTGTTTAGCACCCTATCGAGCACCAACCATTTATTCAATAATTTAATAAATTATATTAAACCTTAATCCGAATTCCGAAGGCCACAGGATCTGGGTTAGTACAGGTTCCACTTAAAATCCGCCGACTATAAATGGCCCTCGTAACTACTAAATTAATTTAGGATTCTTTCCCTTTTGTACACTAAGGTTTTATTCATAAAACTTAATAATTTTTTGTTTTCAAAATGAAATACAACACTTTACTGAATCACTGTACTCAATGTTGATTTTTGTTTGAATTTTGGAAACTGACTGATCGTATCATTTGAATATTTTTTCCTGCTCCTTTAAAAAAAAACCAATTATAAGGCTGACGATTATATAGGTTCGAGAGAAATACAATCCAAATTGCCAAGACAATAATACTTTGTGTGTATAAATAAACAAATCGAACTTCTAATTTCAGTATCGCACTAACATCCATTACACAATATGAAAATTTGATTTCAATAACAAAATTTCGCCACTGTGCTTGTTTTGAACATGCACACACACAATCGGGATTATCTGTATATGGAAAATGCTAAACTACAATTTTTTAATTAGTATGCACATTCAATAGAAAAATATTAATGTCATCTCCAGAGTACAGACACAAAAACACGTATGAAACTTGTTGCATAGCAAAACCAGTATGGCATGGCAGAGGCAAATAACACAACAACGTCAGTAAACAAATTTGTCGGTTTGTAGCGAGATGAAAGTCATATCGTTACAATCACACAATTTAAAATTTCATAATGAAACAGTTCTCGATGCTCGGCATAATCACAAATGTTATAACCTTACAAAGTGAACATCTTCGAAGGCGTATGAAAATCACGATCGAAAATAGAATTCCACAGAATTGCGAATGAATCTGCGTGGAAAATCAAACACGCAGTCTAAAATGAAACTCGAAAAACAATGCTGATAAATCGCAGCACATGTCATATGTAACAGAGACATGAAATACTTAGACCAGAAGCAAATAAAAATAACAACAAATTCCCATATAAAATGCGTCTTTCTCAAGCGTGGATGCAGTTGCAGAGAGATAAATATAGACAAATGGATGGTCTTTTTGATAATCAAAAAGAAACTTTTCATTACATCAATAGTTTAATCTTTATAACATTTTTATTACATAAAAATAATGTCCGTATGACTAAAAATGTATATGACCAAAATCAAAACTATTTTATCATCATTTAATCAAAAACATACAAAATGGAGCTCTTGAAAGCCAAATTCAAACTTTTATTTTTAATAATAAAACAAAACTTTACCTTCCACAATTCACAACACGAATCCTCCATATAAAAATCAAAACGAAACTGAAATAAAAAATTCTCGCACCAAAAAGACATTCTAGAAGAATTTTTTGGTTTTTTATATCCTTCTTGTTGTGTTTTTGTGTGCGCGTTATTTGCCCACCCTTTCGTAACGCACATCAATCGCACGTACCAAAACAAGAAAACATAACAAAAATATTCTTTTATATTTCAGCCGTTCGCACACACGCACAAGATGCCCATTGGCTACGCTCTCAAAGGCCCACGCAAGCTTCCCAATAGTTTTTACTATTAATCTCATAATACAGATGGCAATTCCATCAGTAAAATGTATTAAACAAACGACTATAGTCACTAATATGAAGTAGTCTACAAAAGATCGTTCAGATCGTCATTTTTCCATCTGTTTTTTTTCAGATAGTTCAAAGAAAAAGCCCATTTGAAATATTTTGACGGAAAAAATGGCGGACGCTAATTAATAAATTAATGTGTAATTATTTTTATCTTATTTTCATTAAATTAATAAAATTAATTGGTAGATTAAAAGTAATTGGTAGATACCCAAATTATATATTTTCAGTATAAAACTCGGTAAAAAGCCCTTTCAGATAAAATATTATCCGATTTGCCAGATGAATTATCACTCTGATTTATCCGATATCATGTGGATAATAAAAAAACTGTCCATATGCCAATAGTAAACCGTTCGCAATGAGCACAGAACGACGACAGGTCTTTAACATTCTCAAGATCATTCTTAAAGTCTCTTAATGGATGTTACTTACGTAGTGCGCTACAAGGTCACATAATAACATTTTGCATGCCAAAAAATTATGTATTATGCCAATTGTAAACCGTTCGCCATGAGTACAGGATGATGACAGGACTTTTACATTCTATAATTCTCAAAGAGTTTTTACTGGATGTTACATACGTAGTGCTCTGCATCGTCACATAAAAACCTTTTACATACAAAAAAATTAACTATTATGCCAATATTAAACCGCACTTCTAATGTGCACAGGATGATGACATGCATTTAATATTCACGATATCATTCTTAAGGCCTTTTACTAGACGTTACATACGCAGTGCTCTACATCGTCACATAAAAACCTTTTGCATACAAACAATTAATTATCATACCAATAGTAAACCATTGACATGGGGCACAGTATGACTACAGGCCTTTAGCATTCACGATATCATTCTTAAAGCCTTTTACTGAATGTTACATACGTGGTGCGTTACAACATCATATAAAAACCTTTTGAAAAAAATATCTATTATGCCAATAGTAAATCGTTCGCAATGAGCACAGAATTACGACAGGCCTTTAAGATTCACGTTATCATTCTTAAATCCTTTACTGGATGTTACATACGTATTGCGTAGTACATTACATCGTCACATTAAAACCTTTGCATACAAAAAGTATCTATTATTGGCCTGGTTTTTTTATTATATCGGGGAGATCAGGGAGATAAAAAAAGCCTTTTCGTTTTTTTTTATTTGATCAGATTCAGATCGTCATTTTTTCATCTAAATTGTTTTTTAGATTGTTCAAAGAAAAAGCACATTTGAAATATTTTGACGGAAAATATGGCGGGCGCTATGGAAAATATAATAAATAAATTAGTTTGTAACTATTTTTATCTTACTTTTATTTAATTAAAATTAATAATACATACACTAATTTATTATTATTTTTGTGGTAGATACCCAAATTACATATTTTCAGTATAAACTCGGTAAAAAGCCTTTTCAGATAAAATATTATCCGATTTGTCAGATGATTTATCTCGTTTTCCTAAAGCAATCATAAAAACAAAAGAGAAAACAGCAGTAAACATTTAATACATTTTTCTTTTTTCTTTTTTTGTCTAATATAGGAAAACGAACGCCTTCGAAAATGAATGTCGAATTCAACAGTTAGGGCCCAGTGTTTAATCAACACACGAAATTCTTTTTTTCCATTGTTTTGAAATTAACAAAAGTATTTCCATTGTTTTTAAATTAAGCGTCACTAAAACAACTGTAACTTGTAAACTTATTGATCGAAATGAAATTTTAACAGGTTTGAAGGTTGGTAAAATTGAAAATTTATATTGGTTTGTGGCACTATGTGTCAAACCGGGAATTTTTCAGGCGATGTAATACATAGTACGAAATAGTACCAATAAGAACAGTATATCACAAAACAAAAAACATTTGGATTTATCGGACAATCGGCAATCCCCAATTAGTCAAAATTACAACTGTATGTGCAAGACAATTTGCTCGCGCATATGTACTTGTCCATCGCTGTACTAGATTATTTCATTTATTGTATCTGTCGATGCTTGCGTATTGCAATTGTAAATTATTTTTATGATGTTGTATTCACGAACATTCAATTCAAGTGATCAATTCCCCTGTCTTGAAGATTAACGCCGTTGCTAGTTCCAGTCATATCCATGTTCACTATCTCCGCAGTATTGGAAGAATGATCACGGAGAGAAATCGAAGAATACATTATTCCTACCAGGCATCTATTATTCCAGAATGAAGTTCACAACTTAACCCAACTTATCTAAAGAATAATAACACATATTTAGGATCAATACATTCTTAGCAACAAAAGTTAATATTATTCCGAATAAAGACAAAAAATATTATTAATTCCTTTTAGTTTTGTTCTTAAAAAGAATAATTAAATATTTTTTTTTGAAAAATTTATTCACAAATCGGAATAATTTAAATTTATTTTAGGAATAAACTGTTTACTATAGTGAATAGTTGAATCAAATACTAGGAATAGGCTATTCAATGACAAAGAATAAATTGATCATATAAGGAATAATTAAGCTTAAAAAGTAAGAATAAACTATTCAATTATAAGGAATAAGTTAATCGTTATAAGTAATAGTTAAACCAAATATTAGGAATACGCTATTGAATAATAAGGAATAAACTGATCGTACAAAGAATAATTAAATCAACTAAATAAGAATAAACTATTCAATTATAAGGAATAAGTTTATCTTTATAATTAATAGATAAATGAAAAAATTAGGAATAAATTTACAATGATAAGGATTAAATGGATCATTACAAAGAATGAATTTTTATTCTAAATATTATAAATAAAATCACACATAATTTTAATTTAAAGATGTATTTTTTATTTTTTATAGTTTTTTTTTTTTTAAATTATATAATATTTTATTTAATTTTCTTATATATATCTTATCATAAAATAGCTTTTATTTTTAAATCAAAGAATTCCAAACGGCTTTTCAAAACTTAATATTTTAAAATTAGTAATACAAATTATATTTTAGTTTTTTGTTTAACAAAATAAATTTGAAAATGTTTGCCAAAATGACTTCTTAAATATTCTGTTAACATTAAATATATTTCATTTTCGTGTTTCAAAATATGCAATATTTTATATAATTTTTCATTAATATATAAAAACTAGCCCTATTTTAAATTAGTTTTTATGTAATTAAGTGATTTATATACATTTACACGTTCATTTATATTAAATGGAATTATTATAGTTTCGTTGAAATATGCTAATCCTGTTATTAATTGTTTGGCTATATTGTTATAGGAATGAATATTTGATTCTATTTTTAAAAGTGAGTTAGCAAATTTTAGTGAACATTTTTTAGCTACAGAATATTCCAAATTAATTCTTGAGCAGGAAACTTTTTCATATTCTTTTAGAGATTGGTTTTTATTTTCATGCATCATGCACCATACAGCTTTTAATGGACCAACTTGCTTTATTATGGAAGGATATTGCGTAATAAAATGATGTTTAGGTCTTAAGTGTAAAACTTTAAAGCAATTTAAATACACCGATGGTCCACTGATGGTCTTTGATTATTTCTCTTAAACAAATAATTTCCAAATCAGTGGAGGTATCTTTACATATTCCCCGACAAGAAGACAAAAATGATGCAAAAATGAATATGTTTCTCTAGCGGAAAAGTGTAAATTTTTATTTTTAATTTTTATCATGTGGCCATTTATCCAATATTTCGTTCAGGGAATCAGAAATTTTTCAATTTCCGTGGCCCTTATAAGAAATGTGCTTTTTCACTTATGTTCTATTGTAGCCAATGGAGTTGTGTGGCAATCCATCCAGTCAATATCGTCCTTAAATAGTTCGTTGCTGTTCCCTGACGATGTGTCAAATTCATTCAAGTGTTCACCTATATATTAAAAAAAAATTAGTGTTATAACTTTTACATGTCAATTAATGATAAAATCTTGTAATTTTCAGTTACTTGGTGGTTTTGATTTATTCCTTATTGTGTCAGTAAATATACCGTTTTTAAAGGCCTTCGATAAAGCTCTGTATTTGGTATATAGTTTGCTGGTATAGCTCGGTATTTGGTATATAAATACAAATTACTTTGGATTCTCCTATAAAAGTTGTACAATTTTTATCCGCTATTTTATCCAAAATTACTAAGGTCATGGACGTGTTATTTTCCAAATGAGCTTTTACTATAGAAGAAGCCAAAAATTCCCTTTCTTCGGCAGTAAATTTTTTGTTTTTTTTCAAAGTTTTCTAAATTGTTTTTCCAATTTTAGAGGTAAAAGTACTCCCATATCCTATAAGTTGGAATTTATAAAATTATTAATCAATTATTTAAATTAGTATTTACAATTGTACTTACAAAAATATAGCTTCCGTGAGTAGAAGCAGAACTGGTACTAACGCTAGTGGCAATATTTTCTCGAAAATTAGTATCAGCAATATGGTTCTAGCAACAGCATGTGGAACATAATGGTGGAAGTTCCTAAACAAGCACCGAAGAAAATATAATTACTAACTGAACTAACCCAATTTACCTTACGGTACATGTAATTTGCAATTTGACTCGTTAAATCGTGTTTGACCTTTAGCACTATTCTTGTTTTCAATTAAATTAGTTTGTTGAAAATATTCTCGAATCAAAATTATATGAAGTATTTTTTTTTCAAAACAAAAATTTTTGGGAACAAAAGTTTCCCATTTATATATTTTGAACATACATAGATGTACCAAACTGATTTCCATAGGGCCTAATTCAGATAAAAATGCAATGGGCACTTTCAGGACGAGTTTATACGATTTTCAAATATGCAGCATGGGACACCTAAGCGCGAGTTTTTTTATTTTTTGCCGCAGAGAAATGTCTAGCACGAAAAACGGAAATGGCCAATCAAAGCAAGTCAATTTGTTAACAAATTTCTCCTTCAAAATAAATCAATATTATTCTGCTGCACATTTCTCTGGGGAAAAAGTATAAACTCGTACTAAATGCCCAAGTCTTTTTGTAAAAAAAATCCCCTCCGATCAAATCATCGCCAATTTGATTTGAAAATGTCTTAGTACATACTAACAATTTTCTTATCGTTGAACTGAGCATGTTCCCAACTGTTTAAGTGTTCTGAAACTGCCCAATGTAAATATTTCTTTGAATACCCTTTTCGTATGAAAAGCCAGAATAGTGCCACTGTATATGAAAAATTATTTTAAATAAATCTATTTACATACATTCATTTTCCTATAATTGTTTAATAAAGCGCGGAATTGTGCTCGTACACCAATGAATTTTCCAAATAAATCATTTACATCTTTCTTGGTCAAATATTTTAAGTTATTTAAGGTAATCCCATTTTCTGTTAAAAAAGAAACAAAATTTTTTAAAAATACAAGAGTACTGTTTATAAAATAATTTACCTTTCAAAAGAATAAAATATCCTTCCATTTTTGAACGTAAAAGCAGATTGTAGGTTTCCTTCTCATCAAATGAAAGTTCTTCTAAAGAAAAATTTTTTATTTGTAAGTTCTCCAAATCAATTGATCTAGAATCTAATTAAATTTAAAAAAAAAATACGTTTTTTATTGCGATTTAATACGAAAAAGATTAAATTAATAGAATATTATAAAAAGAAATATTTATGGAAGAATTAGCATCTATATTAAAATTCGTTCTCTAATAGGACAATTTCACTATGGAAGTTAAAAATAAAATAAAAAATAATCATAAAATATATATACATATTACCATTTACACTTCAAGAACAATTGTTCAATAACCAAAACAAAGTTAAAAAAATTAAAACGTTGATGTGTAAATGCAAAATCTTCATAAATAGCTAGATCCGCAAACTTTAAATGACATATCCCTTTTCCAGCCCACAATTGTGCGTGTACGAAAAAAGCATCCGGGCAAAAATTTATTTTTGTTTCTATTTTGGACCAACGTACATATTTGTGCATAACAGTTAAATCGTTTTCGTCCAAAAAATAACACTATAACTAAAATAATAATAAAATAATTAATATGTTAACAAAAACAAACAATTATTATATTATATAAAGCTGTTTTAAAAAAAATCTGGGGCGGGATCATGAAATCCGGTACCGCTAAAACGTTGACGGATTTTTTCCGGTTTTACTCAAATTGGTATCATGAATACCGTTTAAACGGTAATTTGCCGTCAAAAATTATCCGTCAAGTTGGAGTTGACGGATATTAAATGTTCAAAGACATTTATTTGGTATTTAGTATTATTATAAGTTAACCATTAATAATGATATTTTGGTATTAATTATCGACAAAAAATTGCTATTTGGAAACGTTTATTTGTTATTTTATTTGTTAAACATCGAAAAAGCAAGAACACCTTTCTACCAAAGCAATACGTACAAGCACGTGATTATAAAAAATCTTGAGTACATATACATATGTATAATATACACAAAATAAAACAAAATCGGTAAATACGTTTTGCTTTGTTTTATGTTTGGTTGGACCAATAAAAAACATCACAATACAAAAACATATGTATTTTTAGATTTTTTGTTTTTGTCTAAGCGCACGTGTTATTGTGGCAAAAACCGAGTTGCTATCATAATTCCATAATTAATAAATGAAAAGTTATCAAATTCGATTTTTTTTTATTTGTAAGGTAAACTAAAATATCAATTTTTACAGTGAAGCTCGAGGTAATGTAAATGTCCATTGATTTTAGAAGATATTTAAGATATTTATTTGCAACAAGCAAACAAAAAAAAAATTCCCCCATATTTTTGTCGATTTGTATGGCGCACAAAATTTTTATTATCTCCACTAATTCATTCGATTTTTGTATATATGTAGGAGAAATGCGTTTTATAAATTGTACTCGCATTGATGTCACATATGTATATAATATAATTATAACAAAAAAAAAAAAATTACAAAAAATAAATATGCATTTGAGGACATACATATGTACATACCTAATTACAATTTGACAAGAAAATATAGCAAAATACCACTGAACTAGAAACTTGCTCAATATTTTTCCGACCGGATTTCATGATACGGTTTCTTTACCGGTCGGTATTTCTAGCGGTGACGTTTCATGAACGACCGATTTTTCCGTCCGGATTTCATGATCCCGCCCCTGATTTAACTAAGGTCCGTTAAGAAGATACTACAACTTGTTATTTTTTGTATACACATTTGAGTACGGTTAATTATAGTTTTTTGTTTTGTTTCTGCACCAAACACTTTTGAGTAGCTAATTAATTTTCACAACATTTTAACTTTCAAAAGGGTTTTATATCATACGTTATGCTATCACGACTTCTATTTATGAAGATTTTGGTAATTATAAAACAGTAAGCTAAAACAAATTGCGGTTTAATAAACTACCTGTAGTAATTTTTTCCAAAAATGTTGAAACAATCACCAAATTAACTGTATTAAACCGCTGTATGTCTAGTAAAAACTTATATATTAAATAGAAAACATTAGAAGAAACCAATTACTAAACTTAGTATATATATATATATATATAATTAGTATTAACAAGTAGTTACAAAACTCTCCAATATAAAAGAAATTTTAAGTTTAAAACTATGTATGTACTTTTTTACCACTATTTATCTTTTATGACACTGTTTAAATGTTTACGATTTCACTACACTACACGTATCTGCAATTGAAAATCTAAATGTCGACTGAATACTGATCAACAATTTAATTTATAATTATTATTGGTTATAACTTACTGTTTGTGTTTAACATATTCCCAATAGGAATAACTTTATGCGTTTATTCTTAATCGAAATATTATCATCCTAAGCACTGTTTAATTTATTCTTAATAGGAAAAATGAAATTTGTTGTTTATTCTTAATCAGAATAATATGATCTATGTAATTTTCCATCTATTCCAAATAGGAATAATTCTTGTTTTTGCTGAAATAGGAATAATATATTCCTTAGCACGCTAATATATTCATAATAAGAATAACATTGTATTTTATTTGTACTTATTAAAATTAAACATACGATAATGTAATGTAAAATTATATAGTAATTAAATATACCAAATTACGAAGTCTAATGAGCTACATTATGTGAAGATCTCTTTGACATTTAATTTTCATTTTAAAGTATAGTTGATATGGTTTTACCTAAAAGTGATTGTAAGTTACGTAAGTGCAATGAGAATAATATCTTCCTAACCACTGCTTAGTTTGTTCTTTATAAGAATAAATTTGGTTTTTGATGTAATGCGGATGTTGTTGTTTATTCTTAATCAGAACCATATTCTCTATATATTCTTTGATCTACTCATTATAGGAATAATTATGTTTCTACTGAAATAGGAATAATATAGTCCTTGGTACTGCTGATTATTCATAATAAGAATAATTCTGCATTACATTGATCTTAATTAAATTTAAATGTGTTGCATATTGTAATCTTTTAGAATTGAACTATTCCAATTCCGATAAATTACTTAGGGGGAGATGCCTTGGATGTATGTCTATATAAATCCCGTTTGGAAGTTTATTTTATAAGATTTAAAAAACGAATACTTTTGTGAGTGTATGGTATATAACTACAATCAGAAAAATATCTTCTTAAGCTCTGTTTAATTTATGCTTTATAGGAATACATATGTAGTTGGTTGATGCTTCTCAATATCTTGCAGATTCCACTAACTTTACATTTTACTTTTTATTCTTTTAAGGATTAATTAATAGTTTCAAATTATAAAATTTCTGAAGTTGTATTTATTCATGAAAGGAATAATATTAAAACGTAAAGTATTAATTAATCATAAAATGGAATAAATTAAACCGAACTGCTAAACTACATTTTATTCTTAAGTTTGGAATAATTTATACAAACATATTTCTCTGCGTGATCCATAAAACATGTTGGTGTTTGTTTGTGGCAGAATTCGTAACAATATTAAAGGACCTTATAAAAGAATTTTCAGTGATTTCCTATCAAAGACAGACACATGAACAAATAATTGTTAATTATTCAATTGAATTGAGCAATATTTTGCTCATAACTTATTAATTTTATATAAATAAATATTATTGCTGAAAGAAAATAAATAAATAAAAAATATTATTTATTAATAAAATATCCGATAAATTTTATTTGCCTAATTTAATTTCTCGGTTGTTGACCTCACCTTTCTTATAATGTATTGTACTCGTAGGTGTAGAAAATTGAAGTTGAAAATGGATCAACATCTTTTGTTGTATTGTCCCCCCCGTCTACATATAGAATTTATTTTTTCGATTACCTATTTTTCAATAAAATTGTTATTTCGCAGAATTGTTATTTTTGTATATTCTTAAAATTTTGTTACTGTGAAAAGTTGTTTTATGAGTTGCTTTCTTTCTGAATTGTGATTTCGCAGAATTGTTTTTCAAAGATTTTTAGGCCCTACCAATTCAAACAATTTTATCGATTGAACTCAAAATCAAATATTAGATTTTAATCTGGTACATGATTTCAATGAAATCTCAATTCCAACTATATGGTTGTTGACAAAACTTTCCCGTTTACTTAAACACTAAGATTTTGTTTTCATATGCAGCAATTCTTGTAAGTGAATGGTAAAAAATTTCCTTAGTGTCGATATCATGTTAAAATTTAAAATTTATTGTGTTTGTGACCAACTTTCAGGACTAACATGAAATCTATACTATCACGTCGAAATGCTTAGAGTAGCCGCGATCGAGTATGGATCAATCAAAACCGGAGTGAAGTATTTAACATTTTTCAAAAGTGTAGCTACACAAATAAAATGCAGCAGGGTTGCAATTATATTTTTATATGCAATTATATATCCCACTTTTTAAACCTTAAAACAAAAGGTAGAGTTAAAAAACTTTACGAAGAGTTAAAATATCAATAAGTAACTTGAACATAATTTAGAGTGAATTTTATTTATTCATTTTTCCAATTTAAATCTATTTGAATATTTTAAATAAAATATTGAAATGATGAATACGATTATTTTTGAATAAAATAAATATATAAGGTTTTGAATTAATAAGGATTTTAAAATATAACTTCTTTTGTTAAAACCGTACACTTTGATGTCCATTAACATATATTTCTAGAGATGAGAGTGGTCAGTACGATACAATAAACATTAGCAAGAATACGAAAAGTATGGTGTAAGCTTTGTCTAACGCCAGCCCACACACGAATTGTAGGATAACGGGACCTGTAAAAAATTGTCTAACTGTAAAATAAATTTGCAATTCATTTGTTAAATATTCCAGTACAATTTTCATTGGATTGTGCTACAAGTGCTAGTGCAGCATTAGGGTCATTCTGTTGGTAAGAATGACAGTGAGTGTAAAAATAACCAAAGTAGTTGTGAATTGGAAATGATCTCCAAACTTTCCAATTTGCATGGAACTAAACAAGATTTTCTAACCCCAATTTCGGACATGTGATGAAAATTAGTTTTTCTGACCTGAATCATAATCAATTTAAATGGCACTTGGATGGAATTTGGTTGGTATTTGAAAATGAAATTCTGAATGAGATTTTGAAAAATCGACAGGAAGCACGTTTATATAATGGAAATGCCCTATTTGAATAAAACACGATTTCACTAAAATTCGAGGATTGATATAGAAGGTATAATATATTTCGAATAATTTAGTTTGTCGGCTGTATTTTATGGAAAATAAAATATTTAGGGCCATTTTTGGAATAAGCAGAATTTTTTTATGAATTTATCATATGGTGTTCTTCCTAAAGCTAGCAGAATGTTATGATTTTTACAATCATGCAGCTTCAAAATTACTCTAAAAAAGTTTGGTAATATGAAAATCGAGTATAACTTCCAGGAACATCCTGGGCCGGAAAGCGCGACTGATGTTTTGATCAAAATTAACCAAACATTTGTATTTATCTCCTAAAAACTTTCTATAGGGTAGAAATGTTTCTTTATGTTTTGAATGGGTAATGATAAGTGCAAACTATGGTGGGTTCCACAGTACCAGCCTTATGTTAAGATTGATACATTTTACCAGCTTCGATATTACCCCATAAAGTATCGCTCAAATGTCATCGGCCCAATTTTTCACATGAGATTTTGAATGTTTGGCATTTACTCAAATTTGAACATGCGGCCTCTTCGTCAGCATTCTACCAATAACGTGTCATTTCGAAACATCAATCGCTATCGTGCAGTTAAAAATCGTAGAATTAACAAACATTCTGTGCTTATAGAGCCTTACCGAATCTTGGAAGGTTCAGTTTTTCTAAATACCTTAACTATTTCTGAGTAAAAAATTTTTTTGACAGAGTGAAACATTTTTTTGTATTTTCGTTTTCATTATATGTATTTCATTTCATTGGGTGATATTTAGTAGAGTAAAAATATGGTTTCGTTTATACAAGAACCAATTATAGAATTTTATTTAAAATGTTCAAAAAGATTATGAAAATAAAGAGTTAATTATGACCGAGTTTCAATCTTCTTAGCCATATTTTAGATCTTTGTCCTATCGTACACAATTTTTGTGTTAGGATATCAATGATCTTTAAAACAGAATTCTACCATAATCGCAATTAAAAACGACTAAGATACAAAGAGCAAGATCAGTTTTAGAAGACCTAAATACATATTGAAATCAAAATTTCTAACTTGGTTTGTTCAAAACTTTGTTCAAAGTTCACCTGCATAAACTCCAATAATATCATACCTAGTAAAGAATTTCAGAATATTTCGCACACAGATTATTTGACTAGAGTAGTTTATGAAAATATCGAATGTGACTTAACAAGAGTACTACCACTGGTTCCAAACTCAGCATTGAGCCACTTAAATAGAATAATTATATAATTATTGAAGGAGTAAAAGCATCATTGAAATGAGACAAACAAAAAGCTTCTTAGTTACAGCATCGAGCATCTAGAAGTAGTAATCAAGCTGAGTCCTGATAATCATTGAGATTCGTAGCATAATGCGAGTAACTGACAGGACATGGTGCATTTAATGGTCTCTTGGAAAAATGAAGAGAGATGCCAATCGAACCGCAACAAATTGTACCACATTTGCTCGTAAAAGACTAGATTTGCTCATAATCTACAATGGCTCAACACAAAATCATTATTTTGCTTGAAATAGTGGTATTTATCACGAATTTATCAACGAAGGGCTCTCCTCTAAGTCCACTGTAATATTTAAAAAAAATTAAATATTAAGATCAAAAATAAAACATAGAAATCTCGAATACACCACTCTCGATTTCTAAAGCGAAAACTTAGTTTTAACTCACTGTACTTTTGGTAAAACTGGTTTTATAATCCAAAGTCGTTAATTCTGTTTAAATTTCAGAAGCCCAAAACGTTTAATCCTTATTGGTTAAAAATTTAATGTTTACACTTATATCATTTTCTGTGGCAGCAAAATATTGATCCCGGATCAAAAATATGATGTCATCTTTGATCCAACATGGCTTCTTTGTTTATATTTTTTGTCTTTTTATTTTTTGATCCCGTGTCAATTAAAAAATCCAAAAAATTTATTGTATTTTTTTGACGTTTACTCACACATATTGTGATATTTTGTGAGTAAACGTCAAAAAATCCAACAATTTATTGGATTTTAATTGATCCGGGATCAAAAAATAAAAGACAAAAAATGTAAACAAAGAAGCCATCTTGGATCAAAAATGACGTCATGTCATTGATCCGGGATCAATATTTTGCTGTCACAGAAAATGATATTGATTTATGTAAATCTTTTAATTCTTTTTTTTAAAGTAGGGAGTTTTATTCTGAATAATCAATCCGAAAGTTGTTTTTTATCAAAATTCGTCATTTACAATAAAAGAAAAACTACAAAATAAAATGTACTGAACAAATTAAGTTTAAAACTTAATTTACAATCTTTTTATAGTTTTTAATCGTTTTTTTGTAAATGATATGCTTTTAGAGATCCTATGGAAGCTGCTACTTCTCACGGATCGATGTTGGTCAAAATCACTCTGATCTCCCAATTTATGGAAAAGGCTTTAGTTTGAAGTTTCATCCCAAGCAGTCAATCCATCTAGATTCTTTTTGCTTAAAAAAGCCATTTCGACTTCACTTTTATAAAACTGGGACCGTATTCTTAAAATCGTCGGAAATTTCCTCTATCGATTTGATTCGAAATTCTCTATAAATTATTCGAATTTTTCGCGGCTACTTTAATCATTTTTTCAAATTTGTTTTCAAGTTTACTAAAATTTGTACTACCTACTAAGGAAATAATTTTTTGTTTTGTTTGAGTCCATTCCATCTGATTGAGGCCGAAGCACTCTCTGCTCTTTCGCAGTTTATTTTTCCGCCTTACTTTACGCATCACTTGCCAAATCGAAGATGTACGGCTATAGGTCCGAATTTTATCATCATCTGCACATTGCATAGCTCCATGCCAAATACTGGGATAGAGGATGGATCAAACAATGAGTTTTACACTACGACAAGGGATCATAGAAGTAGTCTGTTGATGAAAATTTCCTTTTGCATCCTGCCCCTATCGGTATTCAAACCCGGTACCTCCCGATTCAAACGCCAAAACTTTAACCACTGTGACATTTGGTCGGTAAGAAAATAATTTCGAATCGATTTACCCAGTCGGAATTTTTCCCTTAGTAGGGGAAAAACATTATTTTTCTTAATTTAAAAAAATGATTAAAGTAGACGGCGAAAAATTCAAAAAACTTTATAAAGAATTTCAGATCAAATTGTATTCCGATTGGCGAAATTTCCACCGATTTCAAGAATACAACCCTGATCTGTGCCGATATTGTTGAACAATCAATTTAGAATCCTTTTGTGCTTAATCGGTTTTCTCGAAAACGATAAACTTTTTAAAATATTTTCAAAAAAGTAGAAACCTCCTATGGAAGCTAGCTTCCAGTGGACCGGTTTCGGCCAAACATCACAAGGAATTGGGAATTTATGAATAAAGCTTTAATATGAAGTTTCATCCCAATGGATCAATCCATCTGGGCTATAGAGAAGCTACAGAAATTTTGTCTGCACGGAATCGCACGTGCATACATATGCTGATTTCGGTCTCCTGGGAGTGTCAGCTTCCACTGGAGTTTTTTCGTGTATTGCTAATATTTTGAAAAGTACATGATTATTATTTACAAGAAAATTAATTATGAACTAGCAGAATTTAAATTAAATTTGCATCAATACCGATCTCGATCATTTTCCCAAAATCTAAACGGAAATAACGTTTTAGACGAAAAACTCTTATTCAACAAAAATTCGGCCCTGTACTGACCATACGAATTGATTGTTTGGGATGAAACTTCATTTTTAAGCTTTTCTCGTAAATTTCAGCAACCCTAGGAGCTTAAAGTGTTTCGCAAATATATTGAAAAGTATAGTATTTACAAGAAAAATGATTTTAAAGAATATTTTAAATTATTTGCAACAATAGTGTCCAGATCAGTTATCCAAAATTTAAGCGGATTGATCGGGATGAAACTTCCTGCTTAAGCTTTTACCATAACTTGGGAGGACCCAGCGGTGTATGGCCAATAGGAGCTCTTTGTTATTTCCAAATATTTTTAAATGTATATAGCACATACGAAAAAATATTAGAAACCAAATGATTGTTAATTAAATTTCAAACAAAATTAGTTGCGATCATTTTTAAAAAATTTTACGGTAATAACCAGTTTTGATAAAAAATATTGTGTTTCACCAAAGTTCCGCTTCTCTACAGACCAGGCGGATTATCTGTTCGGAATAAATCTGCATACTTAAAATTTTTTCATTAATTGCGAGATCCTTGCGAAATTTGTTGAAAATCTGTGTATTGGAAGTGGCATCTTCAATGGAAGCTATTTCAATTTTTGCAATCATGTTGAAAAGTTTACATTTACCAAAAAATTAAAAGTTTTAAATAAATTTAAAGATTAAATTGTTAACCAACAAGGGTTGACCTTGGTGATTTTCTGAAATTTAAGGAGGTAGAATGCTTTTGGATTATACAAGACAGTGTGACCAAAAGTTCGGTAAGTTAAATTTCACAGTGGTTAAAGCGTATATACACCACTTCTATTTATTACATAAACTAAATGGTTCAGATTTGATTTTTAATACTCATTATGTTGTTGGCATCTGGTCAACTGCTGTTTATCTACCCCAGAAAATATAAAAAGAAAAATCAGTCAATTCAACAGATTTGATTTTACTGGATTTTACGAACTGGATATCGATACCTGGCAATCTTGTAAAATCGATATAAATTTCTCTATATATATTATGGTACAAGACATTGACTTTAGAAAACTGGGTGTGAATATTTAAAAAAAATCTTGGTTCGTGAACGCATCAGTTCGTAGTTTTATTAATTCATTTTCCATTAAAATGACGATTTTATTGTTCGAAGAAATTTTCAAAGCAATAATTAGATTTTATTATCTGATAAAATTACTAACCCTGTCACAATATGTAATGAGGTAATTTTATTCATCTTGCAATGTAAGGCAAATTTAATTTTTTGCTTAGAATCGTCTAGGAAAATTCGAAACTATCAACTATGCGATTTTCAATGATAAATAAAATTTACCACAAAATGCAAATCGGTAAGACAAGCAGTTTATTTATAGGTATATAGTATATTGAATTAGTTATGCTATATTTGGTTATGCACATAAGACAAGAACATAATACATACGAGATAAGAAAACATCTGCACATTATTAAACTATTCAGGCAAAACATAAAAATTACCTAACTATCTATAAGGACATAATATTGATGTGTGCAGATAAGTATTGTCGCCAAGATAGGATAATTAATTAATACGGTAAATAAATTTAAACCACGATATTGTGGTTAAAATATTTCAACTTCGGTTTATGATCAATGTACCATACGTTTAGAACTTGGGTGGTATGAGTTCCAATTTTCATCAATATTATATTTATTTAAAATAAATAGTTCCGTAGTTTGGTTCTTTTCTTTGGCACGAGTGTGTCGTTGTTGATATTATTAAATTAAGGGCGACAGGTGTCGGGGACATTTACCGTGGTAGCGAGAGAAATCCTTAGCTATTAGAAAAAAGCGTATCCTGCTACCAATGTCACAATCGGGCGGATGCAATAGCAGACATAGTGCTAGAGATAATAAATCGAATGAACGACGAAGATTTACAGCTGCTCCATATATTCTTCACCTTCATTAAGATTGCTAAAAGAAACTTACCATTAATTCAGTCAACAACTCAATTATCTGCGTATGTAGTTTGTGCGTATTAAGTGGCATATTGAGTTCGGCCATGTTGCAGAATACTTAATCGATCGCAGCACACCACCGATACCGTTGTGTTGTAATAAATACAGCAATTTTAATAAACCTTCACAGTCTATCATTTTTCTTTGGACATTATCACGTCTTTGGACGAATCGAAAATATAGAGTTGTTCTCTACACCACAGAGTTGTTCTCTATTGTCCAGTTCAGTTTTTTTTATTTTTAAATTCGATACGGTTTCTCCTTCGGTTAAACGAATTTCTTTGCACATTCAATGCTTTGTTTTTCTTCTCAGCGTTTGGTTGTGCACGGAATTCCACAAGAGGGAGGGCTTATTCCTAATATCGCACTTAGATTTGTCATTAGTTTTGGTTTTAGATCACTACACTGAGAGTACTGAGACCGTGGCGCTACTATCTAATTTGAGAAACTAAATTCTTGCACTAATATAGGCAGGTTAGCGTAATTGTACCGAAAAGGACTGACAAAAACGCTCTGCGGGCCTTAACTATGTCATCATCACTTATTCACCTACGCTCATTATTACAGTAAAGTATTGTATCACCGATCGTAATCGAAAATTTTTTTCAGCACCTGTAGTTGTCAAAATATATTGTCACGATTTGGCCTAATATGTCAGTTTAGTGTAGATTGGTCACATGAGCTGGTTAACTCAATGTTTTTGGAGCTTTTTTTCGAATTACTTTTTGAAGCGTTATCTGTGCAGTGCACTGCATTAATGACCGAATTCTTGTACCGACCTTGTTCGACGGAATGTCAAAGTAAATGTATAATGGGTAGATTTGTCTGATTCGTTTTTTGCCGAGGTGTTCGTTAAAACATAATAATTTGGTAGCAGAGTTGAAAGCATACCTGACCTTGGAGTAGTAGATAACTGAAAATCATTTGTATAAATAGGATTATGCTTCTCTGGTCAAATTCAGAATTTGTTATGTAAAAACGTTCACATGGAAAAAATCATTTCCTTCACAATACCAGTAACAAAATTTTGCTAGAAGATGCGATTCCAATGGAACCGTATTAGCAGTAGTTCATGCGTCTCCACTACTAGAGTTTCGACCAAAACGGTTTAATTCATAATTGCTCCATTCATCTTGATGCAATATGTTGAATATTATTAATTCAATTACAATTTGCAATTTTTCAGATCTACAATCATGCTGTATAATGCGGGAACTATAGATAAAATAAAAAAAATAAAAAAAATAACGTAAGAGAGCGAGAGATAGGATTTATATGTATTCGACCATACTCAGAATAAGGAAAATAAAAACTATAAGAAAAATTGCGTTTTATTTTGCTGTCATTTAAAAAGAATAACCGAGCGAAAATTTTCGTCCAAGAATAAAAAACTTAACAAATACAACAACAAAACTCGAACAAATTTTTGTGCGTTGAATGTAATATGCATGTTTATTATTTTATGTATGGGAATTTTGAATTGTCCGTGTATATTATCTTTTCTATTTATAAAATATTCATGTACACATATACAAATATGAATATAAAATCACAATTACACTGTAGAATTGTATTTTTCTAAACCTAAATTTAAACCGCATATAAATAATTTTTATAATCTTAAACACATATATTTGTTGATATGTAATACGTTTATACTCAAAAGTATTGTAGTTTCACTCAAGATTTTAGGAAATACATTAAAAAAATATTACATGAAAAATTTGAATGAATTTAATATTTTAAGTAATCTATAGCCGTAAAGTCAAATTGGAATAATAATTTTTTGTCTTCGTTTCTTACGTTATTTCTGTTATTTTTTTTATTCTACCTATAGTTGACCCATAAGATAGTGGACATTTGACAGCGGAAAATAAGAGATTTCGCTGCTCGCCGCAAATGGCAGCACTAGTAGTAAAGAGAATATTTTTTGTTATGTAATTACCAGCGGAAATTTTTTATTCATTATGTATTACTATTTTCAATAAATAAAACATTTCAGCGGAATAAAATATTTAAAGTGATCCTTAAAATGCCAAATTGATTGATCTCCGAAGTAAAGGAACTTGGTATATGAAATCTTGAAATTTAACAATATTCCTTCTTTCCAGCATTTCTTCCACTAGTAACCAATACTTTCGGTTGTTTTTTTAATAGTTTAGGTCATACTGAGACTTCGTGGGAAATTTGGGGAAAATTAATGGACTAGAATTTTCACTAGAATTTTTTTTATTTTCTGCGGCTAATATATCAAAAGCTTCCACTTGAAGAGTGTAAAGTTTTTACCAATTAACAAAAATTCGAATCTATTGGAAATCACACTGTTAACATATTTCTTATTGGAATTTTGAGTGTAAACTTAAAATTTCATGAAATTTAACAATATAATAATATTTAATAAATTAATTATTTTAATACTATGATGAGAATGTATAGAGGAGATGTTTTTTGTGGAAAACTCTCAAATTGCTCAGAACTGTTTTTTAAGTAAAACAATTACGGCTCCTTTTGATTTTCAGTGTATCCAATGGCAAACGACAAGACATCACGGAGACTACACCAAAAATCAATCATATATAAGTTGTTTTTTGGGGCCTGACTTATCAAATGGCCGGGAATCATATCACAATGGTCTTACAAAATATTATTTTTAAGGTAAAACACTCATCAGATGTTTTTGTTTTTGAGTGAGTCTTACTGCCAATAACAAAACATCACGGAGATTATACCACAATGAAACCATATAGGAATAGCACTTAGGGGTTTCACCTATCAAACGAAGCATGTTTCGTTCAAATGTAGATTGGCACAGTATGATTCTAGGATTCTTATGATTTTTGAGTGAATCTCATTTATTCTCACAATAACAAGACATTCATTTTAGCAACTGATGTTGATGGCTGACCTGGATCAACCATGATCACCATCATCAAGATTTTCTGCCTGGTCATAGATCGTCCTCAAGACTAAAATTGCCATCACGAATTCTTGCAAACCACATTTTTACTGTTGAATGACTCACATAATGTTCACTCAAAGTCGAATTAATTAATTCCATAGCTTAAGCAGCATTTATTTTCTCATTTGATAACAGAATGGAATGCAATTACGTAAATGTTGCTTATTGACATCCATCTCTTAAAATTGATGTACACGGAATGACATCTTGGCTTGTAAATGACTGAAACTTATGTCATAAAAACAGCAATGACTAAGCTACATATATCTAAAATGGCAGGATGCGTTCAATTATATGTATGTTTATGCAACCAAATTTAGAGCCGAGTTTCTACTTTCACACCTAATATATTAGGAGTTAGGAAAGCAGTTATATTCTCGACTGAAACCCATATAAGTTTTTCAACGCGGAGGCGCTATCCATGTATTCGATTCACTGGAGAACTGCATAAGGAACAGTAGATCAGTGCCATACGTCAATAGCATGAAAAAGGATATCAATTGAAAATAATGTTTCCGTTCCGTCGAGTTGCTAAACTCACAAAACGCAAATTACTCTAAAATGAGTGAGAACAAATGAAATTCACTCAAAATTCATTAGGAGTCAATGAGAAGCTTGCTCGAAAAAATGTACTGAGCCAATCTACATTGAGACGAAACATACTTCGTTTGATAGGTGAAACTCCTAAGAGCTATTCCTTTATGGTTTCATTGTGGTGCAATCTCCGCGATGTCTTGTTATTGGCAGTAAGATTCACTCAAAAATAAACAAATCTGATGACTGTTTTACATTAAAAATAATATTTTGCTAGTCCATTCTGATGCTTTCTGATGTCCATTCATAATTCCCTGCTATTTGATAAGTCAGGCCCTAAAAAACAACTTATATATGATTGATTTTTGGTGTAGTCTCCGTGATGTCTTGTCATTTGCCATTGGATACACGGGAAATCAAAAGGAGCCGTAATTGTTTTACTTAAAAAACATTTCTGAGCAATTTGAGAGTTTTCCACAAAGAACATCTCTCTACATTCTCATCATGGTATTATAATTAATTTATTAAATATTATTATATTGTTAAATTTCATGAAATTTTAAGTTTTCACTCAAAATTCCTATAAGAAATATTTTAACAGTGCGATTTCCAATACATGCGTATTTTGTTAATTGGTAAAAACTTTACACTCATCTATAGTGAAATTTTTTGAGATATTGACAAAAAACTGAAAATAGCTTATTTGGCCCCAGAAAATAAAAAAATTCTAGTGAAAATTCTAATGCATGAGTTTTCCTCAAATTTCCCATATAGTCTCAGTAAGACCTTAGCTATTAGAAAAACAACCGAAAGTATTGGTTACTAGTAAAAAAAATGCTAGAAAGACGGAATATTGTTAAATTTCAAGATTTCATAAACCGAGTTCGTTTTCTCCGTATTCCGCTGAGATGTTTTATCTAGTAAAAAAATGTAAACATAATGAATGAGAAATTTCCGCTGGTAATAATTACATAATAAAATTTATTCTCTTCAGAGATAGTGCTGCCAATTGCGGCGAATAGCGTAGTCTCTTATTTTCCCGCTGTCAAAATTCCGCTATCTTATAGAGCATTCTACAATCGGAACTTATAAATATTAAAGTGGATTTTATATAAAACTATATTTTATATATTTTATTTTACTAATGGCATACTTTTTAATCCCATTTACATTGCAAAATTTGTATTTCATCCCAGACGGCTAAGAAATCGATCTACTTAAACCAATAATGGATTTTTAAATCGGGGATTTTAATATTTGGATTTTTTATTTTGATCAAATTATTTCCAATATTTATATTTCCGCGATTTTGAATTTCTGACAGAATTCGAAGACTTTATTTATTTATTTATTTATTTGTTCATTGACATTACAATTTTGGTAAAGGAAAAGCACATATGGAAGCAGATTTACTGTCAGTTTATCGTGAACAATTTATCGTGAGCAATTTATCGTTGAACAATTTATCGTAGAACAATTTATCGTGGAAACAATTTATCGTGGAATCGTGGAACAATTTACCGTAGAACAATTTATCGTGGACAATTTATCGAAGAACAGTTTATCGTGAACAATTTATCGTAGAACAGTTTATCGTGGACAATTTATCGTGGACAGTTTATCGTAGAACAGTTTATCGTGGGACAATTTATCGTAGAACAGATTATCGTGGATAATTTATCGTTGAACAGTTTTATGCGTGGTATATCAAAATTAGTGGGATTCTTTAATGGTTGTTGGAAGAACTTCTGGAATATGGCCATGTGTTCTGGAATATGGCCATGTGGGACGGAACTCGGTAGTTTCTTAACCGATTTTGATGGGATTGGGTATGTTGGATGGAAATGGGATTATTGAGTGATTTTTGGAAGAAGTTCTGGAATATGACCATGTGGGACGGAACTCGGTAGTTTCTAAACCGATTATGATGGGATTGGGTATATTGAATGGAAATGGGATTATTGAATGATTTTTGGGAGAAGTTCTGGAATATGGCCATGTGGGACGGAACTCGGTAGTTTCTTAACCGATTATGATGGGATTGGGTATGTTGGATGGAAATGGGATTATTGAATGATTTTTGGAAGAAGTTCTGGAATATGGCCATGTGGGACGGAACTCGGTCGTTTTTAAACCGTTTATGATGGGATTGGGTATGTTGGATGGAAATGGGATTATTGAGTGATTTTTGGAAGAAGTTCTGGAATATGGCCATGTGGGACGGAACTCGGTAGTTTCTAAACCGATTATGATGGGATTGGGTATATTGAATGAAAATGGGATTATTGAGTGATTTTTGGAAGAAGTTCTGGAATATGGCCATGTGGGACGGAACTCGGTAGTTTCTTAACCGATTATGATGGGATTGGGTATGTTGGATGGAAATGAGATTATTGAATGGTTTTTGGGAGAAGTTCTGGAATATGGCCATGTGGGACGGAACTCGGTCGTTTTTAAACCGTTTATGATGGGATTGGGTATGTTGGATGGAAATGGGATTACTGAATGATTTTTGGAAGAAGTTCTGGAGTATGGCCATGTGGGACGGAACTCGGTCGTTTTTAAACCGTTTATGATGGATTGGGTATGTTGGATGGAAATGGGATTTTTGAGTGATTTTTGGAAGAAGTTCTGGAATATGGCCATGTGGGACGGAACTCGGTAGTTTCTAAACCGATTATGATGGGATTGGGTATATTGAATGGAAATGGGATTATTGAATGATTTTTGGGAGAAGTTCTGGAATATGGCCATGTGGGACGGAACTCGGTAGTTTCTTAACCGATTATGATGGGATTGGGTATGTTGGATGGAAATGGGATTATTGAATGATTTTTGGGAGAAGTTCTGGAATATGGCCATGTGGACGGAACTCGGTCGTTTTTAAACCTATTATGATGGGATTGGGTATGTTGGATGGAAATGAGATTATTGAATGGTTTTTGGGAGAAGTTCTGGAATATGGCCATGTGGGACGGAACTCGGTCGTTTTTAAACCGTTTATGATGGGATTGGGTATGTTGGATGGAAATGGGATTACTGAATGATTTTTGGAAGAAGTTCTGGAATATGGCCATGTGGGACGGAACTCGGTAGTTTCTAAACCGATTATGATGGGATTGGGTATATTGAATGGAAATGGGATTATTGAATGATTTTTGGGAGAAGTTCTGGAATATGGCCATGTGGGACGGAACTCGGTAGTTTCTTAACCGATTATGATGGGATTGGGTATGTTGGGTGGAAATGGGATTATTGAATGATTTTTGGGAGAAGTTCTGGAATATGGCCATGTGGGACGGAACTCGGTCGTTTTTAAACCGATTATGATGGGATTGGGTATGTTGGATGGAAATGAAATTATTGAATGGTTTTTGGGAGAAAGTTCTGGAATATGGCCATGTGGGACGGAACTCGGTCGTTTTTAAACCGTTTATGATGGGATTGGGTATGTTGGATGGAAATGGGATTACTGAATGATTTTTGGAAGAAGTTCTGGAGTATGGCCATGTGGGACGGAACTCGTCGTTTTCAAACCGTTTATGATGGATTGGGTATGTTGGATGGAAATGGGATTATTGAGTGATTTTTGGAAGAAGTTCTGGAATATGGCCATGTGGGACGGAACTCGGTAGTTTCTTAACCGATTATGATGGGATTGGGTATATTGAATGAAAATGGGATTATTGAATGATTTTTGGGAGAAGTTCTGGAATATGGCCATGTGGGACGGAACTCGGTAGTTTCTTAACTGATTTTGATGGGATTGGGTATGTTGGATGGAAATGGGATTATTGAGTGATTTTGGAAGAAGTTCTGGAATATGGCCATGTGGGACGGAACTCGGGTAGTTTCTAAACCGATTATGATGGGATTGGGTATATTGAATGGAAATGGGATTATTGAATGATTTTTGGGAGAAGTTCTGGAATATGGCTATGTGGGACGGAACTCGGTAGTTTCTTAACCGATTGTGATGGGATTGGGTATGTTGGATGGAAATGGTATTATTGAATGATTTTTGGGAGAAGTTCTGGAATATGGCCATGTGGGAC